>OZ010583.1:12202492-12242492 GCA_963932145.1 Acanthosepion lycidas
GCCGTTTCCATAGAAATTAAATTTGTGAATGAAATGCTTATAAAGATGCGTAAATTTCATGATTGGTTATTCCTAATTTTTCGCCTGAGGATGAAACAGGGCTTGATGCTTTAATTGAATTTAATTTAATAATTATATTGAGGTTTTCGGCTCTTGTTTTGAAACATGAGAACTCTTATGTAGCGAAGGAATCATATTTTTAAAATATTTTGTAATTTATAGGATTTCTCATAATAAATACATTTAACTGTTTTTTTATCAGTTTTAATATTCTATATTATTAGGATTCACTTGGATTATATAAAAAAAGGATTATTACCTATATATATATATATATATATATATATATATATATATATATATATATATGTATTTATTTATTTATTTATTAATGTGAAAGTAAACTGGATAACGATATATTAGCAACTATATATGCGTGTGATAACGTACATATAGATGTGCACATAAATATTTATTTAATTTAAGGTGTAAATAATACAGTGTTCAATGTAGTTAAAGAGGGCTATAAAGTATATATTAATAAATATACATATCCCTACATTTGTAGTACAACTCAGAGTTTCATGCTTACCTAAATCATCAGGTACAAATGCTAAATGAACTCTTTAATACGGTTGTTTTTTTAAAGAAAAATGTATCGACTCAAAGTTCTAGGATATTATAAATTTAATGCAATATTAGTGTATAAATTCAAAATATAGAGCGTTGGTAGGTAGATATTTGAAAGAAAATTATAATAAATGACATAAACTTATATTGTATGTTGTAATGTTCGTTACGATGTTTTACATGTAATCTCTTTGTTTCAAGGAAGTAACATTGGACTCTATATAGAGCTAACATTTAATCTTATTATAAATTAAGCTATAAATAAAAAAGTGTTGTTAGACGAAAAAGATTAGGAGGTAGGAAAAAAAAAATAAACGTTGTATTTTTACTCTACAAATACACGCTGGGAATTTTTAGTGGGGGGGGATAATTATTGTATAACAAGAAATATAAATGTTCTAGCCAGAATCAAAATATTTTAGAAGATAATTTTTCTTATGAATGCATATTATCGTAAGTTCATTTCAGGAGATTGGCGTTGTCAGTTTGAGAAGGTTTTTTTTTTTCATTGTGGATCGGGGTTAGATGTTACGTTTAGTAAAACAAAGATTACATTATTATCGACAGGTTCATATCAATGTCAAATTCGTCCAAATATCGCAGTGCTTGGATTGAGGAGAAAAAAAAGAACTGTTAGTTTGCATTTTATATCCAAGTTGCAATGCGGGATTCAAATTAAAATGGCGCGCATAATGTTGGTGACACAGTTCAAAACAATCCCGAAACCCTTGTTGAATCTTGTCTCAATTCGACAGGTAAATTGTTCGTGGGACAGTTCTTTTTTTGTGGAAGTGACTTCTCAGCTTTCTTGGTTTCCCAGGATGTGCAGTAGTTTCGAAAGTGTAGTTTTGAAATATATTTTTAGATTCTTTCTTAAGAATGATTTACTTAGCTTGCAGAAGATAGAGGCAGTAGCAATAAAGTGATATGGAATTGTTGAAAGCTCGGACGATGAATTAGCGGACTATGTTTGTACGTATCGCCAAAGCGTAGAAAACTTGCGTCCGTTTTTCTTGTCTGCTACAATAACGCCATGAGAGGAATAAAAGTATTCCAAAATTTTATTACACGTTGTCGAAGAAAAAAAATCTTCGTAACCGTAGTGCTGACAAATTGTCTTAAAACAATTTTTTCTGTTGTCGATGTTGAAGAATTTGCCGAAAGAGATCTATTTTTTTTTCATGCGTCGTCTCCCTTCAGGACATGATCGATCATTGCTTTCCAAAACTTCCTATCAAAACTCATCTCTGCGTTAGCCACTTCTGATTTTCAAAAAGCGGTAGTCCCTTTGGGTATTTACACACCCTAATAGAAAAATGCTTATATTGATACAATTATATACAATATTAAAAGAAATAGTGTAACAGGAAATCCCCGTTGTAATATAAATCAAATCAAAACTTGAAATTAAGATATAATTATTCACAGAAATGAAAATTATAATAAATTTGTTGTATAAGCATATGTTATGAATTGTAGGTGAACAACCACATCTATACAATAATTGATAAAATTTTCATTCATCAACAATAGTTACAATATATTTCCAAGAATATAACTATATATATATATATATATATATATATATATATATATATATATATAACTATATATATATATATATATATATATATATATATATATATATATATATATGAAATTTCTTTGAATACGACAGACAAGGTTCTTTTATTTAGTTTTTGATACAATTTCTCATGCGATCTAATATTTTGTTTCTTTTCGCATGATAAATTATATAAAAAATAAATAGGCCAAATATTATTTAGGAATTTAAATGCCCATTAAGGAATTGTATTCCTGATCAATCAAAATTGTAAATAATTATATAGGCCACACTACAACATGTTTGACACGCAGACTCACTATACAGCTTTCTGACAATAGCTCAATTAGATCTCATTTAAATATTCATGGAAACCTACCGGAGCCTATTCGTAACATACTTGTTGACAACACAAATATAATAGAATCATCTACATGAAAAAAAAATGCTAAAAATAATGTGAGCCTTATTAATATAAACAAAAAAAAATCACTTAATAATATTAACTTTGAACATGGACATAATATCTTGACCGTGTTTTGAAAAATGAAAACATTTTATAAAACATAGATACAACAAACTATTTCTTATTTAACCGTTAGAATATTTCATCTTTGAAATTGGCTAATGTATAGCCGAAAGCGCTTGGATAAAAAGAAGATTCGGACAGTTTTTATATAATTTATCATCCGACATGAAAAGATTATTAAAAATTATGAGAAATTGCATAAAAACTAAATAAAAGCACCTTGTCTGTCGTATTCAATGAAATCTATCTATCTATCTATCTATCTATCTATCTATCTATCTATCTATCTATCTATCTATCTAGTGTATTGAGACAGCAGATCATTATTCAAACAAATATTGTTAAATATAACAGACAAAGAATATCTGTTATGCTTAATCATTCGAAGCTTCGAACGGTTCAAGATCAAACATAATAGACATTCGTTGTCTGTATATTTAACGATATAAGTTTGAATATATATATGTATATATATATATATATATATATATATATATATGTGTGTGTGTGTCTGTGTGATAAAATATAGTTTTAACGTATTTTTAAGGGTTATAATGTTTAAAATCAGGAATAGAGCGTATATAAATATACAAATAGACATTGACATCAACTCCTAGCGTTGGTGGCATGCTGTTCTATGCTTAAATGTAATCGTTGGACCATTTAAAATAAAATGAGGCATCAGCATCAATATCCACATTTAGAATTCAAATGTACCTTTTGTTGTCATGAAGTTCAGGGCAACATTTGATCTTAATGTTTATTCCAATTTAATTTCAATAAAAACAAAATAAATACAATAACATGTATTTTTTCTTTTTTCTTCAGTAATTTTATAATTTAAAACTTAATATAGATTAAATTTAAATTTTTGAATGGGTAATTTTTAATTTCAAATTCTATCGTATAATTTAATATTTATTGTATAAGAATAAATTCAATTTTAGTCTAACCCCCAACATTAAAGCGTTAGATAATTAATATAACCTCAGTTCGTTGTCAAGTTTTTTGAATTCTCGTATACTTGTATTTTGATTGGTCATTCAAGCTTATGTAACAGCGTTTCCCCTTAGTGAGGGGTGTTTGATTGATTTGAACTTTTTAAGAACCTTTTATTCTACATTCAACACCATCACTTGATAAGACACCAGAAGTGTTGAAACAAAATGGCTATTTTTGTAGTGATTTTATAACATATCTATGTTATAATTTTCGAATAAATAATTGTATATATATATATATATATATATATATATATATATATATAGAGAGAGAGAGAGAGAGAGAGAGAGAGAGAGAAAGAGAGAGAAAGAGAGACAGACAGACAGATAGACAGAGAGAGAGAGAGAGAGAGAGAGAAAGAGAGAGAGGGGGAGAGAGAGATAATATGAAAAAATCTAAATTATGACAAGCTTCCAAATTTAGACCGTTGGGGGTGACAGGTCATCCCGAAGATGACAAAACGACGTCTGCCTAACTCAACAACTGAGTTTCCACTAACCCCACACCGTGTGCTACACACACCGTGTGTTACACCGTGTGCTACACCGTGTGCTGCACACCTTCATTGACTGAGGTAAGTAGTGGGAGGGTGCAAAAGAATCAAGTTCCCGAATAGGAATTACGAGTACATTCAAACGTTTGGATTAACCAAACACTCCATTTGACTAACGCAGAGTTAAAAGAAAAAAAAAACGCTGCAGTACTTTAAAGAGGTTATATGACAAAAAGTATTAACAATAATATTTAACTCTTTAACGCGCCTGCAAATTTTTACCGCGCTTATCGTCCGAGGGTACCTGGATACCCCAGCAATCGTGTAGTACCCTATTTCAATATACAACGTTAAAATCAGTCACATATGTAACTTTTTGGAAATTTACAACTTTGTAAAACTTTAGATTTCTAAATTCATCACTCATAACAATTAAAACCAAGAACGTTCAATTTGGTATCATTTGAAAGAAAAATCAATTTACTTTCAGATAAAATCGATACTAATAATGTGGAGTGAGTAGACATGTTGAAAAACAAAATAAGTAACAGAATTGACAAAGTCTGCAACAACCAATAACAAGAAGAAAGGAAAGGGCAAAAATAATATAAAGCAAGCAAGTAATATATGCAAGGGAAAACAACAGTAATAAGGCAAAGAAACAGTAATAAGGCAAAAAGATCACCAACTAAGAATTGCCGTTAACACACAAAAACAAATTCGAAATAAGTGAACATAGCGTTCTGATTTCAAGATGAGACAGACCAGGACTGAGTCAGATGAAATCAAGAACTGTCCCATTTTATTATATAGGGAAAAAAATCCCAGTATGCATTTGTGTGTGTTTCTGACTATAAAAGGAAGGGGGCAGTATTTTTCAGTCATTCCTTAACTAGATTGAACCAACCTGATTTTCGATCATTTTGAGATTCAGCAGTTTAATTGCAGTGACATCATATATTCCAATTTTCAACAAGTTGGTGATGACTCCAGGGATTTAACAAGAGAAATTTCTAAAGAGCTGATAAAAGTTGGCATTAATAGAAGGAGCCATGAAAAGTTCTCAGCCCAATGACTTTCCAAAATCTAACCAAATCCGTATCAAAATTTGAAGTATATTTGTCGGACGGTAAACCTTTCAGCACTCTCCTTTATATATAATATTTTATAACACAAGCTAGTTTCTTTAAGCAAGAAAAAATGAAGATATAAAAATACACAATCAAGGATTTAGTAGTAGACTGTTCTACAGTAATTTACAGATTATTTAAAATGCAACTAACCGTAAACATTTCAATAATATCCCTTTGATAAGAAAAAATATAAATATTACTTGTACTACAATCAAATTATAACGACAATCTAATGGTAGCATGTGACTGACATCACGTGATGCCAGAATCAATGTTACACTCAGTGATCATCAGAGAAGCCAGATGCATCAGCGGGTTGACATAGAAGATAACTACCTAGCCGTCAGTTGCAGATCCGCACTTTTTTTAGATTTTAATAGCTGCTGCCGCTATGTAAATAGCAGGCAAAATATACACACGGGGTACAAACCGGACGAGAGCTAGATATATAAGTACCCACCCGAGAGGGAACATGACGAAAGGCTCTTACATCGACAGCAGATTGTAGAGTCCACGTTCGGAGAAAACACCAATCCCTTACGCCGACTCGCCAACTGAAAAAACAAGGATTTGAATAAATATTATTATCAATCGGGGTTTATTCACGTGTTCTTGTTGGCCTGTATACAGATAACGTATCAAAAGTAGAACGTAACACACTTTCCTAATAGCAACTACTTTGTTGCTAAATGTGCAACGAGATTGCATGCAGTGAATAAAGACCATTAAGTCTTTCAATGCAGTCTTACGTAGTCGATGAAATCGTGTAACATCTTAAAATATGGCATCGTGATAAAAAGAAATGAAACGCTCTGTCTTTCGGTTTTCTTACCTTTGAAGTTACACGAGCTGACGTAGCAAAAACCAAATAACTTGGTGTCGTTCTTTTTTTTAATGGAAAGCTGAAAAAGAAAAAAAAAGAAAAGAATTCTTTCTCATTTTAAATGGGTTGCGCAAAATAATTACGCAGAGAGTCAAATTTTGCCAGGGATATGTCTCGTCATAGTGTGGCTTCAAAGTAAAAGAAAAAAAAATGGTTATATTTAAAAACTATTTACAAAAATGAAAATTAAAATTAAACGTCTGCTTTACGACAACATATTAAAAAGCGGCAATAAATTTTTACCGGTACTAGAACAAGAAACTAATTCCAAAATAATTTTAGTTAGTTATTTAAGAATTCCGAATTTCAACCTGATGAAGAAAGAGGAACTGAAATGCATTTTTTAAAATACTCTCATATACTAGTACTTATATATATATATATATATATATATATATATATATATATATATATATATATATATATATAAAGTGAACATTGAAGTCAACACTTAGAGGCGATAGGCTGTTTCATGCTAGACGCAATCGTCAGAACACTCGTGGCCTGATGATTATATTTACACACGCTCTATCTCTGATATTGAGCACATTATCTCATAAATATAGCACACATTAAGAGTATATTCCTTCACACACACACACACACACACATATATATATATATATATATATATATATATATAAATTGAACATTGAAGTCAACACTTAGAGGCGATAGGCTGTTTCATGCTAGACGCAATCGTCAGAACACTCGTGGCCTGACGATTGCGTCTAGCATGAAACATCCTGTCGCCTCTAAGTTTTGACTTCAGTGTTCACTTTTATATTTACACACGCTCTATCTCTGATATTGAGCACTTTATCCCATAAATATAGCACACAGTAAGAGTATATTCCTTCACACACACACACACACACACACACACACACACACATATATATATATATATATATATATATATATATATATATATATATATATATATATATATATATGATGTTATAGTTGTTCCAACGTGAGAAAAGTGTATATTTTAAGGAGAAGAGAGAAGATGCAAACGTTTTTGGTTATAATATGCTTTTTTTTAGAATATATAATACGACTACACACAAAAGAAAGTGGTTAAACATCGGAAACCATGAGGAAAATTAATGCCTTTTAATAATATGCGGAAATATTCACTATTTGCCTGATGAAGCTCGCAAGACTGAAAATACGTGTAGCTGAAATATGGAAAATAAAGTAAATAGACATTTAAAAAAATCCTCATTATGACCAAAAACTATATATATATATATATATATATATATATATATATATATATATATATATATATATATATATATATATATATATATATATATATATATATATATATATATATATATATATATATATATATATATATATGGGGGGCACCTCAAGGCGGTGTAATGGTTAGCAAGCTTGGCTCGATAGAACAATTACAACTGAGTAGTGAGTTCGTTACTCACGGGGTGCCCCCTAATTTCGGCCTTGTGCCACATCTAAGCTACGCTTGGAAAATCACTATATATATATATGTTTGTGTGTGTACACTGAAGCCAGAACCCAGAGCCAACAGTGTTTTTCATGCTTAAACTTATTTAAAATGCAGTTTTGAAAATACTCTAATATAGTATTGATTATATATTTATATCTATCTATCTATCTATATATCTATCTATCTATCTATCTATCTATCTATCTATCTATATATATATATATATATATATATATATATATATATATATATCCAACGTTAAATATTTTTAATAATGTTTTTAACGTTGAAACAAGATGTACAGTATATATATATATAAATATATATATGTGTGTGTGTGTGTCTGTGTATGTGTGTGTTTGTCTGTATGTGCCTTGTGAAAAATAAATGAAAAATAAGAATAACATGTAGATGTTAATGGCCATAATAAAACCTACATAAGATGGATTGAAGGTACTTTTAAAGGTAGATGGTACAATCATAGGTCGTCATTTAAGCTAGTAAGTCTACCAAACTAGCTAACCATGTGTGAAATTTAAAATAAAAAACAGTAACGTTGTAATATATTTAATAAGTTTAAATACTTTCTAATTGATGGGACGGTCATGGGATGTATATTAAGGTTTTTGATGCGTTTTATTCGAGTGAAATCTACTAGACTGTTTAACAGACATTAAGTGCACGTCCTATTCAATATATATATATATATATATATATATATATATATATATATATATATATATATATATAAGGTTAATGGGCAAAGTTGAATCAGACCAGGAATTAATAGTATTAAAAAGTACTCAATACACGCGTGGAAAGCAATAAATAATGCAGATCTTTTAAATTTCAAAATTACGAGGTCAGTTAAATCCGATAACTTAAATCTATAAAGCAGAAGTAAGAGATATCAATGACAAGAATAAACGTTCATAGTATGTACTAAAGGTGCTTTCAAAAGTAGATGGTATAATCATAGGTCATCATTTAAGCTAGTAAGTATTAGGTGCACTAACAAACTAACCATTTGTAGAATTTAAAAGAAAAAACAGCAGGGATCCGATTGTAAGTTGGAATATTTTTAAAAAAGGCGAAGCCTTATAACAACCACAATAATACTTGTAACCTCTGCTAACTGGAAACATTTTCAATAATGACATTTCCGGTTCCAAAGAACCTTTTGAACAAGAAATGCGAAATCATGAATCCTAAAAAAATTCTCTTAATGTGATGCTGGATAAAAAAAAAAATTATTCATGTCAATTAATCCCCCTCCACCGATACATTCATAATACACATTCTGTTCTTCTATTCCCCTTCTTCTTCCCCTTCTTCTTCTTCCCCTTCTTCTTCTTCTTCTTCTTCTTCTTCTTCTTCTTCTTCTTCTTCTTCTTGTTAATAATAATAATAATAATAATAATTAATAATAAATGTAGAGATTTTAACTTTAAAAGTTAGGAGGGAAGTTGAATCTGCTACCTTAAAACTGAAGCAATGATCTATAAACCAGAAGGAAAAGATATTAATGGCCAAAATAAAACATACATAGAATAAACTGAAGGTACTTTCAAACGTAGATAGTACAATCATAGACCGTCATTTAAGCTAGCAAATCTTAGGTAGTCTACTAAACTAACTAATCACGTGTGAAATTTCAAAGAAAAACAACAGGTATCCGATTGTAAGATGGAAAATTTTTAAAAAACTGGAAAGCCTTACAACATCTACAACAATATTTTCAATATTTGCAATCAATGGCAACGAGAAATATTAGCAACTATAATATTTCCGGATTCAAAGAACCTTTTAAACCAGAATTCAGTAGTTTTAAGTCCTTCCTTACATATGAGAAAATTCCTCTTAAGCATATATGAGGCTGGATAAAAAAAAATTGCACATGACAATTAAAACACCGATACATTTACAATACACTCGCTTTTCTTCTTTTCACCTTCTTCTTCTTCTTCTTCTTCTTCTTCTTCTTCTTCTTCTTCTTCACCCCCCTCCTTCCTTTCTATTATACCCAACGTCGTGCGTTTGTTTATTTATTTTTGAAAATAATAATAATGTAGCGTTCTTTAGTTAAAAAAATAAAAATAAAAATAAAGCGTTAAGAGTTCATTTGATAAAAGTCTCCTGAGGGCACCGTAAGGTTTAAACCAAGATAAAGGATTCAGCTGACCTCCTGATTTTTTAAATTATTTACACACACACACACACACACACACACACACACACACACACACACACACACACACACACACACACACACACACATACATATATATACATACATTGTTGAGGTTTTACTGGTTTTACTTGTTTTTTTAGTTTTGTTTTTTTGTCACGTGGTCATGGCTGTTTTTTGGTTTAAACTACATATTCTGTTCCATTTTTACCCCTTTGGCCAGTTTGTCCCCGAAGATTCGTTCAGGTGAAACCTAGGTAGGTTTGCCTGGCTCTTTAGGTTTATATTAGATTTGCTCTACTTCGTGTATTGAGCACTTTACGTAGTTACTTTTACTAGTTTTGGAGGTTTTCTTTTCTTTGGACTCTGAGCTTGAACTCTGGACGATTGTTTGCGCCTCAATTTCATGTTCTTCTTTCTTTCTTTTTTTATTCCTCATTTTTTCTTGGGTACTGGTTTCTTCAACTACAAACTGAAATTTTTCAAAGTTTTTCCAAGCGAGTACCACTATATATATATATATATATATATATATATATATATATATATATATATAATTGTCACATAGAAACATACACACGCATATATATATATATATATATATATATATATATATATATATATATAATTGTCACATAGAAACATACACACGCATATATATATATATATATATATATATATATATATATATATATATAATTGTCACATAGAAACATACACACGCATATATATATATATATATATATATATATATATATATATATTTAAGTTCTGAAGAACTTTGTAATGCGTATGGGTAATCCCAAGTATATGTATGCATATGTATGTATATGTATAGAATGTATTCCAATGGAAGGACATAAGGTCATTTTAATGGTGTTTTAGAATTTCTCTTATTAATATTTAATCTCACTTTCTCCTTTAATGTTCCATAATTATAATTATGAGAGGGTATATTTATCATCTGGAGGTATTTTCATTTTAAATTGATAATTTAACTTAAATTTAAATATATCAATCTTTAACTATCAATATTGATAGTAAAATATTAACTTAATTTTATTTGGATAATTAAACACTTCAGAAGTCACCTAACATTCAACATTAAGTATGAAATTAAACAAAAATCTAAATAAATTCAAATATAAAAATATATGTAATTATTTATAAATGTATGCGTATGTAATTTATGTATGAATATGTATAGGTACCTGTGTATATCGCTACATGTGTGTCTATGCGTGCATTTGCGCATGTAAATAAACGTATGTATATATGGGATTTGCTTGAATATGTATGTGATATATATAAGAAGAAAACAAAATCTTTAATATTACCCTCAAATATTATTCCATAATTAAACCTAAACTTTAAGTAAGGAAGATTACCCATATAAAAATAATGACAAATTACATTCATAATTCAGATTAAAAGTAAATCTAATAAAGATGTTACCGTAACTATTTTTACAATATTAAAAAAGTACGATTGGTCGTATAAACAAACTATTATAATTTAAAATATTTTTTTAATATGTTCTCTATAAATGAGTTAATAAATATAGTATTTAACTTATATTAAATCCCTAATTTGTTTAAGAAAATTAAATATTTAAATTGATAGCAAGCATCAAATTTTTTTTAGACATCTAAATTTCTATCAAGCATTAAAATCTATTCTTTACATAAATTGCTAAAAGACAATTACAGCCTATTTCTCTTTACTTCCCTCTCCCTCTTCTTTCTTTCTTTTTCCTTTTTCTTTTCACCCTACTCCCCACGCATTTCTATATATCACTTCCGTTAAATTAACCATCTAAATAGGTCAAGGTCTGGTCAGTCCTTCTCGCCCAATATAAAGTATACTTGAGAGAGATTTGAAATTAATCCCTCCCTATATTCTACCATGTCTCTTTAACTATCCCTTTTACACTTTCTGTTAAATTACAAAAACTTACACTACCCATCAATTTTAATTTCATTTTTCGTTTCATTCCATTTTTGAAAGCGCTATCTGATGATCTGGCGCCCTTGAAAAGGACTCTGGTGAAATAAATTATTATAATGGTACCTTAAAGTGGTCTGTTTTTCTTTTAAATTTATATATAAATATATATATATATATATATATATATATATATATGAAGAAATATAGTCTTAAGTTGTGCTATATTTATGGGATAAAGTGCTCAATATCAGAGATAGAGCGTGTGTAAATATAAAAGTGAACATAGAAGTCAACACTTAAAGGCGATAGTCTGTTTCATGCCTGTCGATTACATATAGGATGAAACAGACTGTCGCCTCGAAGTGTTGATTTTTATTTTTAATTGAATGTCGTTTTTAAGTATGTATCATAAATTATAAAAAAATTACAAGACACCATTGACGACCGAACTAAATTCATCTTGTTAAATAAAGACTTAAATGGAGACCCCAGAAAGGTCCGTCAACAAACGGATAACATTAAACAAATCCGATGTAGGTTCATTGAAAATTCCCCAAATCATCGGTGGGTAGCAACCAGGATACCAATACCGAAATATAAAAATACATAAATCTGGATATCTACTATGATCCATCATTTCACAGATCACATACATCCTTATAACTTCAGATGTAAACATAAAAAAATATCCATACATTCAGAAAAAAATAATAGATAAAAATCGCTCTTGATAATGGGTAAAAGAATAGTCGAAAGCGCTGGGTATATCAGAATATTTGAATTGTTTTTACACATTTTGTGTCCAGAAAAGAAAACACTTGTAAGAACAAAAGAAAAATTAAATGAAAAAGCTTAACTGCAATACCTTGTTGGTCGTCTTTAACGAAACTTGTATAAAAGAGGGTTTGCTAACGAAATAGAAAATTACACACACACTTACACACACACACACACACACATATATATATATATATTTATATATATATATATATATATATATATGAGAATTTTGAGAAAAAATTATGATGACATGCTTCACAGATCAAACGTGACAAAACGTGATTAACATTAATCAATTGAACGTAGTTTAAAATTTTTTTAAACCACACACTCAATGCACTGAAATCTTCGTGATCACAGTTTTAACCTGGAAAATGACGTTTTATTAAAAATTAATATTATTTACTGAGACGAGGATTCGCTTTAAGTTCAATGATACACACGCACACACACGCACACACACACACACACACATATATATATATATATATATATCAATCTCCGTGGTTAATATATAACCAGGTTACACCATTTTATCACCTGCTGTTACGTAGGAAAATCGCACTGAAGTAATGTAGGATATAAAGAACTTGCAACCAACAAAAACGGAGTTGAAATTAATAAAATTTAATTCAGAAAAGAGTACAGCTGAGGTTTTAAAAAAAAGAAAGAAAAACTCAACTTTAATGTAAATCTCTTTCTGACGAGATCGTGTAGATTTGGTTGAAATAAAATCCGTTTATCTGATGAACGCTATTTGATTGGTGAGACATGGTCACCTGGAAATTATTACAAATAATCATATATTGGGTTGGCCAAAAAGTTAGTTCGGTTTGTAAGTAAGTTTTCTCCTTAATAAATCGAGCAAAGTTTTTTTTTTTTATATACAAAATCACAATAAAAATAAATTTTCACTCACCTTATCTCTACTGCGTTCTACTGAATTTCTATCCAGTCTTACATATTTTGAATTTTGTTGTGTAATTTATATGCTCTGTTGTACTAAATTCATTGAGCAAATTACACCACAAGCAAGGCGGGAAGCCACTAGCACGCAAGGGGTTACAAAGAATTGGAGCGAGAGAGCAAACAGGAGTGATAGAGGAAAGAATGAATAGAAGGATAGGGAATAGATCAGGGAATCTGGAGACGTCGATTGAAATTACATTTGAATAGTTGGAGATTATAGCTATCAGGGATACAAGAAATGGGAAGGGAGTTCCACAGGCGAGAAGTGCGAGACATGAAGCTATTGGAGTAGAAGAGACGGTTACATTTAGCAGTTTCGACAGTGAAAGAATGCGAGCGACATGCCAGCAGAGTAGAACGCTTAAATTCATGAAGTCTGGGAACCAGCGAAAAGAGATCATCGAAGCAGTTACCGTGAAAGTATTTGTAAAAAAGACAGAGGGAGGCAACGACACGTCTGTGAGAGAGCGGCTGCAGGGGAGATAACACATCAGGGACAATGTGGATCAGTTTTAATAGTTGATATTACAGGGGTCCACTTCGATTACATACCAACGGATTTATTACCTGTACGATATATATATATATATATATATATATATATATATGTAGATAGAGAGAGAGAGAGAGAGAGAGAGAGAGAGATGTGTGTGTGTGTGTTTGTGTGTGTGTGGTCAAAACGCGCAATATCAGTAACATCTGTCGAAAAACTAATACAGAATTTATCCATTTCAATGTTTCAGTCAGGCGAAAGGCAAAAAGCACTTGTCAGGAGAGAGTGGATTTAGCCTTAAAGGGAAGAGGATTTATAGAATTAAACTCGGATATTAACCACATGACATTAAATTGGGGTTATATGAAGAATGAAGTGTTAATTTGCAACTAAAAGAGGAACGGAAAGTAGTTTTTCGACAGCTGTAACAATTAAATTTTTAATTCCGTCACGAACTCAGTCTATACACCGGGGTAGAATAAGACTAACGAAGTTTTCGTCAGTTGAAATAGATCTACTCCCCCCATATGAAGTAATTTTGGATTTTGCCGTGTGCTACTAATATTTATTGGCTCTCTTATAATAAATACATTGAGCTCTTTTTGTACATCAGTTTTAATACTTTATATTAGTTGGATTATATACCAAGGGATTAGTTACCTTTACTATATATATATATATATATATATATATATATATATATATATAGCTGACCACTCGTATTTGAGGATACTACTAGGCCGGATAGTCAATCCCTATTGCAGAGGCGCGCTCAGGCACATTTGTGTTTGATCAACACCTACAAAGCCCACCTGGCGAATAGACCTACTTCACCCATCAAAGATTAATTTTGGATTTCATTGTGTGCTAATATTTATTAGCTCTGATATAATAAATGCATTGGGCTCTTTTTGTGGATCAGTTCTAATATTTGATATTACTAGGATCCACTTGTATTATATACCAACGGATTAGTTACCTATATATATATATATATATATATATATATATATATATATATATATATATATATATATATGAAACACTTAAAATACCACCAGGTAATAACCTTTATTTAATGAAAGCTATAAAAATGGCCTTCAATCTTCCAGCTGCAAACCAAATAGAAATGGAAACATTATGCCGGGTTAAATTCAAGATAGTGATTTTCCAAGCGTAGCTTCGATGTGGCACAAGGCAGAAAGTATAGAGCACCCAGTGAGGATCGAACTTACTACTCAGTCGTAAGTGTTCTAGCGTGACAAGCTTGTTTACCATTACACCGCCTCGAAGTGCCCAGGCTAAATTCAAGATATACAAATATTGTACATAAGGAGAGAGAGAAAAAGAGAAGGAAAGATTCAAATTTATGAACATGGTGGCAGAGTGGGGGGGAAAGAGCCAAAGAGTTATTCTCAGTAGAATTTAGTGTTTGAATTGACCTACTTAATATGACATACGCCACAATGTTTCATATTGATTTAGAGGTTCTATGAATATCTTGTTAAGTCAGTGCGAGTTAAGCAACACTGTCTTTGTCATTTACTGGCTATGAATCTGATGTATAGATATTCCATTTAACAAACTTTTATAAATTTAACTTAAAAATATTCAGACCTCAGCGAAAGATTTCGATTGGGCCTTCGGCTTGTTCAGGAGTTTGAGAATCTCTAAGTCTTTGCATATCCTCAGCAATAGAAGCATTTCTGGCTGCCGTTTGATCTGGGTTTTATTTGCATGGGACGTTTTTTTCCTCGCTGCAGCTTTGGCTCTTTTGATTACAATCTCGTCCTCTGTTGGCGGAGATTTCTTTTTGCAAGCCATACTGCTACTTTACAGAAAATAATAAACTACAGAAAAAAATCAAAATGGATCGTTACATGTATGTATTGCATTAATATTTAATTTTTAAGTAAACATTGTCCGCATCTATGTCGCCATATTTATCAAAACATTTCGGCCCTTCAGTATCTGTCTATATTTCTGAGATGAGGTATTATGTACACTATTTACATTATTTGGTTATTGTCCTCATTTTGGTCGCCATATTTATTACAACGTTTCGGCTGTTGTACGCTCCGGCCTTCTTCAGTATCTGTCTATATTTCTGAGATGAAGTATTATGCACACTATTTAAATTATTTGGACTATTGTACACATCTTTGTTGTCATATTTATTACAAGGTTTCGACCGTTCTACGCAACGGCCTTCTTCAGTATATGCCCATATTTCTGAGATGAGGTATTATGTACACTATTTACATTATTTGGACCATTGTTTATATATACAAAAACACTCTTAAAAATGACAAATAGAAAGACGAGTATTTTTTTTATTATCCGTTTTTTATATGATATTTAAGACACAACAAATAGTTATATTGAGTAAAATTGTGAGTTTAGAGTCAATTGTAGATCAGATATGGATCAGAACAGGAAGGTAAAATAAAGACTAAGTAAAGTGTATATATATATATATATATATATATATATATATATATATATATATATATATATGTTGTACTGGGTTACATGTTGCAAGTACCAGGTCGAAGAATGACCTGACCTCGACGAAGATATGGCTTACCAGAGCGCTTTGTCAATCATTGCCACCGTTATGCTGGGCAGCATTTGAAGATGTAAAAGAGGTTATTCACTTATTCCCAACTATAGCAAGATGTGACGCTAGCACTTTTTTTTTTTTTTTAATCTGGAGCTGCCTTCGGGCAATTCAAAAATAATTCTCTCTTGCAGAACTTTCTCCCGGTTTCTTGATTTCTTGTCACCTACCATTTTCAAAAGTTTAAATCCAACAGCAATCACCATTTTCTGTCTTCCTAAATCTTCTTCACTCTCTTTTCTCTTCATTCACGTTTTCTCATCTTCTTTTACTCTAAGAAACCGTTAGAGTATAGCGGGACATTTCAGCCTGTTTCTATCTATCTATCTATCTATCTATCTATCTATCTATCTATCTATCTATTTCAGCCTGTTTCTATCTATCTATCTATCTATCTATCTATCTATCTATCTATCTATCTATCTATCTATTTCAGTCTGTTTCTATCTATCTATCTATCTATCTATCTATCTATCTATTTCAGTCTGTTTCTATCTATCTATCTATCTATCTATTTCAGTCTGTTTCTATCTATCTATCTATCTATTTCAGTCTGTTTCTATCTATCTATCTATCTATCTATCTATCTATCTATCTATCTATCTATTTCAGTCTCTATCTATCTATCTATCTATCTATCTATCTATTTGAGTTTGTTTATATATCTATTTGAAACTGATCAAAGTTGAAAATTTTGGTTTCATACTAAGGATAAAATTTCCTTGCAATAAAACTGCGAGTAAAACTATTTCACCATTCAGAACACCACGTTAAAGTAAACATAAATGTGGGGTACACAATGAAAAACAAATCATAATACATTATTTTCAACCATACAAACACTAACTTATGTATTGTTCAAACTTTTCTTGTTTAAAATTTTTAAACAACTCTTTTTCTTATAGTCAAATCTGTAAAGAATTTGCAAGAATCGGTCAATTTTAGATCATTCTGCTAATGTTTCAAAGAATATTTTCTTCTATTAATTTTAACAATTTAGATTACCTCTGGAATATCATGATGCTTTGTTTCATAAATAAAACACCCCATATCTGAAGTCAATAATGTCAAGGGTTTAGAGAAATTTATTTTAATCATTTACCCTAAATAAGGCAATAAAGCCACTAAGACAGAAGGAGAGACATTTTTTAATCATTTCAACGCATGGAAGGAAATAAAGCCAGTAAAAGTCAAGGGGTTACTTAAATAGAATGGGATACATTTTTTTTTATAATTTCAGCCCAAACAAGGCAATAAAGCCAGAAAAACTCAAGAGATTACGAATATTCTTTTAATCATTTCACTCCAGCAAGTAACTACAGCCATTGAGAGATAAGGGGTTACAATTTTTTTTTTGAGCGTTGCAACCCAAGCAAGGCAGTAAAGCCACTAAGACGCAAGAGGCTATAAATATATTTTTAATCATTTCACTCCAGCAAGACAATAAAGTTACTAGGGTTTACATATTTTTCACTCCAGCAAGACAATAAAGTTACAAGGGGTTTACATATTTTTAAATCCTGTCACGCCACACAAGGTAATAAATCCTCTAAGACGCAAGGGGTTACAAAATCTTTCATTCCTGAACATACTTATCATCACCTTGATATTGATACAGACCTTATTATTCTCAGTTAGTACATTAAACAAGACTAAAATACATTTTATGCTATTGTTTACATAGTATGAGGCCTAAGATCCACTCAAGATAGAGGTTTACCGAACAAGGTTATTGTATGAGCGTTAGAGGAGGAAGTAAGAAGTGCATTTATGGGGATATGTAGGATAGATACCGGTTGATCCTAGACTCTAAAGGAGCAAGACTGTAGCGAACGGGAACCATACCCTGAAGAGTATATTCCATAAATTATCGAAGCTATACGAATGGAACTTCGTGATTACTAATGGAATACGAAAGGAATTGGGAGAATTTGATCACGTGTACGTGACAAAGAGGATTTTAGCTGTGAAGGTCTGAACTGGTAGAATTATTGAATGTAGCTTTCCAGAATATTTTTCATAGAAAAACCGATAGAATATTTCGAGGCTTGCGAAGGCCCATGGGAAGGTCTTTTGGCACTTTTGAACTCTGCCAAGTGTAAATGCGAGGGTTGGGTGCTCTAGCCCAGACATGGTAGCAGAACTTCATATTTGGTCTGATCTGACTCTTATAAAGATTGATCTTGCCAGAAGCGATACAAGGTTTTCTTGTTTAAAAATTTATCTTACTGGAATTCTACGAGGTTTTTATAAAACTATTTGACTCATCTTTAAGAAATAAGAATGTATAATTACTTCAAGCTTAGCAGAGGAATCGTGATAAAATAACATGTTAATCATTAATTAATCATGGTCAGGGATCGGAAGCTAATGAAGGATTGAAATAAAGTTCATATCTATCTATCTATCTATCTATCTATCTATCTATCTATATATATATATATATATATATATATATATATATATATATATATATGGTTCCAGCGTCTCGTATGCACGAATTTGTCGTTGCTTGGAGATCTTCCATGTAAACAAAACAGACTATCATTGTTGTTTTGTCTGTGTATTGTTTAATATATTGTAATGTAATTGTCATCGTTGATAATGGCTTATGTAAGTCGAAAGCTTATATAGGATTAAAAAATATGAATCAATATTGGGATTTTCTTTCTTCCTTTAATGTTATTAAGCTTATCAGACGATATTAAAAGAATTTACACAAAGTAAATAGACAAATCTTGTCTATATTATTTAATGAAACATGCATCAATGAATATATATATATATATATATATATATATATATATATATATATATATATATATATATATATATATTAAATAAAAACAGTCCACTTTAAGGTTCCATGTAATAAATTATTTCACCACAGCCCTTTTAAAAGACTGCGGATCATCAGTTAAGTTAACCATTTAAATGTGTCAATGTCTGGACCTCAAGTAATTTTAAGTATAAAAGAATAGAAATTTTAAATTACATCTAACTCACTCTTGTCTTCTCTCTCCCCCTCACTTCCTCACTTCGTTTATTTACATATGCTTAATACGGCCCGTCAAAAATGTGTAAATTTCTTTTCATTTTTTGTTTTAACCTTTGGAAGTAAACTCTGATGATCCGCAGTCCTTTAAAAGGGCCGTGGTGAAATAACTTATTACATGGAACCTTAAAGGGGTCTGTTTTTATTCAAATTATTTGCTCTGGATTTACATTGAGCTCTCTGGATTTTATACTCCTTTGGTCTACCCATACGGATTACCTAGTTTTTCATAAACTATATATATATATATATATATATATATATATATATATATATATATATATATATATATATATATTCCAGGATAATTTTCCACCTTATTCAAGATGATCTTTGCCCTCTATAACCTTCTAACTTTCTGTCCTGGAATAACAATTTTCAAGTCGTTTTTCACTGCTCTTTGAACTTTCATAGTTCAAACACTTTACTCACGTGCCTATTTAGTTGGATCTTTTCTAATTGATGTCTTCAGCTCTAATTTGCTCTTCCTCTTGTATCCTTCTGATCCTATTTTCCTCTCTACTGTTCCCCCTTTTTTAAAAACTTATTCACCATTTAGCGATGGATCAAGTATATGAGTTCGACTTGAGGTCTGCAGTGCGTTTGAATCTCATTAAACTTTCAAAGTGAAACGTCCAGCCTAGTCAATACGTAGATAGATGGGAATGCCAGGAGCTGTAAGCTTAGGTGTGTGGGTGTTGTAATTGATAAAGGCTCGCAAGTGTTAATCGGAAAGCCCAGTTCCAGTTCCGGTTGAGTTTTTACACGTAAATATTATTCGGAATGGCATTGGATTCAACTCTTCTCCCCCCAACTATGAACTAATTAATAAAACTAGTATCAGTAAAGAGTTATTACTTTCAAAAAAAGTTCTTACAATCAAATTTCTGGTTTTAAATAACCTACAAAGCAAGGAGACTTCTTGGGAATACCAGTGGTGTACTTTACAGTAAAAGTTTCCACCAACGTAGGAGATTGAACAATGAGATTGATGCCATGAAATATATCTTGATTTCTGCGAAGGAGATGACTGGCGTCCTATCGGAAATGGAATAAAAGACTTCCAGCGGATCTGAATTAGAAAGAACAAAAGGAAATTTCCCGATGTACAGCAGGTAACCGACAGCTAAGTGCTTGCGACATTCATCACAAAGGTGACATGACCGTCAGACGGCCTATCAACTTGGAGGCACGGGTTGAATCCAGGCGACTAGAGAAATATAATCGAAAGCAAAGGCTATCCAAAGATCATGATCTCAACGCAGTCCGACTCCTTTAGCCTTTAAGAAACAATGGAACACAACCGAATTGTTCAATTTTAATTTTGTGAGGAGAATGCAACCTTGTCAATTTCTCTTGTTTATATATATATATATATATATATATATATATATATATAAGGTTGGTGCAAAAATAATGTCGGTTTTTGACGTATTTTTTAACGTCAAAAACCGATATTATTTTTGCACCAACCTAACGGCAAAAATGTCCAAATTGTGTAACAGTAAAATTGTATAATTGTTATATTAAGCTCTGAAGCGTTGTAACTTCGAAATGATTAAAGATATCTTACTGGAATTCTTCGAGGTTTTTATAACATTACTGGACTCTACTTTGATCAGTAAGAATGTATAATTGCTCTCCAAGCTTAACAGAAGAATCGTGATCATGAAAAAAAATGACATGTTCATCATTAATTAATCATAGCTAATAATCGGATGCTAATGGATGATTGAAATAAAGTTCAAATATATTCCAGGATCATTTTCCAACTAACCTTCTAAGTTTCTGTCCTTGAGTAACAAGGTGTCTCATACGTTTCACATACGATTTCATTTTCAAGTTTTTTTCACTGCTCTTTGGTCTGCCATAGCTGAAACTTCTCTCTTACGTGCCAAACGTTTTATGGATTGAGTTGGATCTTTTCTAATTGATCTCTTTAGCTGAAATGATGGTTCCTCTTCTTTTTGTCCTTTCCTAATCCAATCTCTACTGTTCCCTCTTTTTTAAGCTTATTCACTGTTCTCTTGATGGTTCTTCGATGGATTTTGAAGCCAGTGTATGAATGTTGGTACTGAAGACCTGCATGATCTTTTTCCTCTCAACATTGCTCACTTGGGAAGACAGTGGATGTAACACAAAACGAATTTAACCTGTTCTCTTTTTAGCTGAATAACTCAAAATGCTTTTCAGTGATTCTAACGAAAAATGGAGTCAAGATGGCTAAACGTCTAATTTGAAAACCTGGAAAAAAGAAACTCAGTTTAGTGGTTTTTTAGATATTAAAATTTTGTAGGATGAATAATTATGTTCTTACACGATTTCTGCTGTTACACCCAATATATATATATATATATAGAGATAGATAATATTAGTGGTAAATATACATATATATGCAAAATCCACAGGTGCATATAAACACATGTATATTTTTTGAATAAAAAATTCCAAGAGGATAGAATCCAGGTAGAACTCAATGTCCAGGACAGAGTAAGGATATAATAACAAGGCTTAAACACTAATATTCCATGGTATATTAGTGTTTAAGCCTTGTTATTATATATATATATATATATATATATATATATATATATATATATATATATATAATGTGGAAAGTTGAGATTATCATTTTTTTTTCGAATTAGTTGTTTATTGTGTGATCATTAAATTTGCCAATTTTCATATTTATTTTATATCATTTTCTTTCCGAATACTTTCAAATTCTGTTACATGCGCTATCATGGACATCTCCGTGTATATTTACGGAACTGATTTTTTAAATTTCAGTTTTCTGGCGTTTGGTGGAACCAAATTGAACTCAATAAACTCGAGTCACATAAAAGGTCATGCTTAAATTTTTATGTTTTTTTTTTAACATCCTTCAATATACGGTCCCCTAATGAGAAAGTTACCTTGTTCAATTTTGTTGGCTTCTCGTTTATTGCAACAGTTTCCAGAATTTGAAGTCGTTGTTTCCATGTGTTCTATATATACCACACAAATATATGCACTTTCAATTTCGTTCAAGATCATCGTCAGGGGTGAATGAAAGAAAAAAATCCCTTAATGAATTTAATATCAACATTGAGAATTTGATCAGAGAATTTGAGAAGATTAATATAAAATAAATAAGCATAATATTCCAAACATGCTTGAATAGAGACGTGATATATATATATATATATATATGAAATGGACAAAGTTCGACAATTATTTAAGATATTTTTATGTTTATACATTCAAATATTTAAGTAAATCCTCTGTTTTATAATAAACAGTATTAATAACATTTACCGGCCTGAATGTCCGAGAAATTGACATAGAAAATATGAACCTGTATCCTATACGGAACCGTCATGTGCCTTAAGCATTTACTTAAATATTTGTATCTATAAAAAATGTATAAAGATAAAAATGTCTTAAAATAATTATCGGACTTTGTCGATTTCATAATGTGTGACGTCATTTGTTTACATTTGGATACGCTTTGAGCAGATATGAATGTACGTGAAAGAATCATGGAAGATTGTAGTTTAAAAGCAGTAAAATCGACTTTGCTGACGGTTCCGTATAGGATACAGGTTCGATTCCTGTCGGAGGACGCATTTTTTCTATGACAATTTCTTGGGCATGTTGTTAATACTGTTTATTATAAACAGAAAATTTACTTAAAATGTTTGTATCTATAAAAAGAATGTATAAACATAAAAATGTCTTAAAAATTGTCGGACTTTCTCCATTTCTCATTCTCATTATGTAGACAAATCTTGTCTAAATTATTCAATGAAACATGTCTCAATATATATTATTTATATTTCAACGGCGATTCCTTGTTACGTTAATTTTCAGCAGTATGGAAATATTTGACATAACTGTAACATAAGCAGTTTTGTATTTGTCTATATTTCTGAGATGAGGTATTATGTACAATATTTACATTATTCGGGCTATTGTCCTCATCTTTGTCGCCATATTTATTACAACATTTCGCCCCTTCAGTATCTGTCTATATTTCTGAGATGAGGTATTATGTACAATATTTACATTATTCGGACTATTATCCTCATCTTTGTCGCCATATTTATTACAACATTTCGCCACTTCAGTATCTGTCTATATTTCTGAGATGAAGTATTATGTACACTATTTACATTATTCGGACTATTGTCCTCATCTTTGTTGCCATATGTCGAACTGAACCCTTTATTTCGCTCACTGGGGTGTCCTCAAGGACACGTGTCACAGTGGATAAAGGCGTTGCTTAGATCCAGTGACAGGACCCAAAAAGTGTGAGTTCAATACCCGGTTAAGGCAGTGGAGAACTTTCAGAGGGAATTTAACAGGAGATAACTGATAACTGTCATCCATTAGACATGGCACGTGGAACTAGAACAGTCTACCCCAGTGAGCGAAATAAGGGGATAAGTTCGACATTACAACCACCTGAAGAAGGCTGGGGCGTACAATAGCCGAAACGTTGTAATAAATATGGCGACAAAGATGAGTCCGAATAATGTAAATAATGTATTAGCAGTTTTGTATTGAATGGGTAAACAACCCAGGGAACTATCTATATTCGGAAATCCGACGTGAATCAGGGTTAACGAGGAAACTTATACTGAAAGAGCTACAAGGGACAGTATGCTGTTGGGAGCCATTATTGCCTACATTTTGAGACGACACGGTACATAACGAAGAAGAAGAATGGGTTTTCTGTGAATGGATGGTAGACAGATAAAGAGTTTGAACTTAGAGAAAAAAAAAGAAAAGAAGATGTGGATGACCATGATCACTTCGTGTCTTCTTTTTTAAAAAAAATGAATACATTACAATTCAAAATTTGTGACTAACTTCTGTTTTCATTTCAACTATTTTGTTTGGCAATGAATGAGAACGCCCACAAACACATTGCACTGTTAATAAATAAATTCTGTCATCGACGCCATAAGGACATTAACTTTTCTCAAATTACAATAATTAGATGAAATTGCGTAAATTTTTAAAATGGGCGGGGGATATCAGGCGATCAAAACTCTTCTATAAATTTTTCACCTTAAACTTTTGTAACTTATAAACATGCAAATAGAAATATATCTCATTCTCTATATCTCTTGTTGTGTCTGCTTCCTTGCCTGCCCTCCTCTCTCTCTCTATCTCTCTCTTTATATATATATATATATATATATATATATATATATATATATATATATATATATATATATATATACGAACACACACATATATATATATGTATATATATATATATATATACATATATATATATACGCACATACACACACACATATATATATATGTACATATATATACACACACGCACACACATATATATATATATACACACATATTCATACACAAATATATTTTTGTGTGTGTGCGTGTTGATCAATACTCTTCAGCTTCTCTTTCAAAGTTTTATGAAAACTTAATTAGATTTTATCCGCGATTTAAATGAATTTTGTCACGCATGTCTATTTCGAAAACCTTCGTGAGAATAAGCGATCAGTTTAACTCTCTATCTCAGTCCGTTCATATATATATATATATATATATATATATATATATATATATATATATATATATATATATACCTATCACATCATGACAAACATTCGGGAGGATTTTACACGATTGTTACAGGCCCTCATTTGTCATGCGGGAGACAAATGCAAAAGTCTCCAGGTCTGCGCTGGAGATTTGTTAATGTGGAGAGCCCACGCGCGCATGACCAACACAATTTTTCGGATGTGACATTGACTAGCCTTGCTGCAATTATTGATGGCCTTCTCGATTTGTAAGATAATCACAGAATTCACCAGGAAAATCTCTCAGATTTATACAGCTCTTAATATTTCTTTTTTGCTCATCCTCAATTTTCACTTCCCAAATAACTTACTGCCTCATCATGTTGAACAACCGGTTCCTGTACGATCATCGAATTTAAACAACGTCGAGCCTGGTCACTACCTGGATGGGTGACCGTTGGGAAATATTAAGTACTGTAAGCCTGGATTTGCGAGTGGTGTAATAGATAATGGCTCGGAAGTGTTAATCGGAGAGCCGAGTTCTAATTCCAGTTGGGTTCGTCATATTCAGCTACACGCAAATAACTTCAGGAAAGATATGAATCCACCCCTTCTCCCTCCAGCTATTGGTTAATTAGCAATATTTATAACAGTAAGGCATTATTATATCTAAAATAAAAAATAAAATTACGTAAAAAATATTTAGATTTCGGCATTAAATAACCCATAGAAATGTTGATATTTCACTAAAAAACAAGTAACCATATTCCCAACTTTTGTTGAAATCTATTCATAAGGATGTTATACTTACTCCAGCATATTAGTTCGGTGATAATTTTCTACATACAACGTGTGAAAGCACGTGCGATACCTTGCCGGTGTCAGCCGCCAATCACAGCAGGTAACATAGTTTCGGTGGCTAAGGAGGTATTGCCACCCCAGGCGCCACCTGCAGCTTTTGCTACCGGACAGGCTAATGTTTTTTGTGTTGACGTGCCAGTATCGGTAATTTAATTTGCAACAGCAAGTCAGATTTTCAACGCTTTCTTAAAACCGTTTGCTTTTGATCGTTAACCTATACATAACGCGCTCGAAGCGATCGTTAACAATGACGTAAAGTGGAAGGTAAACAGATGTATTTCACGTCGGAAGTAGCATTGTGTTGCGAGCATGGTTTTAATTAACATTGTTTATTTTGCATCTTGACCAGATCTAACTTTGAGCTGTGGTCTGGAGACGATGTGAAGCACATTTCAGGCACCGGCTAGTGATGCCTACCATCAAAATGAGAGAAACGATTGACCGTCCAAGGAATCCACAGCACCCGACCTGAATAATTAGAACATGACATATCCATCCTTTTTTCCAGGCAGTCGAACTGTAGTGATTTGTAGCGATTTTTCTTTCACTCGTGCGACTCCTCCTTATTCTCCACACATGGAACCGTTATTTCTACTAGGATTACACACTTCTTTGAATCAGACTACGCTACATTGTCAGGGGGTGCGAATGTCTTAATTATGTGCACCGGAAATTGCAGAGGTGTTCTAAGATCAACAAACACCCTCCAATAACATGCTCCTTTCAGTAGCGTCATGTTGAGAGTTATTTGTGTTTTTCGCACAGGGCGTTCACCTTCCTTGCGAAAACGTATTTTAGGTTCTCTAGCCGTTAATGGTTGTTTTTTTTTTGGCTGCTTCACTCTGTGTACTAAGTTAATGGTCACTTATATCATATTGTTATGATGCACGGTGGAGTAATGGATAGCGGCTTGGATTGAGGAATCAGAGAGCCGAGTTCAAATTCCAGTCGAATCCATTACATTCACTTATATGCTAATACCCTTGGGAAAGGTGTGACTTTTCTTCTCCCTCCAGCTATGGGTAAATAGCAGAACAGACAGGGTTCTATAGACTTGGATGGCAACTAGTCTAGGAGAAGGACAATTCTGAATTTAAAACCTGCGGAGGGTCGTTTGGGGACCTTGTGGCACGTTGTGCACCAGGTTTCTGTATTCGGCCCTTCAAAAAATGTGGATGGTCCTGCACGAAACATTCACCACTATAATTAAATCTCATGTGCTATACATGCGGTTGGTGGCCGCTTGTGAATTCCAAATTCCGATGAAACTCCAATATTGGAGCCAGCTGACCCCACCCCGGGTGAATGCCGTTACAGGTATGTACATCTGCAGTGATTGTGGGCAGGCAGCGAGCACGTGCCTCAATCTCTTTGACATAATAGGCATACATCAGTGTCAGTGTACCCGCATAGCTTCAGGTTGGTCTCATTTGGTTAATGATCAGAGGTAGATTGTAGGAGATATGATGTTGTCAATGACTCCATTGCAATCAGGGTATTCCATGATAGCGTCATCAGATTGATATCATTCCATGTAATCAAAGCACATTGTTTGGACTGAGGAACAGCTCTTACTCGAAATTCCTGATTTCTTTAATCATTATGTCTCGTTTTCCGTTTGGAGAAAAACAGGTTATTTGTGCTACCTAGGCCAGCTCGATTGGTTTGGGTCACCTCTATAATCTCATTGGTTTGAAGACCGAATTCTGCTTCTTGAGTGGCCCTTACTGCAGACCATTTGGTACCAGTTTTGTTATCAACAGCCTTGGATAACAACTGGACATACCGAGTTCTATAGCCTTGGGTGTCAACTGGTTTACTGCAGAAAGAAATGGAAACCTACTGCTGGAAAAAAATCTGCTTCGTCAGTCATGTATCGAAAGATACATGATCGCCTAAGCGTGTATCACGCATCACACATAACTGACTATTATAACATTTCGAAGATATTGAACTTTTGTGGTTATCTTGATTCTCACGTCATCAATTCAAACGTCGCATATCGGTCTGTCCTGATAGCCATACATGATGTCTTATACTTATTTTCTTCGTCTCTCCGAAAGAGCTTTTTAGATGGAAGGAAACGAAATAAAAAAACATCTTTTGGATGAAGAAGACCTGGCAACCGAACAACAGGAATTGTAATATAAAAGCAACAAGTATGAGTAGACTAGAATAAGAGAACATGAAATCATTAAGGACTTCAAACAATACCTGGAAAATTAAAATATGTTTCAGCAGAAGAATCGATAGTGAAAATTATTGACACTATTTATACTGGGACTATTGTCCTCATCTTCGTTGTTTTTTATCACAAAGTTTCAACCGCTGTGCCATTTGATCTTCTTCAGGTGTATTGTACGGTTCCTTAGGATAATCCCCAGGTAATTCTGAACTGAACATTTTACTTAATCCTCGCATGTAAACTGTTCTAGTTTCACTGTTCACATTTAAGGTTATCTTCTTATTTTTATTTGGTTTATTTTTAATTTTAGTTTATCGCCTGTTTCCACAAGTACACACAGCCCGACCGATGGATTGAACCCACAACCACTATGTCACCAAATTCACAAACCATCTCTTTTACCCACTAAAACAATTCGTGGCCGGACATTAGGCCGAAAGACATTTGGCCAACCTACATTTCACCGAAAAAGTACAAGTAAAAATAGTAACAAGCAATACTTTAATTAATAGTATTATAAGATAGAATAGAACTAATAATTACCACTGTATTTTAAGTGATTAAATTTACATTTAAAGTTAAAAGTTTTATTATTTCATTATGTTTTTTATTGAAATTAATATTTAAAAAAAATATTTGAATGTATTTGGGTAAAAAGTAGCACCTAATTATTTAAATTCGTATTTAACAGTAAGATAAAAGATAGTTCATCCCTTTAAG
This sequence comes from Acanthosepion lycidas, assembly GCA_963932145.1. NCBI lineage: Eukaryota > Metazoa > Mollusca > Cephalopoda > Sepiida > Sepiidae > Acanthosepion > Acanthosepion lycidas. Next base: position 12,231,574 of record OZ010583.1, read on the forward strand.
ATAATGATCATTAAAAGTGAAATTGAAAGATCATTCATATCGTAAAAGCATAAGACTTTTGCTGTAGTAAAATGTGCTTTTTCTCAAAATACTTATCATCTTACAGTAATATTTGAAGTAAAATATAATATATACTGAATAGATTTTTAAAAAAAGCCTGTAAAAAAAACGAAAAATTATAAATTAATCCAGTAAATAAATATAAATATATGTAGCACATTACAATAAAGAGTTTAACATACATGTAAGTACGCCACTACATTTTCAGCTAAATGTCCATTCGGTTAAATGTCTATTGGCCAAATGTCTATTCGGCGAAATATCCCTACTTCCAAAGTCCGTTGGCTAAATGTCCGAGAACAGAACCAATTTGCTGTAGTATTGTCCATGCTTTGATTGCTGCTGCTGCAGATGAATATTTGTTGTCATTTTTCTTTCTTTGTTAGCATTTTTATATATTGTATTTATTTCTATGCCAAGTTTACCAAGGAGGTCCATTAGTCTAGCATATGCACTGATTTTTTCAGACGTCTAACTAAATTAAGACAAAGATATGAAGATATTCGTCAAAACATTTCTCGCTTTGCTACTAAGAAAGTTCGTTCACTCTGTCGTGCTAGACATTTTTTCTCGATAGAATCAATTTTACACATTTATAATTCTACCATTTATCTAGTATTGAATATTGCTGCCAAATCAGGTCAGGTGCTTCTGCCATGGACTTAGAGATATTTAATACAATCCAATGACCTGGCGTATCGGCTTCAGTCCCTTTCTCACCTCCGTAGGGTAACTTCCCTCTGCATTTTCTATAGTTTTTTTTCTTCAGGGTAATTGATCTGATGAACTTTCATTTATAATACCTAGACTTTATGAATTGAAGTGCAGATTGGCAGTTAGGTCTCATAATATTACGGTTGAAATGGCGAGATGTAACAGTAACTTCTATGCTAACAGTTTTCTGCTCTAGCACTTCTCTCCCAGTTTCTTGCTTTCCAGTCAACTTTGATCTTCGAAAATTTGAAGGCGATATCAATCGTTATCTCTTGCTCTGCCTAATAGTGTTTTTTTCTCATATTCTCTAACACTCGGTTACACCCTCGCGTCTTAGTGGCTCTATTGCCTTGTTTGCGGGTCAATATATTAAAGTGACCTGTCTCCACCTCTTACTAAAAATCAAATTAAATACCTTTTCACCAGGAGAAAACCTACTTGTCTTGGTTTTAAACAGCACGGAGTATGTAGACTGAAAATATTGTTTTTATTGCTCTTAGTAAGAGAATTTCACCGCACTACTTCTCAATAAGTGAGAGAGAGAAAGAGAGAGAGAGAGAGAGAGAGAGAGAGAGAAAGAGGGAGAGATAGATAGAGAGAGAGAGAGTGTGTGTGTGTGTGTGTTTTCTAGTTCCTAGCAATTTTAGTCCCGGGTGTTCAGTAAAAGGCAAAAATTCTCATCGATAATTTTCGGAAGGAATATGAATAATCCCTCTCTCTATCGTTAACCCATTAACTGTCAAATTTTTTTTAGTGCGCATTTTGGGCCCAGACAGGTGTCTTAGGAGGTTATTTCTTCCTTATGTTTAATTTCAGTAATTGCCATTGTCATTTTTATAGAAACTAGAACATAAATAAAGGGTTCGGTTCGAAATTCCAATCACCTGAAGCGTACATTGTCCGAAATGTCGTGAATATGCCAACAAAGATGATGACAACAGTCCAAACAATGTAAATTGTGTAAATAATTTCAATACCATGTCTCAGAAATGTAAACAGATGACTCAATTTATTTATACTTTGCATATATTTAACCCATTAACCACCAAATTTTTAATGCGCATTTTTGGCCCAGACAGTTGTCTTAGAAGTTTATTTATTCCTTACATTTAATTTCAGTAGTTACCATTGTCATTTTTATAGAAACTAGAACATCAACTATATATGTGTATAAAACATCACAAAATAATACTGATTAGAAATAATACAAAAATACTTTTCAAAATAGTCATTATTTTTCTACTCGTGGAATGTAAAATTACGTCAGAAAGTGTCTTCTTACGCCTAATAATAAAACCTTTGAAGGCTAAGTGTTGCAAAATATACCTCTACAAATGCAATGTATGTAAGCAATTCAATGTAAATACAAGGAATAACATGGAGTGAGTTTAATTTTAACAGATCCCCAAATGTGGCTCATGGCAGGTAATGGGTTAATTGATGATTCGTAAATTCACGGTCGAATGAAAAAGAGCTCAGTCCTGCGACACTCATTTTTTTCTTTTACTTTTTTGTAAGCCGAGCGTGCGTCATGTCACTCAAGCGTGACAGTCAGCAGTCCTTATATAATTTATTTTGATTGCGGACGTTGTCGAATTTTAGCAACGTTTGGGTATCAGTCTTTTTATGTCGTATATTTCAGAAAGATGACGCCTCTTCAAGAGCGACATTTTTTTTTCTTTCCTTCATCCCTAAAATAGTCTTATTCTCTTCAACCTATATATATATATATATATATATATATTGTTTCTCTCCGCTTTTTCTTCTTTCAGGGCGTGGGGAATCATGACACTCCACAACTTCCTTTACTATTTTACTTTGAATGTTTTACCGTCCCTCTTTGTCATCTATTTACTATCCATTCACAAAAAGATCTCGTAGTTTAGTCCATTTCCCCTTGCGTCTTTGTTCTTCATTTAGTCCTGTGAGTGGTAAATTCTTGAGGCCCTCTTTTCTCGTCATGTTTCCAAGAAATTTCAGATGTCTCTTTCCGATTGTAGGTATAAGTTTCCTTGTAGTCCCTCTTATATTTAAAAGTCCCTCGTTGTTCACAGATTTTGTCCATAGTATTGATTTGCCTACGTATTCTGTGTGGAATAAACAAATATTTACTCTCAAAACTTCAAAATAAAATTAAGGAAAATCGAACTATATTGCAGAAGAAACATCGGGAAAAACAGCAACAATGAAGATACTCGTTTAAATATTTGTAGAGTACCGAAAATGATTCATTGAACAACATTAGCTCAAATTAATAACGTGAAAAATTATATCGGCTGAAATGTGATATAAACTTGCATAAAATATTCGCTGTCATGTGCAAAAAAATGAAAATTCTTCATCTTGCAAAATAAAATAAAAAAATAGCAAGACCGTACATATATCGTCCAAAAATGTTTTCTTCAAAAAACGGAGATTTGAATCCAAATACTGTGAAAAATAATGTAATTACTTCATTTCAAAATATTAGATAGAGCGAGGGAGGCCAAAATATATATTAGCCAAATATTTCTTATAAAAACAACGAAACGATCTACACTACTCCGAATAGCCTGTAAAATAAATATTTCAAATCATACTTTGGTACAGCATTCACCATTTCAACCAATATAACTTTTATTTGTTCTCATACTGGACCATTTAGCTATTTAAAAAAAGAATCTTATTTCCTTCGCAAATTCAAATACTTCAGCCAGTAAGTTCCGGCTGAAAGTAAGATCATGAATCGTAATGCCTGAAAAGTCTGCTAATGTGAGTCGTGTCGTCGGCTAATGTGCTAAAAAGGTCAGTCAAGAAATTATGCTTTCGGTCGCTTTTATTTTTATTTTACTCACCACAATTCCTATTTTTTCTTTAAATCGCCGTCTGGAACGTTATTCGAACAATACAATATATGCTACAATGTAAAACCATAAAAAGGACCTCGTGATATCGAGTAAAAGATAGTAGATAACGTGGTTATTAATAATTATGTTGTACGTGTGGTTATAAACTTTTAAATACGCTTTGGAAATGTTTGATTTGAAATTCCTACTATATTCTGCAAGCGAGGAAGTTTCAAGGAAAAGGGGAAAATATACTCATCTTTAATTTTTTTTTAAGCATTTCACCCCAAGCAAGGCAGGGGTGCGACTAGCATGCAAGTGTTTACCGAGAATGACAGCTATTAGTTTGGTGCAAAAATAATGACGTAATAATGTCGTTTTTTGACGTATTTTTAACGTCAAAAAATGACATTATTACGTCATTATTTTTGCACCAACCTAATAGATTAAAGAGGAAAGGATATAGATACGGATGGGGATCAGGATCAAGCCATCAGATGATGTTGATTGACATTACATTTGAATATTTGAAGATTATAGCTATCAGGGAAGCAAGCAAGAGAAAGGGAGTTCCATTGTCGGGAAGTGCGAGAGAAGAAGCTGTTGGAGTAGAAGAAGCGGTTACATTTAACTGTTTCGGTAGTAAAAGGGTGGGATCGAGAAGCTAACCTAGTAGCACGCTTAAATTTAGGCAGTTGGGTTACCAGTGAAAGTTGTTCGGCAGAGCAGTTACCATGAAAATATTATTAGAAAAGACAAAGGGAAGCCACAACACACCCTTGAGAAAGTGATTATAGACGAGATGCCAGTTCAGGATCTATCACATTGCATATCCGTCTCTGGTTATATCTAGAAGCAGGAAAAGCCAGCTGAAATCTTCCAGGACACATAACGAGGAAAGAAGAGTAAGAAAATTTGACACTCATAGGATCTATTGAAGAGACAAAGGGAAAACAGATAGGCTTGCGGAAATGGATGGCTGAAAATGGAACGTGAGAGATAAAAAAGAGAAACGTAGAGAGCCATGATCGCCCACGTCCTGAAGGGGTATAGCAGCTAGACGAAGAAGACTACCTTCAGTCAATTCATGTGATTTTAAATTCGGACATAGTATAAAATAACATTATATACAGTTTTTACGTGTTGCATTCCAATAAAATCTATAATTTGCTGAGGGCAGGATGAGTTGACATCACAATCTTATCCCCGGGTGTAGACTGTTCTTTAGTTTTATTATAACTAATACCGAGCATTATATTTACCTTGTGATTTTCAACATAGGGTGATATAAATAAACAATAATCTCTATAAATAATGCGCTTGTACGTGTGTCCGTCCTACCGTCCGTTTTTCGATCTCGGCGAATCATAAATAATCTAAAGTAACAGGTAATAACTAAGTAATTACACACGATTTAAAATTAAATCTGAATATCGAAAAGAGTGAAAGGTTTAAAAAAATGCAATTCTTTATTAAAGGTTTAACTTTAATTTCTTATTTCGTAGCAATTGCAATTGATATCGTCTAACCAAACCGGAATTAAAACTTAAGCAGGGCACAGTAGGTTGCTCATAAGTTTATTTTCTTTTTCTAGCACGCGTACTGTGACGTATTCTATATATTACATAGTTCCATAATGTTTTTTAAAAGTGATCTATGTGAAAGGATCATAAAGAAAGGCCGATTTCTGGGCGAGTTATTACTAATTCTGGCTAGTATTGACGTTCACCTTAAGAATTCATTGCCTTATAGGGCAAATTAATTGATGATAAATCAATTATTTGTGAATACTAATTATAATGCTTGACAATGCTTCATTTCGTAAAAATTACGACGAAAGTAATGTCAGAAGTTAATATTGATATTTGTGTGCTTCATTTAATAAAAATGAAAATAGATATATATGAAAAATGGCTTCATGTAACATAAAATTAAAATGAAAGGAAACAATTAACAATCAAAGCAGAAAAAGCTCCATCTAAAGAATTAACACATTTAAAACAGTAAATTTGCTGCAATAGAAAAATTGTAATGAAGCAATAATAAAAACCATATGAAAAAAATAGTTGGGGGTATAATAATAATAATAATAATAATAATAATAATAATAATAATAATAATAATAATAATAATAATAATAATATCAAAATATAAGGACCTTGAAATCGAAATCTCAAGAATGTGGCAAATGGGAACATCAACAATCCCCGTTGTAGTTGGAGTCCTCGGATTGGTTGGAAAAGATTCGAGTAGACTAATTGAAGGGATTCCTGGAAGCCCATGCCTTAAAGAGATACAAAAAATTTTTCTCACGAGTACAGCCCACACTTTATGAAGTGCTTCATCTATCTATCTATCTATCTATCTATCTATAATTGTCAGTGGAAAATGTCATGAAACCATTTCTAAACTTAGGTCTCTGGGTGGGACCTGGAAAGAAATGTGTACACACCAGAAATCAACGGAAATAAAATAATAATAATAATAATAATAATAATAATAATAATAATAATAATAATAATAATAATAAAGGAAGCCAACAAGTTCAAAATGGAGTTTCAAATGGGTAAAGAAATGCAAGTAAAGCATAATACACCGAGTGAAGCTGCAAAATATATAAAAAAGAAAGCAAAGGCAAATGCAACTGACCCAATACAGAAACAATGACAAGATAAACCGTTTCACGGTCAATACCCTGCCCGTACCAAACAATTGATGTAGACAAACCCCGTACCCATCGGTGGCTACGTAGTGCAGGGTTAAAAGCTGACACCGAAGGTTTCATTCTTGCCGTAGAGGACTAATGTTCGCTTACCAAGCACACAAACTAAAAAATTGTGTTAACTCAAAATGCAGATTCTGTGATATTGGTCCTCTTGAGTCACGTTGCGCAGTATTGGCACGCACTGAATATAAAACCCGGCACGATATAGTGGCCAATCTACACTGGAAAATCTGTAACGCTTACGGAAAGGCAACTGCAAGAAATTGGTATGAACACCACCCAGACCCGGTTACGGAGATAGTACCCGTAACAATTGTATGGGACTAAACACATCCTGAACAATTAAAGCTAATCGACGAGACATCGTTATTAGAGACAGCAAACAAAGCAATTGCCTCCTTATTGATATGGCAGTCTCTGCAGACTGCAATGTATCTTCAAAGATCTTTAAAAAGCTATCAAAATACAAGGACCTTGAAATCGAAATCTTAAAAATGTGGCACATGAGGACATCAATAATGCTTGTTGTAGTTGGAGCCCTCCGGATTGATTAGAAAAGATTCCAATAGACACATTGAAGGGATTCGTGGAAGCCCATGTCTTAAAGAAATACAAAAAAATATTACAGCCCACTACTTATGAAGGGCTTTATCTATGTAAAATATGTGCGCGTGTGGGTCGTGACGCCATTTTTGACCTTAGGTCTCTGGCCGGGACCCAGAAAGAAATGAGTACATATGAGAAATCAAAGGAAATAAAACAATAATTGTGTTACCGGAAAATGCAGAAAAATAGTGTTGTGCATATTCTGTGATAAATATCCAGAAACAATTGACCATCTTGTATCATATTGCACAGTGTTAGCACCCACTGAATATAAAACCCGCCATGACTAAATGAACCAATATCTGCATTGGAAAATCTGCAATTTTTTCGGAAAGGAAACTGCAAGAAAATGGTAGGAACACCACCTAGGCCAGGTTTCAGATATAGCACCTGTAACACTTTTATGAGTTTTTAAAATACACACAGACAGAACAATCAAAGCTAATCGCCCAGACAACGTGATCAGCGGACCTCAAGCAAACTGCTAAATTGGCAACAGTGCCTCAATCCAGACGTTGCAGATCTCAGAAGTCATTTCAGAATTCACAGTTTAAACAGAATCTACCGATGAAATGTTTAGTCAATGAATTCTTTATCACTACGCTTCTTTCAAATGTTTTATTTATTTACTTTGAGAATCTCTGAGAATCTGATACACACGGGATAGATAGAGAGCAAGAGGGACAGAGAAAAAATATAGCACAACATAGTTAGTGAGCTTGACTAAATGGATATCAGAAGAGGGTTTGGAAGGAAAAAAACAGAAAGACAAAATTTATTAAGAGCTATAAGAGACAGGAATATGCGGAGAGCCATGATCGCCTACATTATGAAAAGGATTACTCTGTTTCTTGTAATGACTCATTTTTTAAAAGGATTTCCTTGGTTGTCTTTACAAGTGCTAAATTGGAAAAAGTGCCTCACTCTAGACGTTGCAGATCTCAGAAATCATTTCAGGATTCACTGTTTAAACAGAAGCTACCGAGGAAATGTTTAGTCAATGAATTGTTTATCACTACGTTTCTTGCGAAGGTTTTACTTAATTATTTTGAGAATCTCTTATTCTAGACTGCAGTCTGATTTATTGAAATCATTCTTGCGTGGCACTCAGATACTTTTGTCTAATAAGCGACCGTCTTGCCACATTCATTTTTTGAATCGTTTCACTCCAAGTCAAGTGACAATGTCACTAGAACGAAGGTTGGCGCCGGGGGAGGGGGTTTACTGGTTTAAAAAACAAAGACAAAAACAAAAAAAAAAAACCCATATTAGTTACTGTTTACAAACTCACACTTTCTTCCCCGAGAGCTCAACCGAAATGATTTTTCAGGAGTTATATATATATATATATATATATATATATATATATATATATATATATATATATATATGTATATATATATATATATATATATATATATATATATATATATATATATATATATTGTCATCCACAGATAGACTGTTTCGCTGTATCACAGCTCATCAGTTTGGCTAGACGTCTAGGATCGAAACCCGGCTGAAATAGCGTTAGTCGGAGAATCTACCCCTAAGTCGTTGAGGCACGACAGAAATGAAGGTGAATTTAAGCGTATTTATTTTTTTTTAGATAAACACGCCAGTGACTGAGGGAACTCAAATCGTTTTATCGAATAGTATTGCATTATTAACAGTAGTAGTCACTGTGTACAAACTCTCACTTTCTTCTCCGAGAGCTCAAAAGAAAATATTTTTAGGAGCATATAATGTCTAATTATTAATCGTCTTGCTTCAATTTGGCCTGGAGATAGACGTTGTCGTCAAGTGTAATCAATTAATCAGAGATACTGTCTAAAAATAGAAATATTTTTTTTTCAACAAATTCAATAAAGCTCATATCTAAACTATGTGCATAATTCTATAAATACTGCCGGAAATGTTTCAATTTAAAATTAACTCTGATAAATAATTTTGGTTGAAAGTTTAAAATAAATTCTACAATTATGAATATTATCATTTTAGCACTTTTTAAGAACTGAAGGTTTGGCAAGAAAAACTTAGGTACATCTATCTATCTATCTATCTATCTATCTATATATATATATATATATATATATATATATATATATATATATATATATATATATATATATCTATTTATCTATCTATATATATATATCTATATATATATCTGTATATCTATCTATCTATCTATCTATCTATCTATATCTATATCTATATCTATATATATATATATATATATATATATATATATATATATATAGTTTGTCTGAAGATCGCTAAAGCGTGAAACCCAGGGTCACAAGCTCACATCTATCTAACCATATGTATATATATATATATATATATATATATATATATATATATATATATATATATATATATATATATATATATAGAGGCTACCAGTGCCGTCAAAAATGAAGGCTGTTTTACACCAGCCTATGATCAAACCCTTCTTCTAATGTACTCATAGATGATAGACTAGGCATTCTCGGGCTGATGACATGCTTTGCACGATATATGATATACAAGACTCATTTTTTTAATTGTTTCACCCCGTGCAAGGCGACAATGTCACTAGAACTGAGGGGTGGCGTTTACAGGGAGCAAAAGTGAAAGAGGACGAGAAGACTGAGAACGTGGGGAATTGAGAAAAGGACAAAAATGAACAGGGTTAAAAATAACAGATGATGGCGTTCAGCAGGTCGAGAAAAAAACTTAGATTAGAAATGTCAGTTGGATATAGCTAGTTCAACTGTAAAACGATAAGACCGAATGGCTAATCTAGTAACATGTTTAAATTCATATAGCCAAGTTGTGTTTTAATACTCTTGTAACCAATGAAAGCAAGTCCTCGAAGAAGCTAAGTCCCATTTTGCTGAGAGAATAGAGACACCGCCTAGCGTCTAAAAACTTGGGCATTCTTGACTACTGGCGTATGTGTAACAGGGTACTAAATAAGAGCAAGGTCTCTATTCCCAGCCTCTTGAAACGATTTGAGGCATTATCATCCACTGATGATAAAGTTGAATGCTTTGCCCGTAAATTCTCAAACTCTACTTTGACTCATCTGGAGTATCCTTGCCTAACTTCCCACTTAGAACTGATTCTCTGTTGATTGATATGCATAAAAACCTTCCATTGTTACTGCAATCATCTCTAACCTTGATTCCCACAAAACATGCGGAACGGATAGTATCCCTGTAATAGTACCCCTGTTCTCGCTAAACTGTATAACAAATGCCTCACTGTCTCCTACTTTTCTTCTTGATAGAAGTTATCGTCTGTTGTTTTGTTTGTGAAATATGCTGAATCGTCGGACCCATCCAAATATCGGCATATTAACCGTCTACCTCTGTTTGGGAAACTCCTCGAGGCCTTAATCTATGCTGAATTGGTTCAAAATTTCTCATCACAAGCAAAACTACTTTCCCAGACAAGCAAAACTACTCTCGTTTCTACAGATAAAATCCTCATGTACTAACGATAATTGCATAAAGAGTCTGTCGTGTTTTAGATAAAATCAGTGAAGCCCGGGCTGTAGCATTGGACATCTCTGGCACTAAGGAATTCTCCACAAGCTGAAAAGCTAAGTTTTAGAGCTGATCCTGTCGTTCCTATTAAATCGAAAAATGAAAGTTGTCTTGAACGGCTACTCGTCTACATCTTTTCGTACTAACATAGGTGTCCCCCAGGCCTTCATCTTTGGTACTACACTGTTTTTAATCTTCATTAACGACCTTCCTGATAAAATCAGCACTCAACTTGGCGTCTACGCTGACGTCAATACTCGTGCGTCGATAATATGATGAGTTCAAGTCAAAATTTCAGCCAATGTACAGAACGACTTTAAGACAGTTGTTAAATGAGGAAAAAAATATTTTTGTCAATTTTAACGCTTCCAAAACTAAACCGCTCTCCATTAATCATCTGAGTGATCCCGTTAAGGCCTTCTGTCAGCATAGCCGAGATAGTGAAATCATTGC
>OZ010583.1:12247492-12252492 GCA_963932145.1 Acanthosepion lycidas
GTTATATTTCACTCACTATTAGCTTATTTTGTTTACTATAAAACACTAAAAATAAATATTAAATCTGATTTCAATTCTTTTTTTTTTAAATCTAAATATAACCCCTCATATCTGGACTTTGTAACCAATTCCTCATATGCGGAAGGCCTTCTTAGTCCGGTTGTTAGGAATTCTACTGTAGTAAGAACCTTGTTGTCAAAACTCTACCAAAATTTTAAGACATAAAAAAACATCTAAAGTATTTGCCACCCAAAATTTTTGATTTCTCTATTTTGAGGAGAATTCAATAAAGATTTGCTAACAGTGGTAACGGGAGATAATGAACAAGGACTCAAAAGACCCCTAACCCTCTCAAAATAGTTGCGAATGACATTAGAAGAGAAAGAATCATCATGCAACAGCGATTAAAAATCCTTGTTACATTATTTGTTTTGCATACGTGGGTTACTTCATTTAATTGATTTTTATTAACATTACATAATTTATTTCTTTTTCCTTAAAATCAATTCCATTATATTTCACTCACTATTAGCTTATTTTTTTACGATAAAACATTGAAAATAAATGTTAATCCAGATTTCAGTTCTTTTATTTTAATCTAAATGTAAACCCTCATATCCGGACTTGGTAACAAATTCCTCATGACCGGAAGGACTCATATCCGGAATCCATCATATCCGGACTTTGTAGACAATTCCTCATATCCAGAAGGTCTTCTTAACCCGGATGTCAGGGCTTCTATTTTATTTCTATATCGAATAATGAACATGTTTCATTTCATAACTCCGAACAATACAGGAAACCCGAAAAATGTCTTTTTCGAAATACTGTGTTAAAGCAACAAAAATAAAATGAAATTCACCCCAGCCCAAAATCTATGTGATATATTCATGACATTCTGCATAAAGTTAACCTTTTCTCAATTATTATTGCTTTTTTGTTTGTAATTAATATTGAAATGCGGCAGCAAGAATTAAATTAGGAAACTTCAGAGAGTTTTCTGAAAACCGGTCGTTAAAAAAACAAAACAAAACAAAAAACAACAACTATTTTTCCATTTAAATATTTTTTCAGCTTCTTTTCCTGTCATCTCTTTCATTTTGTTAATCAAAATTTAATATTTCGGTGACGGCACAACAATCGAGGTTTTTTTTTTTTTTTTTTTTCAATAGACTTTGTTGGCAGTTCTTTGAAAATAAGAGCGCGCACTTTATGACCTTGTTTGAGAGTGAAATAATTTGTTGCTGTTAGCAACGAGGGCATCAAGGACATTTTTATATGCACCAGTTGAACTTACCAGCATTGTCTAATATTCTTTCCCCATTTTTTTCTTTCTTTTTGTATAAAACGCATTTGGGAGAACGATGATTTTTTTTCACAGCTCATGACAAAAATAAAATCTATTTTGATCTCATCACGTTACGAGCTTCACAACCCATTAGGATCCTGGGGGCATCACACGTACTGCAGCCATAGTGGCAGTCGGTATGTCTGACGAGTTCAGAGTTTTCCTTTGTCCTAGAGTGATTGTCACAAGGAAAAAGATGTCACTGAATCCTCTTTTTAACCCATAATTTTGGTAGAGAGTGATTGTCACAAGGAAAAAGATGTCACTGAATCCTCTTTTTAACCCATAATTTTGGTAGAGGTGGCGGGGGTGTAGATTGATTCATGTCTTTCTCAAGGATAATTGTGTGAAAGTGAATGCAACGAACTCGACCAGAATTCGAACTCAGCTAGAAGATTTTTCCTCTTTTCATCCACATATTCAGAACCATTTTACTCAATTCTGGAATAAGTTATGTCTCTTCTTCTTCTTCTTCTTCTTCTATTTCTTCTTCTTCTTCTTCTTCTTCTTCTTCTTCTTCTTCTTCTTCTTTTGTAGTTCTGGGTAATGCTTGTTTTTTTGCAATCCCTTCCATCCGCCGTGCTGGCAATCATTTACACACTATCCTCAGGTAGGTTACACACTGTTTCCCTCTATCCCTGTTGCCTTTGGTATACCCTGTGTGTGTTAAATTCTCCAAGCACTCATTCCTCATTATGTGGCCAATCAATTTCAACTGTTCCTTTCTGGTATATACAACTTTTTGTCTGTATTTTTCTTAAAACTTCGTATTTACTCACATGTTTAGTCCATTATATTCTCAGTATCCTTCTGTAGTACCATACTTCCACTGCCACAAATCTCATCTTCATCTTTAAAGAAATTGTTTACAATTCACTGGCATATAGCATGAGTGATATTACATCGAAGTTGAGCCCACTTTTCTTTGCTTCTAACGAAATTTTTATCTTTCTTAGCTAAGCTTTTACAAGGCATCTTTTGTTATTTCAATATGAGTTCACATTTCGTTATAAACCTTTCTGTCCTTTGTTTCAACATATTTGTATCTCGCATCCTGAACTGTTTTTCTTGCTGACAAGAATACATAAGCGTAAAGCAACGACCACTCCCAGAGTAAATTACTGAGGATTTAGAGATATCTCTTAGACTTGTCGAATATTATGGAAATTTGAATTTGTTTGTTTTGGCTTTTGTTATTCTGATTTATTATTATAGTATAATTAAATACAATAATTAAAACCAACTATTGAATCAAAGGAATGAATTAGTTTTAAAATATCAACATAAAAACAAATTCAAATTTCCATAATATAGGTTTTACATTATTAGTTAATATATTTCTCTAACTCTTCAAATGTCAAATGTATAACTAATTGGAATTTCTATATTTCCATTTTTACACCATATTAATTATATCTTAAGATTGTCATCTGTTCTAAGAACTCTCTTTTTATCACACCTCTTTATTTATATATGTTAGTTTTTTAAATAGAACTTTGTATTTTTATGTATTTTTGAAGTATAAATTTATATTTTTTAAATATAACTTGTTTTTGATTTAACTTATCTTTAAAGTTAAAAGTTTTATTTATTTATTTAATTTTATTTCTAAATTTTATTTTATCTTATTATATTTTTATTTTTAAATATTATTTTTTAATATAACCTATTAATTTCATATTAAATATATTTTTTTTAAATATAATTTTACATTTTTTTAATATAAATTATCTAAATATGACTTATTTTTAATTTATTTAAATATATCTTATAAATTTATTTTTAAAATTAACCTCATCTATATAATCTTTTGTTTTAAAACTCCTTTCTGTTCATCTCTTAGTTCCAAATTAACACATCACTCTTCATATAACTTAATGTCATAATGTTAATATCTGGTTTAATTTTATAAAACCTCTTCCTTTTATGGCTAATACCTTCCACCCTCCCTTGACCAACCACTGCTGCCTTTCGCTTGACTGAAACATTGAACTGGATAAATTCTGTATTAGTTTTTCGACAGCTGTCACAGTTAACTTTCTAATTTCGACACAAACTCAGTCGCTACGGGAGTTGAATAATACTGACGAAGTTTTCGTCGCTTGAAATAGGCCTATTACCCATGTGAGGTAATTTTGAATTTATTGTGTACTAATTATTTGCTCTGTAATAATAAAAGCATTGAGCTATTTTTGTGGATCAGTTTTAATATTTTATATTACTAGGATCCACATGGATTGTATACCAACGGATTTATTACCAACCATATATATATATATATATATATATATATATATATATATATATATATATATTAATTCATGAATCATTCAAAAAATGTATGAATGATACATGAATTTATAAATTATATTTGCATCTTTTAATTGAAATTATATATATATATATATATATATATATATATATATATATATATATATATATAAGGTCTTTTTTTTGTCTGCTAGTACTTTCAACTGTACATACAGTCATCCTCAGGCATGAAATTATTTTGTTTTTAGTAAATCCAGGTAGTATTAGAGACGAAAGATTAAATGCGAATCGAAATACGTTTTTTTTCAGAAACGTGTTATTGTTAACGGATAAAAACTCTTAGGGTGTGCAGTCGCAAATCTAAAGTTGAATTGTTTTGAAAATTTAAGTGTGCGTCTTTTTTACTAATATGGTAATTTGAGAATTTTTTGTTGTAGGAGTTTATCAGTCAATGTGGCGTGAACTAAATTGTTTAATAAATAGAGTAATGTCTCAGCTGTTATTCCCAAAATTTTCAAGTCGGATCAGTTCTTAAAAGAAGTCTTTATAAAACTTGTAGTTATTAAAAACAAGGATCATAACATTCATCAAGTGGTTCGTAGGTTAATGCAACTTTAAAATTTTGGTTTGCAAAGAGATTTTGTCATTTTATATCATTAACTTTACTAATTGTTAAGGGGTCCACCCCTTTTTATACAAGTGGACTCGCCCAGTGTGTACTTGTACTGCTGCCGGTGAATACCCGGGGGTGATGCAGTGAGAGAGTGAGAGTGTGAGGTAACCGCTTTGTAGGAGTCACAGTTGCGAGCATGTAGACTCGGAAGGAAGTTCTACTTCGATACTGAATTTCCCAGACTGTATATATATTATTATTGCTACTAACCTCATTTCTGGATCTACTAACCGTATTACCGATTGTATTATTACGTCAATACATTTATTTGCTATATTTCATTCTTGCGTTTGTCATTCATTTGAGACCGGATTTCATCGCGGAATCCACAACAAATTGGCGACGAGCGATTCGAACTCACACGAGAAGAAGAAATAGAAAAATCGTCCACAACAAATTGACGAGCGATTTGAACTCACACAGGAAGAACAGACATCAAAATAATTTTCCCTCGTCGTCCACAACAAGTTGACGACAATGAGTTACGAAGACGGATCTTGAAAGATTTTCACTTAGGACATCCCGGAAAAAACCGGATGAAATCACTTATGAGAAGTTCTGTCTATTGGCCGAACATGGACGATGATATTACGCAAATGGTGGAAAGTTGCAAAGGTTGTGCTGCTGCGACGAAAGCACTACCCTCTATACAAAAGCCATGGCTTAAAGGCGACAGACCGTGGTCCAGAATCCACGTGGATTACGCAG
>OZ010583.1:12257492-12402492 GCA_963932145.1 Acanthosepion lycidas
CTTTGTCTTTGGAACCCTTTACAAATTGTCTCAATACACCGCAAAGATAACAGACACAAGGAAAAGGGGATCTCTAGACATTTCGTCCGCTACGACAAGTCATTCATTGCTTTCACTTCTTTCGCAACAACTTTCTTTATTTACTACCAGAGTTCTTCTATATGCAATATTCCTTCAATACGTTGGACATCATGACTCTCCCCAATTCCCCATCCTTTGTAGCTCTTAATAAATTAACTTTTAGTTATCTCTCCAAAACTTTCTTCCATTATATATTTGCTTAAGCTAGGTAGGTTATTCGCTGTTTTCATATATCCGTCTTGCCTTCTATATCTCCTGTGAGTTTCAAATTTTCCAAGCTTTTCTTCCTCATTATGTGTTCTAGAAATTTCAACTGTCTCTTCTTGATGTTAAGTATAAGTGTCCTTTTTGTCTCACTTTTCCCTTAAACGCCGTCGTTGCTAACGTGTTCAGTTCATAGTATTCTCAATATCCTTCTGTATATCCACATTTTTTGTTGTATCGAGAGACTTCTTCATCCGGGAGGCGATGGTCTAGCATTTAATGCCAGATTAGAGAACTGGGATTTTCCAAAACGAAATTTCTAGAAATATCTTCAGCCAAGTTGTTAAAATATGAAGAAAACACTTATCCAAAGAAAAATGCATTTTCCTGGAGATTCATTTTACCATTCTTCGCCAAATACAAGACTTAAGAGCCAGTCAAATTAGAGGGTTATTGGATTTGATTGAAAACGGTGGAAAGAGAGGAGGAGCTAATGTATTATTATGAGGATGTGTAGGATAGATATCCGTTGGACTCGACGTGAACATTTTGGCATTCGGGGCATTCTCTTGGGTTTCTGTTCCACAAAATTAAGAGATTTGGCGAAAAAACTCTCTGAATGAAACTTTTTTAACAATGGAATACGAAGGGAGATGAAGACGATTTGACGCTGTTTAAGTAGCATATTTTAAACTAAAACAAAACAGAGGCAAAGACACATAAAAACTTGATTATCATCTCAAAGTATTTAAATTGGCCAACGACAAGAAACTTGTTTCGGTCGATAAATCAAATTACCAACCCCCACTGATTAAGTGACGCAAATTAAGACGGGTTTCTTGAGAGATTTTAGAAGATTATGACGTGATTTAATGAAATATTTAATTCATTAACCAAATTAACGATACAAATTAGCAGTTCCAAATCGACCAACAAACCATTGAAAAAGCGGTGTAATAATTATATGATTTGTTTGCTAATTTCTAAAATGACTAAATACCAATTAATTTTCTCTGTGTCGATCCTGACGTGTAATAAAGAAAGCGGTAAAAACGTGTCATTTTATACGATATTTCACAACTAAACTTTTTTTTAATATTAACATTTGATTGTCTAATATTAATTAGCACAGGGCGGGAAATTTACTTCTGTTATAAGCGATAACTTAACGCAAAAACGATGATCGAATTTTAAAGTTTTTTCTCTAACAGAGAAATCCTTACGTCTGTGTTGGATAATCTCTCTATATAAAACAGAGGATGTGTGTCTGCTTGTGTGATACCTTTTCCCTCGAGATCCATCCAACCGATTTTGACCAAACTTGGCACATACATTGTACAATGTAAGAGATAGTTTCTTAACGTAAAAAACACGATAATTTAAAAAAAAATTCAATAATCGATAAAGCCGATCAAAATCAATAAATTGAACTTTTTTCCTCCGACTTCGTATAAACTTGGTATGTAGATTACTTACATCATGATGAGCTCAAAAATACCTAATTTTTATTTCTACGCCACTGCGTTTAGCGAAAAACAAAAAATGAATTTCAACACAAATCAATTTCAACATAAATTTTAAACTAAAAACTCCCTCAGTTTTTAAGCAATCTAATACAAACTTCACTCAATTGTAGCCAGCAATAAGTTGACTGCTTAACAGTCATTTAACTTGATAACTGAGTTCACCCATATAGTGAAAACCCGCGTAAATATAAAAAAATGGCGATTTTTACTGGTTGGTTTCTTATTTTTCGTTGATCTTTCAACCAATTTTCATCAAATTTAACAATTGCTTTATAAATGTATCCTCTTTTATGACCCTGGTAGCACAGTGAAAAATAGAATTTCCAAAATTCCAAAATAATTGTGGTCTAAATTGAGTCTCCATGTTGTCTATTTTCCCCTCATGTTCTCGGTTAACTTCGATTGAATAAATACAGACTACTACTGTTATATCAATAACTGCATTAATTCAAAATGTTTTTTTAAAGAAAGTAATTGAAGAAGATAAACTCTGTTACATCTAAACATGATGCTGTTTTTGCTCCATTCTAATTGAACGCTTTTTCTGATCGACCAGTTGGCTGTGGCTGCTAGATAATTAACCCATTACCTGCCATGAGCCCCATTTGGGGATCTGATAAAATTTAACTCACTACATATTATTCCTTGTATTTACATTGAATTGCTTACATACATCGCACTTGCAGAGGTATATTTTGCAACACTTAGCCTTTAAAGTTTTTATTATTAGCCGTAAGAAGACACTTTCTGTCGCAATTTTACATTTCACGAGTAGAAAAATAATGACTATTTTGAAAAGTATTTTTTTATTATTTCTAATCAATATTATTTTTTGATGTTTTATACACATATATATTTGATGTTCTAGTTTCTATAAAAATGACAATGGTAACTACTGAAATGAAACATAAGGAATAAATAAACTTCTAAGACACCTGTTGGGCCAAAAATGCGCATTAAAAGAAATTGGCAGTTAATGGGCTAAATATATGCAAAACATACATAAAATTGAGTCATCTGTTTACATTTCTGAGACATGGTATTGAAATTATTTACACAATTTACATTGTTTGGACTGTTGTCATATTTACGACGTTTCGGGAGATGTACGCTTCAGGTTATTGGAATTTTGAATCGAACCCTTTATTTCGTCCACCGGGGTATTGTTCTACTTCCACGTGTCATGCCTCTTCTGTTTACCTCTACTGTAGCCAGGTATTGAATTCACAACCCTTTGTTAAGTCTCTGGATTACAACCAACGGTTTTATCCACTGGGCCATATGCCATACACCTCAGTAGTTGAAGTTTTAGGATTTATAAACTTAATGTCTCAGTAACCCTTTTTACCAGAGCTCATATTAAAATTTGTTGTTATTATTGCTTTTCTCTAGTACTCCGTATGATTGGTTCCAATGTTGTATTCATCTCTAAGTCTATGTTAGTAGGGTACTGCTTATAAAAACTATTTCTTGTTCATATGTTTCTGGTTCGCCACTTATGACTTTTGTTCGATATTGTAGACAGCAGACGATTCTTTCTTTACACTATGAGGGGTGGGAATTGAAGTTGAGGTATTGTCCGATGGATGTTGGCTTGCAGTATACAGATGTCTTGAACCCATGCCTTGTTTGAGATATATATTCAAGATTGCTAGATTGTTGTTGTTATCTCGCTCCATTGTGTACTGTATCGATGATCTTATTGAGTTCACATGGTCCAATAGTAGCTGGACCTCTTCCGGGTGTGGCCGGAGTATGAAGAAGCCATCTACGTATCTGTCATAGCGTTGGCTTTAGTGATGTGAATTCTAATGTCATTTCCTTGAAGTATTCCATGCACATATTAGCCATTACTGGTGATAATGGCGATCCCATTGCTAAACCTTCATTCTGCCGGTATATGCTTGATCCCATTCCGAAGCTTGTTGTTTGCGTACAGGAAGTCAGCATCTTCATCGTGTCATCTATTGGTATACTGGTCCGTTTTCCTAGGAATGAGTCAGAGGCCACTTTGTCCCTGACTAACAATAGTGCCTTTTCTGGGGTACCTGGGTGAACAAACTCACCACGTCTAGGCTCATCATCTGGTTGGATTAGATGGGAGCATCTTTAATTATTTCCACGAAGTGGGCGGAGTTTCGGCAAAAATTGAAACGCTAAATACGAAACACTTTCAATATCTAAGTGTATGGATCAGTTATAACATATTTTACATAGGAAATTTAACAGAATAAGCTTTTTGTCCAACTGAGAAAACTATACAAATCCCAAAGCATTAACCTAAAACGTGTCATGTTCTTAAATAGCCTTGTCAGATCGAGACGCTTATATGGAAGTCATAAATATCTAAACTGCCGAATATATACAACCGGTTTCTCAGGTAAATGATTAAGACTTTCTTCGAACAAATGAGGCTTGTATGTCTAAGCGAGAACCAAATATTTTCGAACATCTAGGACTGGCGCTACACAATCAAATGCTGTACCAAACGACAGAAACAGCATCACTTGAAGACTTTCAACAACAGTAACAACTAAAATGGATTTAATTCAAGCAGAAAATTATATAATCAAGATGTTCCCCAAAGCTATGGCGGGGAAGGAAACCTCCATAAAAACTGGAAAGAGTTTCAGGACTTGAGAAATCTATTTTCCTGAAAAATTGCTTTTTTTATAGAAAGATTTAATAAATTTCAACCGAGCGTGGAACTGGCTGCTCGGTCAATGAATGTGGAATATTTCCACGTAAGGAAACAGATAACATTACCATTCGCGAGTCTATTGCGTAGGCTACATGGAATAAGTGCGTCTTTGAATTTTAGATCACAATTCAAAATCCGCAATAACTCTACTTAAATTGAAAATCTAATTTTAAGTGAAACAAGTCTCATAAATGAACATGCTGGACGGCGTAAACAACAATCTTTAATCCCTCTTTGACAAAAAGAACTCATCGGTTTTTTATGGGGGTGGAGTTTCCGAAGAAAGAAGAGATTTTCAAGCCAACTTCGATTTTAAGTGAAAAACAACATTTTTCTAACTTTTCGCGTTAGAATTATTTTCCGAACGAAATCTTTAAGAATTAATTATAGATTGAACAGTCAACAAAAATAGACTTTGATGAGTGAAATAACAATTTGTGAGGAAAAGCACTTTGAAGAAAATGATTGGTCAGGTAAAAAAATAACTAAATTAAAATAAATAAAATTTAAGAAGAAAAATATAAACTTTTTGCCAAGTTGTTTTAAACAAATGATTTATTATTTAATATAGATCATATATATATTACTTAAATCTGGAATCTTTTTTTGTTTAAGAATGTTTCAAGATTTTGTGTTGAACAACGCTAAACGTATTGTCACTACTTAAATAGACTGCTCTATTCGTAAAAAAATGGGGATTCCTTATCTTATAATTTTTGTAGAATATTATTCATTAGGCGTCTATATATTCAAATCTGCTTAGTAGGTACATATCCGAGAGACGACAACACAACACAATGTGGCACAAGGTCGAAATTTTAAAGAGGGCTATGGGCAAAGGAAAAATTGCTGAAGACCACTCGACATTTCCCTATTTGAGGACGACTCAGGTGCCGAGTAATGACCCTAGCGCCCTTATGAAGAAGAGGTACTGCCTAGGAAATAATACATTGGGCCTTGAAACTTACGCTCGAAGTAAGGATTTTTCAGTGTGACCACGTCTCTACCGAATGTGAGACGTGGTCGAGGTTTCATATGGGTTTACTGGCAATAACGTGAAAGAATTGTTCACCCCGCTTTGGCACTTCCCCTTTTAGAGACATCTCAACCACAGGGTAATGAACCTATCGCCCTCCTGAAGGAGAAGTACTGCTATAAGGATGACTTCTGGACTGTTTCAGTGTGACCACGTCTCTACCGAATGGAAGACATAGTCGAGGTTCCCCCATTTAGAGACGCCTCTGGGACCGCATAATGACAACTCCAAAGGAGGTGCACTGCCTGGGGGAATGACACCCTGGTGTTGAATGGTATTTAACTACTAGGGATTTTCAGTGCGTCCACGTCGCTATTGAATACAGTTGACCAACAATACATTTTATAGTGGATATAGTTAAATGACCAATAATACATTTTATAGCAAAATCACCAACAATAAATTTTATAGTGGATATAGAAGAATGACCAATAATATATTTTATAGCAAAATGACCAACAATACATTTTATCTATAGTTGAAAGCATACGATTACGTTGAAAATATATTTAGTTGGATCCTTAAAATTGTTCAAAAATATTTAGATTTCGATATTTAATAACCCACAGAGGTGTTGATATGCCGTTAAACAAAGCCAACCAATCATAATTTACATGTTACCCAGAACTACTTAATACAATCTTGAGGTGAGGATAACGATCAGAATCTCTACACCAGAATATATATATATATATATATATATATATATATATATATATATATATATATATATATATTAGTTAATATACATAATATCTAACATCAATAACACCTTTTAGAGTTTCATGCAGTTAATGCAATCTTCAGGTGTCTAGAAACTGACAGTTATTCACACCTGAAGATTGCATTAACTGCATGAAACTCCGAGTATATATATATATATATATATATATATATATATATATATATATATATATATATATATATATATATATATATATATATATATATATGCATGTATCTCTTCTTGATAACAGTGAACACTCTATTTTATAACACCTTAGGTATAAATATGTACGTGCAAGTATTTTTGCCTGTATGTACATTTTTTTTTTTATTCTACGTATTCCTATATATATATATATATATATATATATATATATATATATATATATATATATATATATATATATATGTGTGTGTGTGCGTGTGTGTGTGTAAAATAGATAGGTTAGTTAATAAAACTAGGACAAACGAAAGGGTACCAATATAATCAGCACGATAAACATTTATTAAATATTCTATCTATCTATCTATCTATCTATCTATCTATATATATATATATATATATATATATATATATATATATATATATATGTGTGTGTGTGTGTATATATATATCGGCCTGACGATTGCGTCTTAAATTAAATTAAATATTACATTAAATTAAATATTGCATATATATATATATATATATATATATATATATATATATATATATATATATATTGCGTCTAGCATGAAACAGCATGCCGCCTCTGAGCGTTGACTTCAATATTCACTTATATATATATATATATATATATATATATATATATATATATATATATATATATATATATATATATATATATAATTTATGAGCGGTTTCCAAACTGAGGTTTGTTGCTCGCTGAGAAATTAGAAGCAAAGATAAAATGCACATAAGCGAGATTGTTATGAAGAAATGAACATTGATTGCCAGTATTGTCAATTTTGGCGTTTTAAAAAAACCGAATATACCTCTAATAGAAAATATAAGAACTGTTCTCAAAGGGATAATGTTTTGTTTGCAGTTTCCATCGAATTTGCCCAATATTTGAATGGATGAATGAGCATTTCTGAACATATATCCATTTATACTTCAAAGACAAAATTCCATCGCAGTGTTGAGACCCTTCCTTGCATCTTGCACAATTTGCTGATCTAACTGGACATTGTCCTTACAGTTTTAGGTTGTGTTAAACCTATCATATTAGCGAGCCATTCGTTTTCGCGTACAGTCTGCTAACTCCGTAGGTAATCTCCATTGCAAACGGCTTCTCTGGCATATTTGTGTTTTAGATAGGCCAACTAGGGTTTATACTGTAGCTGTAATTAGCGAACATTATTTACATTTTCTGGGAGGGAAAACATCATCTGGCGTAGTCAAGAGTTTAAACTAGGTCAGTAAAGTGAAACGCTCGGTCACTATGACTTGTAACTTCGTGCTAGCACAACTATAGGCGGCTTCTGAATAATTCCCTCAATCCAGATTCACTCAGAAAGCTTGGTTCAATCCGTAGTTCTCATGCACTTTCCAAAAGTGCTGCTTCTTGGGATCACCTCCCCAGAACGATAATATCAAGGCGTCCCCTGCCTAACAAACTGGGCATAGTGAAATTAGAACCCGGGTCTTGAGGGCCGGAAAGAAAACATACTAAACTGTCAGTTGTACTCGTATCATATTAAAATATTAAACCACTCTTTGATGACGGGAATCAATTTAGTAGTAATAAAACCTACTAACATATTTACAAGCAGTCTTCCACAGAATCGTACCGTAGACTATTAGCTATCAAGACATTAGTCAGGTCCTTACGTCAGCGAACAGTATTGTAGTCTTTTCCCAGACTTTTATTTAATAAATAATGAAGAAAACATTGTCATTGGTCAGGAATGAATGCAAGCATTGTTTATTCATATGCAAATCTGCCCCACCTCCTATAAATAGCAGTTGGTACTGCTTGTGGCTAAAACCAGTCTTGGTCTTGAAAACTAAACTACTAGAGAAATAGAAGTAAATACTTTTAATTATAGCTCACAAGTATAATCGACAGAAAAAGACTATTATATATACAATGCAAACACATTGTTAATATTTTTATTATAGAAATGCATAGAAAGTCAAAAATGAATTGTCAATGGTCAACGATCATGATTAAATGAATAGAAATTGTATAATTGCAATGCATTGCTAATAAATTTACTATAAAAATTCAATGGAAAATGACGAATAAAGAGATTGCCAGTAGTAATTAATGAAATCATTACTGAGAGAATATATCTATTTTATGTATAATGTAAACTCGTGTTCAAGGATTTTGAAAATGCATTGAAAATGAGGGATAAAGGGATTGTCAGAGGTCATGAATTAAGGGAAACATTACAGCTAGTATATGTATGTATTGGGAATGATTTTATTATAGAAATGATAAATGAAGGGAATAGATTAATTATAGTTTTATTATAGAATTTACATTGAACACGAAAAAGAAGAGGATTATCTATGGTCAGAAAGTAAGGTCTGAATAATTAACAGAACAGCTATTTTATGCATAATATTATGGTATATTTATTATAGCAATTCATTGAAAGAGAGTAAGGGTATTATATATATATATATATATATATATATATATATATATATATATATATATATGTAATGGAAATGTATTGAGTACATTGAAAAAAAAGAAGGAATTATTAGTAATCAAATATTAATTGAAATCCTTACTTATCGAATTGAGATTTATAGTCGGCAACCGTTCGCATCTGAGTCATCCTCTCGCTTTATTTCCGTTCTCTCCTCTGATGGTCGTGGCGCAGATGTCTGTGAAATCCCAGCTTACTACTGCAGAGTAATCAGAGAGACATTGACGAGCCTACTGGCGCGAATTTGATTTGGGTGGACAACTGTGCGCAAGGGACAAGCCCACATACTTGGCGAAAAAAGGCGCCTGCCACGCGGCTCAAAGGGGACTGAGACAGATGATATCTGGCAAACCTGGTCGCATCGAGCAGTCGAATGCTTGGTTTGTCAAATCTATCTATCTATCTATCTATCTATCTATATATATATATATATATATATATATATATTTCTGTTAATACTTTATTTTTATAAATACAATTTATTTAAGTAAATGCTTTTTTTTTTATTAAACAGTGTTAATTACATTTACCGGCGTGAATGTTCGGAAATTTCGTAGAAAATATGTGTACTTCGACAAGAAACGAACTTGTATTCCTATACGGAAAACCGTCATACTATTTATCTACAGATTTTCTCGATCGATCATATCTACTCACGAAACGACCGTATATATATATATATATATATATATATATATATATATATATATATACAGCATAATTATCCTTCCCAAAGAATATTTAATATATAAAGAAACACTAAACTAATTGAGTTTCTTTTGTCCAGGTTTTCTGATAAGACGTTTAACCATCTTGACACCATTTGTCGTGAGAATCACTGAAAAACCGTTTGAATTATTCAGCTAAAATGAAAGCAGATTAAAATTGTTTAGTCTCAGACCAATTGTGTTTCCAACTGTTTCCAAAGATCATTCAAGCCTTCAGTAATGTTACCAGCATTCATACTCTGACTTCTATCTTCAAGAAACTGGATCAGTAGCTCACAACAGGAAGAGAGATCGTCATTTCAACGTAGACCTAAATAGATCAATTAGAAAAGATTCAACTCAATCCATACGGCGTTTGGCACGTGAGAGAGCAGTTTCAGCTATGACAATCAAAAGAGCAGTGTAAAGAGGTTTGAAATGAAATCGTACGTAAAACGTTACTCCAGGACAGAAAGTTAGAAGAGTAGAGAGGGCGAAGACTATCTTGAATAAGTTGGAAAATGATCATGGAATAATATATATATATATATATATATATATATATATATCGCCCAAACACTAATATTACATGGTTATAATTTAATACATTGGAATCGTAATTACGATAGGTTTGATGAATTGGATTGTAATTACGATTCCAATGTAATAATTTATAACCATGGAATATTAGTTTTTGATCCTTTTATATTATATTGTTGATCCGTCCTGGACATTGAGTTTTACCTGGATTCTATCCTATTGGGAATTTATGAATATATATATATATATATATATATATATATATATATATATATATATATATATTGACCACTGATATTATCAATATATATATATATCTATATCTATATATATATATATATATATATATAGGAACATTATCTTAATACTTCATGAGGTCCCGATCCTTAGCTATTTTCGTTTAAGATCGATTTCATCACGATTCTTCTGTTCATTGCCATATTTATTACAACCTTTCGACCGTTGTGCGCTCCGGCCTTCTTCAGGAGGTTGGAATGTCGAACTGAAACCCTGGGGCAGACTGTTCTAGTTCCACGTGCCATGTTTAATAGTTGTCAGTTATCAGTTATCTCCTGTTAATTCCCTATTCAAGTTCTCCACTGCCTTAACCAGGTATTGAACTCACACTCTTTGGGTCTTGTTACTGGATCTAACCAACGCCTTTATCCACTGTGCTATGTATCCTTGTAATAAATATGGCAACAAAGATGAGGACAATAGTCCGTGTAATGTAAATAGTGTACATAATACCTCATCTCAGAAATATAGACATATAGAGTTCAATAGTGTTATTAAAAACCTCGGAGAATTCCAGTAAGGCATATTTAGTCATTTCTAACATATAACGGTTCAGAGCTTAATCTAACACTTGAACCATTTTGCTGATACACGATTGGGACAATTTTGCTGTTACACCCGGTATATAAATATATTGTTGTCGTCACTCATTCGTATCCAAGCTTCGGGATCTCATTCTATCTCCTTATTCCCTCCACACCCTTCGTGGCGGTGTCGGGGATGGCAGTGATTCACAGAGTGTCTGACGAAGCCATTCGCAGGAATTTGATTTTGGTGGAAAAATTTGCGGATTGAGACATATGAGATCTGGCAAACATGGTTGCATCGAGCTGGCGGAATCTTTCTATATATATATCGTTAAAGACTAAACTCCGTAGATATAATTCTAAGATTTCCAACATATCAGCTGTGGAAATAAGAAAGTGAATTGCCTCTCTTTTGTGTGTTATGGAAGAAACGCAAGAAGAAATGGGAAAATTCAATGCGAGTTAAAATAAAACATCTGATTCTGACGGGCTTCTGAATCCGCTGTTTCATTCGTTCGCTTCCGGGCCACAAGACAATGATTTAAAACCTGTTGAAAACAGATTTTATTTCTGGAGAAATTAGAATGAAGATATAAAGGAGAAATAAGCCGCGCAGTTAAGTGCTCCGGATGCGTTTCCCGGTGATGACAGAAAAAAACACAATATGTAAAGGAATACGATGACAGCAGATGCCTACTTCACTGTGCAACTGGTGTTTGTCATTGATAATTATTTGTTCAGTAAAACGGTGACTTTCATCTTAACGATCGTACAAGTTCTTTCGGTTTTCCCGTTTTTTGTCTCTACCTCTCATATGGTGGCTTATTAAGCGTAGCTTAGATCTGGCACAAGGCCGAAAATATGGAGCACCCATCTAGGACAGAATTCATTATTCAGTCGTAATTAATCTAGCGAGACACAATTGCTAACAATTACACCGCATAAAACTGTCCAATGATTTAATAAAAGTAGCTTAGATGTGGCTCAAGGCCGAAATATGAAATTCGAACTCACTACTCAGTCGTAATTGATTTAGCGATACAAGTTTGCTAACTACGTCGAAGTATCGAATGATTCACTAAGTGTAGCGTAGATATGGCACAAGGCTGAAAGAATAGAGCACTCAGCGTGGATCGAATTCCCTATTTAGTCAATTGATCTAGTGAAGCAAAATTGCTAACAATTACCCCACGTCAAACTGTCCAATGATTTAATAAGCGTAACTTAGATGTGGCACACGGTCGGAAATATGAAATTCAAACTCACTTATTCGTAATTGATTTAATGTGACAAGCTTGTTAACCATTACACCACGTCGAAGTGTTCCTTTTCTTTTCTTTGATGTCTTGGTTTTATTACCTTTTTTGATATTCATTCAGTCTCTGTCTTCCAGCTAATTTCCTTCTCTCGACACTATTCCCTAGGCTCTTTCTCTAATACTCTCTCGCCTTTCGTTCTTAGGATTTTCCAATCGGCTCTCTACTGACGGATTTCTTCCTTGGGCCCTCGATCTTAGTTATCTTTCCTCATCTCTTGCATCTCTCCCCTCGGGACCCTAGTCTCCGCTTTCTTCTACTCTTTTCTCTTCTCTCAGCTCTCATCCTTAGATTCTCTCGCCACGGATCACTTCTCGTGGCTTTCTTCCCATGCCTTTTACCCGTAGGCTTTTTATACATCGCCCTCTGTTATGGTCCAAGGTAGAACCAACAAAGAAGAACTCGAACACGTATATGGAACAACACACAGATTACAATCAGGAATATAGAGAGAAGAAAAAGGTTAGTATGAACAATCAGGTTTAGTAGTAATTGTCTAAACGCGACTCTGTTTCGGACTGCCTCTAACTAGACTGACTGACTCGCTCGCTCTGACTGACTGACTGACGGACTTCTGACAGACCTCACTCCAGACTTCAGACAGAACTCTCAGACTTCAGACGGAACGGTATTTACATACCCCCCCCCACGAGGGCATTATGTGGCACAAGGCCGGTTTTACGTGGGCTCGGCCAAAAATATGCCCTTTGAACCCGTATATACGGGTTCAGGGTTGGTTTACCTCCCCGAAAGAGATTCCGCCTTTCGGCGTAGCCTCGTTCGGGTTCCTCCCCGCCCAAAGGGGGAGAGTTCAACCGATCAGCCAGTCACCCGACTTCAGCCGGAACTCTCTGCTTCCTCTTGAGGCGCAGTATTTATTACGTACGGAATAGTCCATTATGTTATTATGGGTAAGGTCCCATGACACCCCCCCCCCTTTCCATAGGCTCTCTACACGGCTCTCTTCCCTGAGCTGACTGCACTCGGCTCACTCTCCTCAGCTTTCTTAGATCGCCTTTCTCTCTTAGGCATTTCTCTTTGGCTCTTTTCTCTTGGTGCACTCCTCTCGTATATCTTCCTTCGATGTCCTTTCTTGGCACTTTTTTTCTTCGACTCTCTCCTCTTGGATTTCTTCCGCAGTGGCTCTGATCTCGGCTGTCTTCGTTTGACTCTCTTTCCACAGTTCTTTTCAGTTTATTTCCTTCACTTTTCTCTCTAGAGATTGAACCCGCGTCTGCGTTTTTTTGGTCCCTTTCTCTAGACATGCTTCTTTCAGTTCTCTATCGCAGGTTATATTCCCCAGGATCTCTTACCTAGAATTCTCCACTTGACGATCTTCCTTCATTTCTTTTTCGTTCGCTTCATTCTCCCGACTCCGTTCCTGTTGACTCTTTCTCACAGGCTGTTTTCTGTTGGTTCTCTCCATTCAAATCTCTTACTTCTACTCTCTCCTAAATAGGATTTTGTAACACTGCTCTCTTTGATCCATTCTCTCCATATGTCTCTCCTCCTTTGGTTCTTCTCACATGGCTCTCCTCCAGACACCTAGATTTTCTTACAGTTCTTGCTTCTCTCCCAATGATTCTCTTCTCCCTCTCATCCACTAGGCCAGTGGTACTCAAATCGCGCGCCTGGGTGCAAAGGTGCACCTTAGAAGATGTTTAGCTGCTCCCTGGCATTCCAGTGAAATA
Organism: Acanthosepion lycidas; assembly: GCA_963932145.1. Taxonomy (NCBI): domain Eukaryota; kingdom Metazoa; phylum Mollusca; class Cephalopoda; order Sepiida; family Sepiidae; genus Acanthosepion; species Acanthosepion lycidas. The sequence goes on from OZ010583.1 coordinate 12,271,512, forward strand.
TCTGTCCATATATAAGAAATAAATATATGTACTTTATTATAAAGCGGTACCTGTTTCGTTACCTATAGACCTCGGGGAAAGCTTCAATGATAGGAAGCTTTTATTTTGTTGTATTGAACTGGTAGGAGTTGCTGGTCAGTCCGTCATACCTACTTCGAGAAAGTTGATTACTAAAAGATGTATTATGTAACATAAAACAATGACGACGATTAGGATTGTTTATTTAAAAGTTGTTTTATTTATACTTTCATAGTAATTTATCATTTTATAATTTATCACTTATTTGTTTATAAGCAAATGGGATAAATTAGTTACTTTATCATATCCACTGATCGCGGGTTGATGATTAAACATAATGAATTGTCTCTTGAAGCTTTTTGTGACTTCTATAAAAGAATGTATGTCAATATCTAAAAAAGATCCGAACATTTTCGTGCATTTTACAACATCATATTTACGTGAATTAGGCTTTTCTGTTCTTACCACAATTAAGTTAAAAAAGAGAGGAACTCTTCAATGTATTGAGGAGAAGATGAGAGTTTGCCTATCAAATATACGTTCAAATATTAAAGAAATCGCTAAGACTCATCAGGCTCATATTTCTCATAAATATAAGAATGAATAAACTTTAGGTATGTTTCATTTTATGTTTTTTCATTGCATTATTTTTTCTGCTATATTTGGCCACATTAAATTTGTATATAGTACGCATACAATTATTGGTCGGACTTGCGCCCCGACTTCAAAAAGTTGGAGAGCCACTGTTTTAGGTTATCTCTCCTCGGCTCTCTTTCCTTGACTTTTCCATTTCGGCTGTCTTTCGTAGTCTTTTCCTGTTGTCTCTTTCCCTTTGGTTCTCTTCCTTTCGTCTCTTCTTATTCTTTCTCCTCACGCCTCTCTTCTCTCGACTCTCTTCCTTCGGCTCTGTTACTAGACTTCCTCTCTCTTATCTCGTTTTTCTCTCCACAGATGTTTCTCGTTAGCTTTATTTTAGGCTTTTCCCCGTCGGATTTCTTTGCGTGGTTCTCTCTCCATGTCTCTCTTCCGTCGGCTCTCTCGTCTAGACTTTCTCCCGGCATCCAGCTTCTCTTGGTTTTCTCCCTACGGTGATTTCAATTTCTTTGGCATTTTTTCATTTAACTCCATTTTTTCCCGTAGTTTTCGTAATATTTTGGACACTCCTATGACGTTTGAAGTTAAACTAAAAAAAAAAAAAAAAAAAAAAAAATGAGATAAAATACATTATTTCATGCGGCATGCTGATGAACATTTTCATGTCACTTATAAGCACAATCTCCCACCTTTCTGAAATCTGGTGAATAATGTTTACTGCTGTTCTGTCTTTTTAAACAAAATGGACTTTAAGACAAGAATGTGTCTTCCCACTGTACTTATTCAACCCATACACTGAGGCGATCTTAAGAGCATTACAAGTCCAACCTGAATTCAGTACAATCTTAATAGCATAAAATAAAGCATTGTACTAGGTTGGCGTCTCGGTCCCACTTTTTCACTGTCGAAACAATTAAATGTAAACGCCTCTTCTACTCCAACAGTTTTTTATCTCGCACTTTCCGATAGTGGAACTCCCTTCCTCGTTTTGCTTCTCTGATGGCTATAATGTTCAACTATTTAAATGTAATATCAACTGACATATTCTGATGCCTTGATTCTGATCGTCGACCTTCTCTTTATCCTTTCTTCAAACACCCCTCTTTACTCTTGCTCTCACTCCCGTAACCTCTTGCATGCTAATGGCACTCCCCCCTTGCTTGGGGTGAAATGCTTAAAAAAATATGCAGATGACATAGTATTGATAGCAGACACAGAAATGAAACTACAAGAACTCCTAGTGAGTGTAAACAAGGGAAGCGAAAAGAAAGGATTATACATCAATTGCAAGAAGATAAAATGCATAGTTGTCAAAACAAATAATACCTTAACACGCACATTACAAATTGGAGTTACCAAAATAAAACCAGGGCAAAATTTTAAATAACTGGGATGTGTTTTATTTGAAGAGGGAAGTGTAAAGGTGCAATGGAATAGCGAAAAATGCTTTCCAAAATCTAAGGAAAGTATTAGGAAATAGGAAAATATCGTTAGTGTATCTATCTATATATCTGAGTGAGGTATTATGTACACTATTTACATTATTCGGGCTATTGTCCTCATCTTTGTATCTATATTTATTACAACGTTTTGACCTTTCAGTATCTGTGTATATTTCTGAGATGAGGCCTTATGTGCACTATTTACATTATTCGGACTATTGTCCTCATCTTTGTCGCCATATTTATTACAACGTTTCAGCACTTCAATACCTGTCTATATTTCTGAGATGAGGTATTTTGTGCACTATTTACATTGTCCTCAACTTTGATTGTCCTCAACTTTGACGCCATATTTATTACAACGTTGTACGCTCCGGCCGTCTTCAGGTGGTTGGAATGTCGAACTGAACCCTTTATTTAGCTCACTGGATTAAACAGTTCTAGTTCCATGTGCCCTGTTTAATGGATGTCAGATGTCAGTTATCTCCTGTTAATTCCTCTCTCCAAGTTCTCCACAGCCTTAACTGTGTATGGAGATCGCACTCTTTGGGTCTTGTCACTGGATCTAACTAACGCCTTTATCCACTGTGCCATGTGTCCTTATTAGAGCTACAAAAGGCAGGAAATTGTGGAGAGCCATGATCGCCAACGTTCTGAAGGGACAGGTTACATAAGAAGAAGAAGAAGAAGAAGAAGAAGAAGAAGAAGAAGAAGAAGAAGAAGAAGAAGAATGAGCTTGAGTAAATGTATGGCGGAACACGGTTTAGGAGATTACAAAAAGGCAATATTTGTTAAGAGCTACAAAGGACAGGAAATTGTGGAGAGCCATGACTGGTAACGTCCTGAAGGGACACATTACATAGAAAAAGTATTGTCATCATTGCTTATATTCTATTTAATATAGGACGCATCATTCTGAAATGAAATGTTATCGTTCTTTTAAGACATGTGTACTTTTTGGTTTAATTTCTGGGATCAGGTATTATAGGGTTTTAATTTGTTTACAGGCGTACAATTTTCACCATCTTTGTTGTTAATATCCCAATATTTCAGCCGCTGTTTCCACATCTAGTTTTTTTTTTCAAGTTTCTGTTGACTGAATCAGACACTTTATTTCTTTTTGTTCCTGCTTAATGGTCTTTCACCCACTATAGGGTTATTTAAGGCTAGATAAATGTTTTGTATCGTGATTGATTTAGGTGTAACTTGATATTATATACAGATCAGTGAGTGTTTGATGTAAAGGTGAGAAAAAGAATTATTCTTTTTAATCAGTTATTAGAGATTCTGGTTTCTAATGTTATTTTGTATTCAGTTTCTGATAGAAATTCGTTATTAGAATTTGCGAAATATTTTTAGTGGGGATCTTTATAACGTCTGAAGGGTTCTTCATTTTTTCAAAATTATATTAAAGGTTTTATGTGATTTGTTAGAAGTTTTATTTATAGTTTTATATTTTGGCATATATTTTGATTTCCATTAAGAAGTTAAGGATATTGATTGGTTTAGTGATTTTAAAGAATTATTTAATTATTTTGTATTGTTTGCTTCATAATATGTTCTTCAGCTGAGATGAGAGAAATGTTCAACTGTTAGAGGTTCGTGGAATCTTTTGTGCGATATTGGAGTTTATTTTTAGTACATGTGTTTAGAATGTGTATGTTCTACTTGGCGTTTGGATAAAACTATTTCCTCTCCTCTTATTTTTATGAAACCACGGAGCCATTCCCCTATAGTTGGTTGAATAACGTATAGTTTCTTAGATATTGAATCCAATATTACTTACCATTTTCTTTTTATATGTTCCGTTAATTGATTTCTGAAGTCTATATAGGGTATCTTTATGCACGTTGTTGTCATGTTGATGGCAACTGTAGGTAGTTTATCTGTTATTTCATTGCCTGGTATACCAACATAACTTGGAATCTAAGCTAAGATGATTTTAACTCTCGAAAGTTGACTGTTCTCAGGCCGCAATGCATACCTAAGTATATAATTTAATTTTTAAGCATTTCATCCCAAGCAAGTGCCTCTAGCACGCAATGAGTTACAGAGAGTGAGATCAAGACTAAAGAGGGGTGTTTGAGGAAAGGATATAGACAAGGACGGGGATCAGGATCAAGGCATCAGAAAATTTGAAGATTATAGATATCAGGAAAGCAAGTAAGAGGAAGGGAGTTCCACTGTCGGGAAGTGCAAAAGAAGCCGCTGGAGTAGAAGAGGTTGTTACATTTAAATGCTTCGACAATGAAAGGGCGGGACCGAGATGCCAACCTAGTAGCACGCTCAAATTCATGCAGTTGGGGTACTAGTGAAAGTAGCTCGTCAGAATGCTGGTCAGTTATTGCTCGCCATTTAGGCCGCTGGCTCTGAGTCTGTATTGCCCGCTGTCCAAGGACTGAATTCACGATTAGTTTGTCCCCAGATATATGAGCTAGCTCTCAATCCTTGAGTCGGTTACTAAAGGCACAGACTAAATATGACATGACGAACTATAACTTAATAAAATAAATAAGAACAAAAATATTCAGAGACAGGGTCAAGGAAAGAACAATGATCTACCCCTGTAGATTGAATAAAGTTTTCAGTCCTCCTGAAACTCCTCCCGGGTCTTTTGAACAGGAGTAGAGGTTTATATCTTATTTCCTGTCTAGGATTGGGTTTCCGGTCTTTTCTAAAGTCTGCTTCAGCTCTGTAATCCTAACGCTTGCTCTTTCTTACGTTGATATAAATACACGCAGTAACCCTCTATCTTGAGTTGCTCTTTGGCCGTGTATTGGGTGAACATTAGTAAAATCTCTCATATTTAATATTACATTTTATTATTCTGATTTCGTTCATTATTTTCGCCCAGCTTGCGATATCAGAAGTATACGTCTCTCGTCCGAACTGTAGGCCTTACAGGTACCACCTCGGGCGGTTCATTCTTACTCGTGCAAACCACGTGCAGCTGGTCCAGTTACATGTATCTGTACTCCCCGGCCGGTAGGTCACCTCTGGTTAACTGCATCAAGCGTCTTTCATAGTATTGTGTCATATTTTGAATGTGATGTCTATTTTGGCATGATCTAGAGTGAGACACACTAAAAAAAAACAAAAAAACATTTAGTTTTAAATTTTGTTCATAATTTTAAAAGTAAGTGAAATTATTTCCGAAAATATGTGACGGAAAATGAAATGTGCTTTTGGTATTTTGAGTTGAGTTTCTTTGTTTTTCGTATTTTTTATTCTTTTTGTTTCATTTTTCATTATTATTTCTTTTGCATTTTTCAATCTCATTTCAATTTATTTGACTTTAATTTTATGATTAATCAAATTTTCTCTGTCTTTCTTCCTCGTTTATTCTATTTCTTCTTTTTTTTTTCATTTCAAACTGTCGCTGATTTCGTTAAAACTTTTTTAAAAAGTTTCTTTCAATTTTTTCATCAAATTCACTTTCTTCTAAATATTTTTATTTCGTTTGATTTGCTTTGGTTTGTTTTATGGCATATCAAACTCAATGGGTTATTTAATGCCGACAAGATTTTTATTGCTGGTAATATTTTTTATCTATCTATCTATCTATCTATCTATCTATCTATCTATCTATCTATCTATCTATCTATCTCATTATATATTGGTTAAGTTTGGTTTGTTTACGGCATATCAACCTCAATGGGTTATTTAATGCCAACAAGATTTTTATTGTTGTTAATATTATCTATCTATCTATCTATCTATCTATCTATCTATCTATCTATCTATCTATCTATCTATCTATCTATCTATCTATCTATCTATCTATCTCAGTATATATTGGTTTGGTTTGGTTAGTTTAACGGCATATCAACCCCAATGGATTATTTAATGCCGACAAGATTTTTATTGCTGCTAATATTCTTTACTTCTAAATGTATTGCTGGTAATAATTTTTCTTCAAAAATATATTGCTGGTAATAATTATTTACAAAAATGTATTGCTGGTAAAATTATTTTCCTTCAAAAATGTATTGCTGGTATTGAAACCCATTTTTACACTTACATTTTAACCCCAGTGGTTAATTATTTACCCATAGTGTGGGACCCTAACAGGTGCTACCACCCCGGGTCAGGGTAGACCTGGGAACACCAGCAATTAAGAGGTGGTTCCACGCTCCTCAAAACCTTTTGATCATAGTTTTTGCTGTTAGACATAGTTTATCGTCTTACGCAGGACCCGGGTGTAGTTTATCATCTTAACCAGGACGCCTTTTTCTTTGTTTTTATTTTTCTCAGGCATCAGAATGCTCTTTCTTTTTTTTCTTTTTTTTTGTATATCTTTTAGTCTGGTTTGGTTTCTTTTCTTTTGCTTTATGGCGTGCCAACGTCAATGAGCTATTTTATGCCGTCAAGATTTTTATTGTTGTTAATAATTGATTTCTAAAATGTATTGCTTTTAATATATTTTATTATTCCAAAAATGTATTGCTGGTAATATGTTTTTCTTCAAAAATGTATTGCTGGTAATATTTTTTTCCTGAAAAATGTGTTGCTGGTAATAGATGTTTCTTCAAAATTTATTGCTGGTAATAATTTTTAAACAAAAATGTATTTCTATTTTACACTTTCATAGTATTTTGAACCCAGTTTGGAGATTAACTATTTGCCAATAGCTGGGACCCTAACAGGTGCTACTATCCCGGCTCATGGTGGACCTGGGAACGCCAGTAATTAAGAGGTGGTTCCACGCTGCTCAAAACCTGATTAGAGGCCTTGCTGTTGGATGTAGTTTATCGTTTTGCCGAGAACGCGGATGTAGTTTATCATCTTACGCAGGACGCAGTCTATTTTCATTTTTTACTTTCTTAGCGTTCATTTTTTTTTTTGTAGCATTAATTGCATTTTTTCCGTAATTTTTCTCTATTTTTCTACAGATTTTTAAAGATGATTTCTTCACTTTGTTTCATTCTGTTACTATATATTTATCGTATTTGTTTTTCCTCCTCCTTCTCCCTCCTCTTTTTTTTCTTCTTCTTTCTCCTCTTTTTCTTTTACTTCTTCTATACTTCATTCCTTGTATCGCTCTTTATAGCCAACATCTTTCTTTTCTTCTCATGTTACCCTTTCCCCTACTTTATTCCTATTTTCCTCTTGTTCATTTCCTTTCTCTTCTTAATCCTCTTTTCATTCATAATTTTTCTTTCTTTCCTTCTCATCCTCTCAAACATCTCCTTTGATTTGACTTTCTATTCCTCTCCTTCCCATTCTGTCGCTCACTTATCTTCTTTTCCTCTTCTGCTTTTCTTCATTCGATTCCCCCTTTCTTTCTATCCCTGATTTTACTCATTCCCTTTCTTTCTTTTTCATTCCATCTTTCTTTTTAACCGCCCTCTCTACTTAAGTTTTCTTCCTTCTTAAACCTCTTTTTTCACACAATCAGTCTCCTTTCATTCTTTAACTTTCAATTATCTTTCTTTTTTACTTCCCTCTTCTTTCTTTTCTTTTCCTTTTCTTCTTAATCCACTCATCCTTTCTCTTTGTCTTCTCTCTCATACCAGCCAATATCTGATTTCTTCTTCTCTTTTCCCATTTCCTCTTTTCCCATTCTTCTTCGCCGCTTTCTCTCTTGCATCGCACTCACTTCATTGCTTTAATCCGGATTGCATTCTATACCCAAGTGACTCTGCCATTGACGACAATATGTCTAAAGAAGCAAGGTTAGTAATCGGCACGGCCAAACAGGAACGTTTAAGGGCATCTATATCAAGTAGGCCGTCTCTACTCTGTTCTTAGTTCTATTTTTTTTTCTGTGGTAATAAAACTGCGTTGTACAAAAGTGCGTTTACACTCTCTGCACAATTCAGAGACAGTTCTACTATGAAACTAACGAAACTTAAGCTTCAAGGCCCCTAATCCCAAAGGGATCCCTGAAGCAAAATTTTTTATGCTTGAACTTTTCGACAAAATCGATGATTTTTCTTAAAGTGCTTGTTAATATATTTTAGTGAGAGAAACATAAGCGAATGGTTTGCTTTGGTCTGTTTTTTTTTTTTTTTTACAGCATATGGGGCATTTAATGCCGATAACCTTTTGTTTTTTATCCTGGTAATATTTTTGTTTTGTCAAAAATCGATATCTGGAAATATTTTCCTCAAAATTGTATAGCTGGTAATATTATTTTCAAAAACGTATTGCTGGTAATAGTTTTTTAAATTTATTTCTGGTAATAATTTTTTACAAAGTATTTCTGGTATTAACACCTATTTTTACACTTTTATAATGCTTTTTACTTCACTTTCGGTGTTAAGTATTAGCCCATAGCTGGGACCCTAACAGGTGTTGCCATCTCGGATCAGGGTGGACCTGAGAACACCAGCAATTAAGAGGTGGTTCCACGCTCCTCAAAACCTGATCAGAGGCCTTGCAGTTGGGCGCAGTTAATCGTCTTACCCAGGACGCGGATGTAGTTTATCGTCTTACCCTGGATGCGGATGGAGTTTATCGTCATACCCAGGACGGCATAAGCCAATGGGTCGAAGTAGCTAATGATGACCTTAGAATATGCTCTAATTCCCATTGCATATGGCTTCGAAATCGCCTTGTAATTGGTCAAATTTCAAAATTTTCTCATGGGCTTACAGCATCCGAACCCTCATCTGAAATAGGCTCATTGACCTCGTCAATATCTGTTATTAGGTAGCAATTTGGTAGTTGCATATTCAAATTTATTGTTACTGATTGTGAAAGGGGACTCATATGTGTTCAAACTTCAAGGCTCCAAAAATGTAGGCCCGTCACTGACGAAACTCAATATTTTCCTCATTATTTTCAATAAATTTATATAATGGAATAATATAAAATTCATTCTTATAGGACGTTATTTGCAATCTATAGTCTGTAGAGTAATGGATAGTGGCTCGGATTGAGGAATCAGAGAGCCGAGTTCGAATTCCAGTCAAATCCATTGCATTCGCTTACGTGCTAATATCCTTGGGAAAGTTATGAATACTCTTCTTTTTCCACCAGTTATGAGTAAATGGCAGGACAGACCGGGTTCTATAGCCTTTGATAGCAACTGGTCTACCGCACAAAAATATGGCAACCTACTGCGGGAAAAAATCTGCCGCGTTAGTTATGTATCGAAAGATGCATGATCGCCAAAGTGTGTATCACGCACGGCACATAACTGAATGACCCTCTTTCTCTCTCCACAGCTATGGGTAAATAGCAAGACAGACCGGGTTCTATAGCTTTGGATGGCAACTGGTCTACCGCAGAAAAAAATGGCAACCTACTGCGGGAAAAAAATTGCCGCGTTAGTTGTGTATCGAAAGATACATGATCGCCAAAGTGTGTATCACGCATGGCACATAACTGAATGACCCTCTTTCTCTCTCCCCAGCTATGGGTAAATAGCAAGACTGACCGGGTTCTATAGCCTTGGATGGCAACTGGTCTACCGCAGAAAAAAATGGCAACCTACTGCGGGAAAAAAATCTGCCGCGTTAGTCATGTATCGAAATATCATGATTGCGTTAGTGCATGGCACATAAGTGACTGAGGAAAACCATTATTTGCGAGTTATAATTATTTCTATCGTATTTCCAGTGCTTTTAATTATCAAAATATTTGTAATTGCGTTTAAATTTAAAACCACTTTTCTTTTCGTAACATTTGCCTTACTTATAGCGGTTCTGTAAGCTTCGCTTAGATGCGGCACATGACCAAATGTATGGGGCATACAGTGAGCATTGAGCTCACTAGCTTTACTTATGAAGTAATGAAAACCTCTCTATTTACATTTTGGCTAATTTCCTTAATTTCATTGTTATTATCTTAACCACGGTGAAGACGGCCGAGTAGCAGCAGTATAAGCAGCAGAAAGGCAAGTGACGAAAATAAATTTTAAAACTCCAAATTTTATTTTCATGATTTATACAATTTTTCATGATTCTGGTGGCATAGTACCTGTGCTGGGTGGTACAGACTGACTGGATAAGCAATGACTGGACAGTATTAAAAGAAACCAGACGAGATATCTCCAGATATGGAGAGCGGAAAGAAAAAAAGAAATATCCCTCAGATTAAATAAATGGCTCAGTTCAAAATATCCTGGAGGTTACCCGGATCAAAAGACCTGAAGAAGGCCGGCAGGTACAAAGGCTAAAACTTTGTGATAATAATGTAAATGTTGAGGATATTAAGAGGATATTAATCCGGATTTAATGATGGTAAATCTTCATCTCAGATTCAATTCAGAGATGATAATCTTACAGAATGAGTTCCGAAATTTATGCAATAACCTTTTAGATCGAAAGTGATAACATTTGGGACTTAATAATTTGTGGAAAGTAGAGGGGATGATAAAGTTGGCCTTTAAAAATATGCAACTCGTCCACAAAGAAAGACCAAATGAAAAAGAAAAAATTAAGATAAAATGCAATTACAAAATGTTCGAGAAAGTTGCGATGCTTTACTAAAATTATTTTTTCTGTCCAGTTACTTATGAAGAGACTTTTCGTACAACCCGAAATAGACTAGAAGTATGAAGGTTTCATACTGGGACCATAACATACGACTACTCCACAGACTATCACACGGACTTTAAACTTGATATGGCTGCTTACTTGATACATTTTCTTTTTATTGATAAAAGTAAGATTAAATGTAATTTGAAAATGTTCCAGAAATAATTGCGATGATTTACTAAAATTATTTTTTCTGTCCAGTTACTTATGAAGAGACTTTTCGTACAACACGAAATAGACTAGAAGTAGGAAGGTTTCATACTCGGACTATAACATACGACTAATACACAGACTATCACACGGACTTTAAACTTGGTCTGGCTGCTTACTTGATACATTTTCTTTTTATTGATAAAAGTAAGATTAAATGTAATTTAAAAATGCTCCAGAAATAATTGCGATGATTTACTAAAATTATTTTTTTCTGTCTAGTTTCCTATGAAGACAGTTTTCGTACAACTGGAAATAGACTAGAAGCAGGAAGGTTTCATACTGACTTCGACTCGGACTATTACATCCGACTACTACAGATACTATCACACGGACTCTAAACCTGGCCTGACTGTTTACTTGAGACAATGTCCTTTTATTATACCTATAGTGCAGGCGTAATATTAAAGACAAAATACGAACGAAAATTTAACCGAAAACTGTTAGACTCCATTTGAAAGCATGTTGCTTGAAGACTATAAAATTATACATAATTTAATAACTGTACATGCTTAAAAGCTTAAACGCTGCAGATTAGCAATTTAATATTTTTCGAATGCTCTTTAATTTGTTGTATATTTCTCTGTAAATTATAAGTTAATTCCATTTTATTTGAAGTTGGTATCCATTGAGTTCTTGGAAGCAGTTCGGTGTTCGTGAACAACGGCACAAGATGAGAAATGGGAGAACCAAGTTCGAATTCCAGCCGAGTTCGCTATATTCACTTACGCGCCAATGCTCTTAGGGGAGTTATGAATTCATCTCTTGGATACACAGAAGGACATCCATAATTCTATAGCCTTAGCTGGTAACCAATCTAGGAGATGTAAAACTGAATTCAAACCAGACTAGAGAGTGTTAACTCCCGTCTGGCTATCTTGCCCTAGGCACACTGCTGCGTCTACTGCTGCATTACGTGTAGTATCTACTTCTTTATGTTCCGAGTCCTCTCAGTACGTAGGCGATTATAGCTCTCCACAGCTTCTCCTTTTGTAGCTCTTAATAAATTTTCTTTATTTCTTATATATCCTATACCCTGTTCCGCCATCCATTTACTCAAGTTCACTATGTCATCCGTTGTTTTCCTGACCTTTTTGCCTTCAATCTGTCCTGTGAATATCAGATTCTCTATGCCCACTTTCCTCATTATGTACCCAGAAATTTTAAATGTCTCTTTCTGATCTTAACATAATTTTCCTTTTTGTTTCCATTTTCTCTAAAACTTCGTCGTTTCTTACATAATCGGTCGATGGTATCATCAGCATCCTTCTGTAGAGCCACATTTTTATTGCTTTACGTCTCTTTGAAGAGATTGTACAGCACTTATTGTCATACAGGAGGACATATATCACATAACAGCCTAGGAATATCGTATTTTATTAATAGTTTGTAACAGAAATGCTTTTTAGTCTATATGAGATGAGGTATTATGTAAACTATTTACATTATTGTCCTCATCTTTGTCGCCATATTTATTACAACGTTTCGGCCCTTCAGTATCTGTCTATATTTCTGTGATGAGGTATTATGTACACTATTTACATTATACGGACTATTGTCCTCATCTTTGTCGCCATATTTATTACAACGTTTCGGCCCTTCAGTATCTGTCTATATTTCTGAGATGAGGTATTATGTACACTATTTACATTATTCTAAATATTGTCCTCATCTTTGTCGCCATATTTATTACAACGTTTCGGCCGTTGTACACTCCGGCCTTCTTCAGGTGGTCGGAATGTTAAACTGAACCCTTTATTTTGCTCACTGGGGTAGAATGTTCTAGTTCCACGTGCCATGTTTAATGGATGTCAGTTATTAGTTATCCTGTTAATTGATCTCTCCAAGTTTACCACTGCTTTAACCGGGTATTGAACTCACACTCTTTTTGTCTTGACACTGGATCTAACCAACGCATTTAACCACTGTGCCATGTGTCCTTCAACCTATACATCTGTGTATGAATTTCTGGGTATTATAAACCTAAAGTCTCAGAAACCTTTTTACCAGTGCTCATATTGCAATTTTTGCTGTTATTATGATGCTTTTACCAGTGCTCATATTGCCATTTGTTGTTGTTATTATGGCTTTTTCTCTGGCACTCCTTATTACTGGTTCCCATATTGTATTTATTTCTATGCTTGGTCGGCTCAGGAGATTTTTATGGCCTAGCGTATGTGCCGATTCCTTAAGTTTACGAATTTTCCAGTACTGTTCTTTGTCTATGATCTCAACCGCTATATTTTGAATCTGCTTGATTTGTTAATTTTAGAAAATATTAATTAAAAAAAAAAACTTTAAAAATTTTCCCGAAATAAAAGAAATTTATTTTTACTAGATTAAAAAGAGTGTTATTTTTTTTTAATGAAATTACTAACTCTGACGAAGAAATCAATGAGCAGCTTTACGAAAAGAGTATTAAACCTTGACACATATACTGGGTGAGACAAAAGTCGTTCACCATTGAGATAATTTATTAAAAGTATGATTACACATGAAAATTTAATTTACTATCTATTTAATTGTTATATATGCTGCTTAAAATGTCCTCCTCTTTTTTCAGAACTCATTTAAATTCTGTCCCTGAATAATTCATTAACACGACGGAAGGTTTTCTCTGTCGTTTACCTCTGCATTTATATTTAATTCTTTCTTTAAGACCCCCAATATTTCATGGATGGGTCGGATAAACAACTGATTTCAAATGAAGACCCACCCCACTCCCACAGAAAAAAATCCAAGGCTATGAGGTCTGGTGACCTCGGTGACTATAAATATAAAAGTGAACATTAAAGTGAACACTCAAAGGCGACAGTTTGTTTCATGCTAGCCGCAATCGTCAAGCCGCCTTTTATATTTACATACACTCTATCTATGATATCGAGAACATTATCCCATAAATATAGCACACCTTAAAACTATATTTCTTTATATATATATATATATATATATATATATATATATATATACGTAGTGATTATATATATATATATATATAGTGATTATATATATATATATATATATATATGTGTGTGAGAAAACGACATTATTTTTGCACCAACCTAATATATATATATATATATATATATATATATATATATATATATATATATCCAGGTAAAATGAGTACAAATGGAGTATAATTCCACCGTTAGTAACATTTAATTTAAAAGAGTAGAGCTAAATATCATTTATTTTAGAATATTAAAAGAAAATCGCTACACAAAGTCAATTATGTTTCAATACTACAAATGTGTCTCCTCGGGAAATTGTAAACTGCTGGCGAGCGAGTGATTAATTTAATTAAAATATAATTTAATTTTGTATATATATATATATATATATGTGTGTGTGTGTGTGTCTGTGTGTGTGTCTGTGTGTGTGTGTGTGTGTGTTTGTGCGTGTCTGTGTGTGTGATGGATAAATTGAATGATTCATTAACACGACGTAGGGTTTTCTCTGTCGATTTACTGGATTCATATTTAATTCTTTCTTTAAGTTCCTCAATATTTCTTGGGTGTGTCTGATAAACAACTGATTTCAAATGGCCCCAACAGAAAAAAACAAACAAGATAATCCAAGCGTAGTGAGGTCTGATGTCCTCGGTGGCCACTCAACATTTTGGGAAAGAGTAGGGCTGAAACAAAACGATTATTTAACCTGTTCTCTTTCTAGCTGAATAGCTCTATTTGGTTTTCAGTAATTCTTACGACAAATGGTCTAAAGGTAGGTAAACGTTTTATCTGAAAACCTGTAAAAGAAGAAATTCAAATTACTATAATATAGGTTTAACTACTGTATTTCCATAATATTCACCCCCCTGAAAAATCTAATTTCTATATTCACCTCTTCTATAATCTCTTTACCTGTATTAATTATAATTTATAAACTTTCCTCTACTCTAAAATCTCCCCTGCTCTTTTCCCATTAATTCAGTATATCCTTTTATCGATATATTTTAAAGTTATTTTTAATCCCATTTTTTTTCCTCTTTTAATTTTAAATCAATATTTCATTCTTCATATAACCCCAAATTAATGTCATGAGATTAATATTCGGGTTTAATTTAAAAAGCCTACTATTGAATCAGAGGAATGAATTAGTGTCAAAATGTCGATATAAAAACAAATTCAAATTTCCATAATAGAGGTTTAACTCAATTAGCTACTACATTTTCATAATATTCACTCCCGTCTGACTCTTCAAATGTCTACAGTATAACTAATTCTGATTTCTATATATTTTTTATATTTCCACTCCTCTTTAACCTCTTTAGATGATATTTATAACTGTTCCTTACTTTAATATGTCCCCAACTCTCTTTCCATTAATGGCGCCACAAAAAAAAAAAAATCTATGGCTGTGAGGTCAGATGAACTCGGTAGCCACTCAACAGGACCTTTTTGAACTACACAATAACCTCTATGGTGCGTGACTTTTGGCTCACTCTGTATGTTTCATATATCAACGCTAACATGAAACTGGAATTCCCTTCTATTTGAGTGTGTGTAATTTTTTTCTTTTTTTAGTTACATACAATTACGGGGTTGAATAACGGCTTATGTAATCAAACTAATTTTGCAATTGTTTCCCATCATGCATCATTCGTTAATCTTTGCAGCTGATCTTCCCAGCGCCAAAACCAGCAGCAGCACAAACCTTCCAACATGGAGACTTGTATATAGCAACAAACGTATAGTTTAAAACGTTATATATGATCTTGAAATATAATAATTTTAGAGATTCGAAGAACGAGTATGCAATAATTCTTGTTCTGATTTCCTCGGTTTTAGCCAATTTTGTCTCCAGCTTTCTGCAAAGGGGAAAAAGGTGTAGTATAAATGTTGCTGAAAGTATTTACATGAAACACGTTCTCTATTTTTAATTTCGTTTCTTTTACTTTTTCTTTTTTTTCTTTCTTTTCTCTCTTTCAGTCATCATTCTATTTCTTTCTTTCTTTCTTTCTTTCTTTATTGCTTTCTTTCTTTCAATTTCTTTCTTTCTTTTCATCTCAGCTTCCTGGCGTCTTTTCTTTTTTCCTCTCTCATTGACGATTTTTAAAAAATTTCTTCCCCTCTACCTCCTGTCGAAACCCGCCTTTCTTTCTTTCTTTCTTTCTTTCTTTCTTTCTTTCTTTCTTTTTCACTCAATCACTAACTCCTGGTGTATTTTCTTTCTTCCTCTCTCCTTTCTATGACTTTTCTTTCTTCTCTCCTTCTCGGCGTATTTTTTACTCATTTCTTCTCTTTTTTTCGCTTAATTCTTTTTCCCATTTTTTTTCTGTTAGGTTTTTACACATTCCTTTTCTTTCTTTCTTGCTCATACATATTCCTATTTTTCACTTTTTCTTTCTCTTACTATTCATCCTTTTCGCTTTCATTCTCTTCCCCTTTCGTTTTTAATCATATATTCACACTCTCTCCCTCTCTCTGCCTTATTCTCATACTATTTCTTCCTTTTTCTATCATTCGTCTTTTATTTAGTCTTAATCTTCTTTTCACCCAGTCCTTTCTGCTCGTATACTTCATTTTTTAAATTCTTTATCTTTTCCCCTATTTAGCTTCTTTTGTAAGCTCTTTTTCCCTCCCCTTGGCATTTCTTAATATCTACCATTTATCTTTTCTCTTCATCATCCTTCGTTCAGTTTCCCTTTCTTCTTAACCCTCATTAAATTCTTTCTTTCTATTTTCATTCTTCTCTTTCTATTTATCATTTATCGACCATCATTATCCCCCTTCATATTTCTTTTTTTTCATAGAACTAATATTTACACTCTTTTCTTTTATTTCTTGACAATACTATCATTTATCATCTTTTTCTTTCTTTTTCCCTCCTTCATTCGTTTCTTCTTAACATTCCGACTTCTTTCATTGTCTTTCTTTGAAAGAGGATACTTTCTAAGACTTCTTTCATTCTCTTTCTTTGAAAATGAATTCTTCCTAAGTTTTCTTTCATTCTCTTTGAAAGAGAATTCTTTCTAAAACTTCTTTCCTTCTCTTTCTTTGAAAGAAAACTCTTTCTAAGACTTCTTTCATTCTCTTTCTTTGAAAGAGAATTCTTTCTAAGACTTCTTTCATTCTCTTTCATTGTGGATCATCATTTATCACTTTTTTTTCTTTTTCTTCCTTTAACCTCTTATTTATTTTTCTTCCATCGGAAACCTCTTTGCATCCCTCCTTTCTGTTCGTTTTCTTCACAACCATTTTTCTTTTCCATCTTCCTTTCTTCTTTTTATTTTATTTGAAACCATCCATCTTTTTCTTCATTGTTCTCTCTTGCTTCGCACTCACCTCATTCCTTCGACCCAGATTGTCTTCTATCCAAGTGATTCTGTCAATGACGACATTATGTCTAAAGAAGCAAGGGTCGTAATCGGCACGGCCAAACAGTTTAATGGCTTCTTCAAGTATGTCGTGTCCATTGATTTAGTTCTGTGTTTTCTTTTCTTTTTTCATTTTTACAAAAGTATGTTTACACAGTCAGTCATATGCCATGCACGATACATGCTTAGGCGATCATCTTTCGATACATGACTGACAAGGCAGATTTTTCCCACAGTACGTTGCCATTTCTTTCCGCGTTAAACCAGTTGCCATCCAAGGCTATAGAACCCGGTCTGTCCTACTATCTACCCAGAAGAAGAGGATTCATACCTTTTCCCAGGGTATTAACACCTAAGTGGATGTAATGGATTTGAGTGAAATTCGTTTCGAATACGTCGCGGTGGCGTAATGGATAACAGCTCGGACTAAGTAATCGGAGAGCTGAGTTCGAATTCCAGTTGAATCCATTACATTCACTTACGTGCTAATACCCTTGGGAAAGGTGTGAAATCTCTTCTTCTTCCCCCAGCTATGGGTAAATAGCAGAACAAACCTGGATAGCAAGTGGTCTATCGCAGAAAGAAATTGCAACCGCAGGAAAAAAATTATTCTTCGTCAGTCATGTATCTAAATACACATGATCGCCTAAGCGTGTATCACGCATGGCACATAATTGACTAGAGCGACAGGGGGTAATGGGTCCCTATTTTTTCCTCAGATTAGTTAATTTGCAGTGGTGTTAGTAAATTCCATAACCTACCTGGTGGGCCTACATTCTCTTTTGCTTAACCTTGTCACTACAGGTAAGCACCTTTAGCCTGTGTCCTGTATCCTAGACTCATTCTTTCTCTTGTTATACAAACAGCAAAACTCCATTCAATATGTGTGTCGCTTAAAATCTACAAATACCTTATATAAATGAAGAATAAACAATGTGTTTTTCCTTTCTCGAATTTGCGTTAATCCTTGTTTTTTCTCCTTATGTAGCGACAATAAAGAGAAGAAACTTAGTCTACGTAGGATGCAAACACAGGGTAAAGTAGCTACCGTAGTTAGTCATGAACAAAAACAAAAGTACGGTATCTAAATCTTTCTATTAGATATTTTACAGTGTTTTTTCTCACCATTTTGAGATAGCTTTGTACAAGAAAACATACGAAGACCATTTATTTGCTATAAAATATGTCCAGAATGATGCAGGTTAATAAATTATTTGGCTATGGTAGGGTTACTAGTATTGCTCAGAAGCTGGGGTCGCATTATACACGAACTATATGAAAAGTATCAAGTTTTTTAAAGACAAACATTCAAGGTTCGCTCTATACATAAAGCTGATATACGGGCATATATAGTACATAGTAAAATAATTTTTAGGGTACCTCCCCGTGGAGTAATGGTTAGCAAGCTTATCTCGCTAGAACAATTACGACTGAGTAGTGAGTTCGATCCTCATTGGGTGCCCCATACCTTCGACCATGTGCCACATCTAAGCTCCGCTTTTAAAATCAATATACTAAAATAATTTAAATGCATTTAAAATTTATTTGCAATCTATAGTAAAATAAGGCTGCGTAAACGATTTTGAACTGAAAACAAGAAAGTGAAGATTGTGTAGCTCCAGACTGGTTATGGCGGCAGTACTGCATTTTTGACCTGATTCAATTACTTCCCAGAGCGGTACAAAGAATCGCTCATTTTTACAGTATCTTAATGATGGATTGTATATATGAGTTTCACTTCAGATCTGTAATTGGGTCTCATTAGGTATTGATAGAACAATCGTTCATGATAGTAGGCGGAAATTCATGGTCTGCTTGGTGATGAAGTAGCCTTACTAGTTTGGCTTTTAAGGTACTGAATGTTACAATCCAGTTTTCCCTATTGGAGCTGTTAGAGCTAGTTAAGAATGGAGATCAGCAGCCAAGTTCTGATCGTCTAGATTTTGGCAAGTGCACCTATACACTGTTGTATCATCTGCATAGATATTGCCTAAATATCTGTGTTGATGATATTGAGAAAAATCGATTTGTTTATTGAGGTAAGAAGACCATTTTTTATTCCCCAATTGAAGAAACAGTCACTAAAATCTATTTCATGCGTAAAACCACAACTTAATTGCTGGTGTTCCCAGGTCCACCCTGAATCGGAGGGCGGGGTAGCACCTGTTAGGGTCCCATCTATGAGAAAATAGTAAACCACGAAACTAGGATCAAAACACTATGAAAGTGTAAAAATAGGTTTCAATACCAGCAATAAATTTTGAAGAAAAAAATTATTACCAGCAATACATTTTTTGTAAAATATTACGTGCCATAAAAATCTTGTCGGCATTAAATAATCTATCGAGGTTGATATGCGGTAAATCAAACCAAACCAAACCAAACTAAAACCGATCTATGTCTAGTAATTGGAATGGGTCAACTCAGTGCAGACTAATGGCTAGCGAGCTAGTTTAATTGATGGTTACTAATGAATAGTGAGATCAATCTTCACTGGTAACAAAATATCTCTAGGAAACCCAGCCATGTCATTAAATCGTGTCGTCAGATATTTGTGTCATGTATGACGTCCATGTTGTTCAGAAAAGTTTAAACTATCAGTTATATTCAGCCGTCTTCTCAGCAACAGAAGTAACAAATGGATAGCATAACTCGAGGAAAAGACAATGATCTTGGCGTCCCATATTACTTCGTATAAAGTGTTTGAAAAGAAACCTCCATCAATTCTGGAAAGAGCGATAATAGTTACTGGACTATTTTCCTGAAAAATAAAACGTTTTAATAGAAAGTTTTTAAACCGTTTGCATTGTTCGAACTGTTCGTCTCATCTTTATTGCCATATTCCTGTCTATATTTCTGAGATGAGATTTACACTTATTACATCTCTCGGACTTTTGTCCTTATCTTAAAAATGATATGACAATAAAGATCAGGACAACAGTCTGAACAATGTAAATAATTAAAATACCTCATCTCAGAATTATAGACAGAACCTGAAGATGGCCGGAGCGTACGACTCCTGAAACGTCGTTAATACGACAATGAAGATGGAGATAGCAGCCAGAACAATGTAAATAGTATTAATAGTAACAATACCTCATTTCAGAAATATAGACATATCCTGAAGAAGGCCGAAACTTACAACTGCCGAAATGTCGTGAATATGGCAACAAAGATGAGGTCAACGGTCCGAACAATGTAGTTAGAATTAATAGTAACAATACCTCATCTCATAAATATAGACAGATGAGAAAGGTTTTAGGAATTTCAACCGACAACTGCACAGGATGCTCTATCAATTAATTCTGAATATTTTTTTAATACTTGTAAATTTATTATTATTATATTTGCCATTCATGGCTGAGAGAGTTGTGCGCTTTTTACTGACATCGACTATCGGAATGGTAACCATAATATAAAACTGGAATTTCCATGGCCAATTTTCAAGCCATAATTCTGATTTATGCTGGTGGATTTTACGATGTAATAACTATTTGCTGGGTTATTTTTGTTTGTTTGTTTTAATATACTTGAGTTTATTGATAAGCACCCAGTCATATCTATACTCGAGTCCATATGAAAACATTGTGTATATATCCATAGGAAAATATTGGTTTTCCATATCGATTCTGTAATCATTCATCCGGGATGTATCCTTGTTTGTATTTCTCTGAATAGAGTCAGCGTATTTTCCGAAAGGACAAGAAGACAAGCAGACCAATTCAAATTTGTCATATAGGTGCAATACACTTAACTCACCACCATTTTGTTCACTTGATATTAAAATCTGTTAATTATATACCGTTAACAGATTTTTGGTGTAGTTTCCTTGCTTTGAATGTTTACATATATCCGAATGGACTTTGAACGTTTCTCTGTGATTCGTTCTAAGAGGAAGCCATATAAATTAACATATTTTTGATATGTTTATTGACATTTAAAGTGCCGGCTATTGCAGACAAATCGTTCTTATCAGTCGATAAATTAAATGCCGATAAGATTTGTTGATTTCTTGGGCCGACCATTAATTGGAGAGTTTTCGGTTTCTATCAATTATCGTCAATATTAATTTGTTTGAAAATTAATATAACACTTCAGAAGAGGGGATAAAAAAAGCCTGTTCGAATGCAACAAGCGTTAATTAATTTGTGACGATCATATCATTGTTAGCAATGACTTCAACTCACCGCTAAAATATATCTTTTATTCCTTCTTGGAGAAAAATGTAAAGAATCTGTAGAAACAGATTTCTGATCTATGTCTTCCCGGCTTTTAAAGGTTGTGCTGTTAAGAATGTGTTCATGTGAACAGAATAAATAAACTGCACATAATCTAGTAGCTATAAGTATTGTTTCTGTGTTTTCATTACCTTTTAGCAGAGAGTTGAACGCTTCCCGCACGATCACCGAAGGTAAGCAACGTCGAGCCTGGTCACTACCTAGGTTGTAGAACGTTTGAGAAGATTGGATATACGGGTGGTTTAATATATAATGGCTCAGAATTGTAAGTCGGAAAGCTGAGTTCGAATTCCGTTTGTTAAAATTTACCTTCGTAAAGGTATGAATACACATCTTCTCCCCAAGCTATGGGTTAAATAGTAGACTTGTATACCTATTCCATCTTTATCTTTAAAAATTCTTACAAAAAATTCTTGCATTATTTACATTACTCGGACTATTATCCTCATCTTCATTGCCATATAATACCTCATCTCAGAGATATAGACAAATATATAGAAAGACATACACTTAAAGGCCGGAGCGTACAACGGCTGAAACGGTGATAAAATGGCAATGAAGATGAGGATAATAGTCCGATTTTTTTTTTAAGCATTTCACCCCAACCAAGGCGGGAAGCCACTAGGACGCAAGGGGTTACAGAAAATTTAGAGCAAGATCATCATTACTGGTGTCGCTTTTGGAGCCTATCAAGAACCCCGAGGCAAACAGAAGGGGTACCAGACCATATATAGCAGCAATACTCCATGCAAGGACGAATTGTTGATTTGTAGATCTGGAGGATCGACTCCGGGGAGAAAAACTTCCTGGCGCAGCTCAGGGAGCCAACTTTTCTTGCGGTGGACGAAGCAATTGACTCAATGTATTTATTCCATCTCAGGTCAACAGTCAACGTGAGACCGAGAAGCCGCAGAGAGTTGCTCTCGAGAAGTTGAGCGTCAGACATTCTAATGGAGGGAAGGGAAGGATCTCTGTGGTGATTAACAGAACAGTTTTGTCTTAGAAGCGTTGAAGTAGACCAGCCAATTCTTGCCCCAGTTCACAATCGATTGGAGGTCCTTTTCGAGACGCACGGCCAGGTGAGTTTTGTAAATAATGTAAATGATGCAAGTAATCATAATACCTCATCTCAGAGATATAGACAGATATATAGAGAGACATAGACTTAAAGGCCGGAGCGTAAAACGGCCGAAACGTTGTGAATATGGCAATGAAGATGAGGATAATAGTCCGAGTAATGTCAATAATGCAACTAATCATAATACCTCATCTTAGAGATATAGACAGATATTAAATAAAATAATATTTTCT
Source organism: Acanthosepion lycidas (assembly GCA_963932145.1). Lineage (NCBI taxonomy): Eukaryota > Metazoa > Mollusca > Cephalopoda > Sepiida > Sepiidae > Acanthosepion > Acanthosepion lycidas. Next base: position 12,294,133 of record OZ010583.1, read on the forward strand.
GACATTAAATAACCTCTACTAACCATGACTGTGGGTCCCCATCAACGGCTTGTCATCCACCTACGAATAGTTATTAACTGACTTTTATCTCTGTGCCAACGAGCATACTTCTCTACTTTCCAGCCGAGTGGCACTTGTTCCCGAACGTTTTCCTTTATTTATTTCTTTTCTCCTATTTGTGAATAATGCTTTAAAGGTTTTATATTTAGACTTTACTGTTGGTAGTCATAAAACAAGCCTCAGATAAAATCATTTAGGCCTCATTTCGTGGGTATCCTAGACCTAGGGTCGGCAAACTCCGCCAAGCAATTTTCAATTGCACGCAGTCGCAAATGACATCACAAAGTCCAAACCAATAACTACTACAACGCAAAGAAGATATTTAGATGTTTCAATTTTAATATATACTAAAGTATACACTGCGTGCCAAATTATTATCGAGATAACTTTTTTCTAATATTTCAAAAACCGTCCAATCAATTCACACAAAATTTTCGTACTGATCTGCGCAATGTAAACAAACTGGCGCCATATTTGTTATCAGCACGGTGATTTGAGCGTGCCAAATTATATACTATATATTACTATTTAAAATATATTGTAGCACAGGTATATTGGCCTTGGCTTGTATAAAAATACGTATTCTGTTGGCACCATGAATGATTTTAAAACCCTAAGTTGGCAGATAGCAAAGTTTGCCGAGCTCTGTCCTAGAAAATCTAGTGGGACCTGCTGTATTACACTTAAATAGGTAAGACAATTCGAACAAAGCAAATAATAGACATTATCAGTTCATATATTCAGACAACGATGTATTCTTTATTTATTTTAGCATACCATTCCACTGAACTATTCTTTCTGAATTATGTTATGTTTTGTATATTTTTCTCAGTTTTCTGCTTAATGGAGATGATGCGACCTGGGAACTTCTCATTCAAATTCTGTTTGAACGTCCATTTTCGTAATAGGCTTCGATTACTTTAATACGTTGTTTGATTGATTCTTTGGTTGAAATTACCAAAGATTAAGTTGTTAAATCTGAAAGAAAAACAAAAAAGAAAATCATTAGACGCTTAAGCTTAATTCACATTTAAAATCAGTCCAAGTTATTGGAACACCCTATATTTAAGTTGGTCGATTATGTTGACCAGAATAAAATCACGAATTGCGAAATGCATTTCTGTTTGAACGTCCATTTTTGCAATAGGCTTCGATAACTTTAACACGTTGTTTGATTGTTAATCTTTCAATGTTTGAAATTGCCAGACTTAAGTTTCTAAATGTGAAAGAAAAAGAAAAAATCATGTGACGCTTAAACTTAATTCACCTTTTAAATCGATCCAAGTTATTGAAACACCTTTAATATTCATTCTTGTCGTTTCTTTTCATTTATTTACTAAAACACAAAGAAGATATTTAGATGTTTCAATTTTAATATTTACTAAAGTATATATACTATATATTACTATATAAAATATATTGTAGATCAGGCATATTGACCTTGACTTGTATAAAAATACATATGCTGTTGGCGCACTGAATGATTTTAAAACCATAAGTTATCAGAGGTTGCCGACCTGTCCTAATCTAGTGGGACCTGCTGTATTAAACTATAAGAACTTAAATAGGTAAGACAATTCGAACAAAGTAAATAATAGATATTATCAGTTCACATATTCAGACTGCGATGTATTCTTTATTTATTTTAACATACCATTCCACTGAACGATTCTTTCTGAATTATTTAAGTTTTTAATATTTTTCACAATTTTCTGGTTTATGGTATATTATTGGTTGATATATTTATCGCCGTAGCTGTGTAATAAAAATTCACTGCATGATCGATATGAATTTACATTTGCAAACAGGAATCTATCAGAAATATATTTTTTTTTCATAAAAAAACTATACAGACTGTGCATAAATTTAAATATGCCATTTTTCAAGATGTCTGTGACTGGCCGAAAACAGCTTGAAGAGAGAAACAATTGAATTTCTTGGACAAACCCTTCTTCTTCGTCTATGCACCCTGACCCTTCAGGACATTAAGGATTATGGCTCTCTACAATTGCATAAATTTAAATATGCCATTCTTCAAGATGTCCATGAGTAAAGGAAAATAGCTTGAAGAGAGAAACAAGTTCTTGGATAAACCCTTCTTCTTCTATCTACAGTGACCCTTCATGACGTTGGCGATCATGGCTCTCCACAATAAAGGTGTTAATAACTATTGTCTTTTAGTCATATCTCCTAAACAAAACCTGCTTCGCCATCTTAAGCTCGCCAGGAAATTTGTACGTTGATTTTTTCGCCGCTCTTATCTTCAACCTGTCCTGTGAATATCAAATTTTCCAGGCTATCTTTCCTCATTATTTGCCACAGAAATTTCAACTTTCCCTTTTGTTGCCATCATCGCTGAAACTTCGTTCTTGCTCACATGTTCGGTTCATAAAATAAAATACCCATTCGGAAATAAAGAAAAAACAGAGATGATATCAGAAACTATGGATATAGTAGAGACCCAGTGTTCAATGATACTTTCAGACTTTTATTTTTCAGTGGCAGTGCATTTTGGCTCATGCATTCTGAGATTGATCTTCGAGGTCAGATGGTAGACAAAATAGGGAAGTCGATTTTGATTGACTGCAGCAAACGTGGGAATGAATTAAAGATTAAGGTTTTTCGGGAGTTGCTGTTTGGACGTCAAGCTATCTAGACGTTTTAGATTGCGGCTGTGCAACCCCCACGCCAAGAAAATGGGCGTGTGAGATTTTCGGGCCTCTCTAAAAGAGGGGGTAGTAACCCCCACTTGAGAAGATGTGCCTGTCGACGTGGTTAATAAAATAATAGTTAAATTAAAAGTTCTCTTTGTTGATGTTTTTAGTCTCTGAACCCAAAGATTTCGCGACACCGACCAAGAGAAGAAGAGGATTGAAATAAAACGAGCAGGGCATACCGGCCAGACGAAAAGAGATAAAACCAAAACAACACCCTCTTCCCCAATCAAGGGTATACAACATTAGTTCTGTCTATATTTCTGAGATGAGGTATTATGTACATTATTTACATTATTCGGACTATTGTCCTCATCTTTGTCGCCATATTTCAAGGTAAGGCTTCAAGAACACCAGAAAGGGGAAGTGGAAACATCAGGAATGACTGACCACATATGGATAGAGAAGGGAAATCACCGCCGTCTGTGGGATCATGTTGAGATCATAGACAAGGAACACCATTGGAAAATTCGTAAACTTAAGGAATCAGCACATATGCTAGGCTACAAAAATCTCCTGAGCCGACCAAGCATAGAAATAAATACAATATGGGAACCAGTAATAAGGAGTGCCAGAGAAAAGCAATGATAACAACAACGATGTAATATGAGCTCTGGTAAAAACATGAATTGATAACAGCAAAATTGTAATATGAGCCCTGGTAAAAATGGTTGCTGAAGACATTAGGTTTATAATAACCAGAAATCCTCAAGGACACATGGCACAGTGGATAAAGGCGTTGGTTAGATCCAGTGACAGGACCCAAAGAGTGTGAGTTCAATACCTGGTTAAGGCAGTAGAGGGAAATTAGCAAGAGATAACTGATAACTGACATCCATTAAACATGTCACGTGGAACTAGAATAGTCTACCCCAGTGAGCGAAATAAAGGGTTCAGTTCGAAATTCCAACCAACCTAAAGGCCGGAGCGTACAATAAATATGGCGATAAAGATGAGGACAATAGTTCGAAAAATGTAAATAATGAACATTAGTTCTAAGTGGAAAGTCAGGCAAAGATACTCCAGATGAATTAACAGTGCAACTGATAGAGAATTTACGAGCAAAATATTCTGTTTTATCAACAGAAAATGATAAGAAATTGAGTTAAGAGTTGAAGGATAGAAGACGTATTCTTATTTAACACTATTACTGAACAGCCAGTAATCACGAGAACCAGAGTTTTTAGAGGCTATACAGCATCTCTGTCAACGAACAAAAAGTATCGAAAACTCTCATGGGAATTAAAGAAAGCAGTCCTGAGTACATAGGTAATACCCCTTGTGTCAGGGAATACTGGCAGATTACTTAACATATGAAAAAGAAGACTTGAGGCGACAGGGATGTGTTTCTCTTGACAAATACTGAAGATACCATAGGCAGAACATTTCTAATGAACAGAGTCACCGCAAGGAAGCTTATACTTACAAACAGAAAGAGAGTTTCTGGGATACATAAAGAGGAAAGAAAACAGAAAATTTAACACTCACAGGGCATACCAAAGGCAGAAGAATTTGGGAGAAGCATCAAGTAACCTACTTATCGATTGAGAAGGGATGACAGATCAGAGATAAAGAAGGAAGGGATATGGTCAACATTTATTTAGAGCAAGAGGTTCTCGACTAGGGGAAAATTCCTTTGAGGGCAGGGAGATGGATTTGAGATATTCTGGGGGCCGTGTAGTGAAATAGCTTTCTTGTTTTTAACTTGCAAAATTTTGTTAATAGAATTCCAATACTCTGGTTTTTCCATTAAACTTTTCGTTTATTGAAGTCGGCTTCATTTAATTTATTTAATAATTGATTATGATTTAAACCGAATTACTGCACATGTATTATAGTTTAAAATTCTATCAACATATTATATTGCTATTAAATTTGTAAAATCTAAAATAAGAATTATTTATAAATATTCTATGTAAATGCATACGTACTAATATCGAAATAAATTGAGATTTTCAATAATATATGCATATCTGGAATGTACATTTCTAGTCGGATAATCTTGGAAAGTGGGGGAATGAAAATTTGATTTATGATGAAAAGGGTGAATTTGGGAAGGGAAATGGAGAACCACTGACTTAGAGAAACAAAAAAGATTGCTTAGCTTATTTGAGGAAACGTTTACAATTATTACGAGCAGTGAAAAAGAGGCGTATTTCCGGGAATTATACAACGTGTCCCCGAAAAACTGAGATCATTTAAATGCGACTATGTGAATAACTACAAATCCCAGGCAAATGAAATTAAATAGGCGTCATGTTGAAAAATAGAATGTTTTTCTCGTTTTAGTCCATCCTTCAAATCTACAAATCTACCATTCGTCCTTGCATTGAATACTGTTGCCATATATGGTCTGGTGCCCCCGCTGTTCATCTCGTGGTCCTCGACAAAATCCAGAGACGGATATGCAGTTTGATAGGTCCTGATCTGGCACTTCGATTGCAGTCACTTTTCCATAGACGTGCTGTGGCTTCCCTCTGTCTAAAAATATTTTCATGGCAACTGCTCTGATGAGATACTTTCACTGGTGCCCCATCTGCCTGAATTTAAACATGTTACTAGGTGCTAGTGGCACTCACGCCTTACTTGGGGTGAAATGCTTAAAAAGAAAATAAGAACAAGATATTCAAAGGGATGTAGATCTTATAACCGATTTCATAAAGCTTCACAAATATGCAGACTACCTGTGTCACGACACACGTCAAGTGGGTAGTCCAGTTCCTGCCAAACACACTGTAGCATGTCTTGCGTAACATTCTTCAGAGCCTTACTGATTCTCTGCTTAAGTTCCTCTAGGATTGTAGGAAGAGGGGAATATAGACCTTCCCTTTCACATAGCTCCATAGGGGAAAAATACAAAGGGGTCTAATCAGGTGAACGTGGTGGGTATTTCAACAGCACATTGTCATTATAACTGACAGGTTCAATCCACCTTCCTGGTAGATTCTTACTGAGATACGTCCGCCCACTCACGTATTTATTACTTTAAACGTTATTTTCTAGTGGATACTCATATTTGAATAGACGTTCCGTTTATTTTAAACAGACCTGTAGAAGAAATAAAATACTGTTTAAAATAAACGGAGCGGCTGCTCAAATGTGGGTATCCACTAAAAAAAACGCTTAAAGTAACACACACACACACACACACGCACACACACACACACACACACACACACACACACATATATATATATATATATATATGTTTGTTTGTGTGTATGTCTCTCTCTCTCTCTCATATATATATATATACTTAAACATGAAAACAATAAACAAAAACTAAAAATTCATGAAAAAAATATGTATAAAACAGTTGAAACCTAACCTAAACAAAATAAACTATGAAATCTTCACAAATATCCTTAAATGCCTATAATTGATAACAGAAGCCATTGGTTTATGCCAACAGCTTCCCATGCTTAATATTTCTCGTTTTCACTCTTGCGTGACCATGTGTGATGGCACGAGCTGCGGTGAGATTTTCGCTTCCGCGTTTCGTATACACGAGTTTGTCGTTGCTTCGAAATCTTTCATGCAACAAAATCAGGCTATCATTATTGTTTTGTTCGTGTATTGTTTAATATATTGAATTGTAATTGTCATCTTTGATAATGGCTTATGTAAGCCGAAAGCTTAGATAGGATTAAAAACATGTATCAATATGGAGATTTATATATATATATATATATATATATATATATATATATATATATATATATATATATATATATATATATATATATATATGCTCATTTACGCAGTAAATAAATTTGCTGAATTTCACAGTATTACGTCCATTCTTCAGGAAACTTGAATAAATTTAATTTATCTCGTTTATTATTATTAGAATAGAAAATGTTGTCAATATTTTTTGCGGGGGGTACCCTGTATATTTTCATACAAAAATCCAGTTCCTAATAAAGTTAATGTTAATAGTTAATAATATTTCCTCTACCCGGTCATAAAACATCGCTGTTAATATACATATACGTTAATATACTTATAATGAATTAGCAATACTCGTGAAAATTTCACGGTTTTCATATGTTTGGAACTTTTTGAGGAGTTATATTTCTTCATTAATGATTAAATATTTTCCTCGCAACACCAAAATTCTAGTGGAAATTCTATTGCTGCATCGTTAAATATTTGGGCTTAACAACTTAAAAATATTTCAATAGCAATTGTAATTATGAATGCAGGTCAAAGTTTAAATTTCTTCATTAAACAATTTTAGAAAACAATCGTTTTTATAATTTTATATGTTATTTTTTTTCAATTCTCACTTTGTATCTTGAGTAATGCCTAAAGTCTGTTTTATTAATTAAGGGTAATTATCAATTAAATAATAGTAAAGACAATACGTTAGTTTCATAGGGACAATATTAAAAGGCAAAAATAATATACTCTGCGGTAAAAGTAAACGTCGTAACCAGGATATTGTCAAGAGGAATTTAATTCTAAGCTACAAGCTTAAGTTCCAGTTCAAGGAATCAATATCAACTATGTCACGGCGACGGTTTTGCAAGGGAGTTAGAAGTATAATCTAGATACAGTTGGGCATCTCGCGGTGGTGTAATGGTTAGCTAGAACAATCCTCATAGAGTGCCCTATATATTCGGCATTGTGCCACATCTAAGCTACGCTTGGAAAATCACTACTCTAGATACAGTAATTCATAAATATTTAGATTTGGGATTTTAGAGGGCTACTGAATTTTTTTTTAAGCTTTTCACCCCAAGCAACCCGGGATGCCACTGGTACTCAAGGGGTTAAGGAATGGGAGTGAGAGTAAAGAGTGTGATGGAGGAAAGGATGAAGAGAAGGACTGGGAATAGGTCAAGGCATCTGGAGATGTCGATTGTCATTACATTTGAAAAGTTGGAAATTATAGCTATCTGGGTAATAGGAAGGGAATTTCACAGGCGGGAGCTGCGAGACATGAAGTTATTAGAATAGAAGAAGAGACAGCTACATTTAACAGTTTCGACAGTGAAAGGGTGGAACCATGAAGCCAGTCTAGTAGCACGCTTAAATTCACGGTGTCTGAGAAGTAGCTCGTCGGAGCAGTTACCGTGAAAGTATTTTTAAAGAAGGCAGATGGAGGCGACTGTAGACGAGATGCCAGATCTGGAATGGGCTAATTAGATTCCCTTCTCTTTTCCAATTCTTTTAGAATTAGATTCATAGCGAAAATTTTAAAAGACAAAAAGTAAGCGTGGTAACCAGGATATTGTCAAGAGGAATTTAATTCCAAGCTACAAGCTTAAGTTCTACTCCAAAGAATCATTATCAACTATGTCACGGCGACGGTTTTGCAAAGAAGTTAGGAATATACAGTAATCCATAACATTCAAATATAAGATTTTAGAGAGCTACTGATATTGACCAATTAGATTCCCTTCTCTTTTCCAATTCTCTTTTAGAATTAGATTCATAGCGAGAATTTTAAAAGACGAAAATAATATGAGGTGCGGTAAAATTAACGACCTTTTCTTTCTATTTATTAATTTCTATTGAACTAAAATAAATTATTATAAATTGTCACATCAAAACAAAATGATTTGTTTTGATTAACAAACTATGTAACGTGTTCAAAATACACCCCTTCATGTTCAACAACCGTATCAATAACACTTGTACAAAACATTTGACACTTTTCTACCTAAAAAAAGCGGTAAATTCAGAAAGATTTTTATTTAGCAATCACGATTCATGCCCAAACTTAACAATCATCGGTGATGTTCGAAATGTTTGCCTGAATGTCCAACACAAAATTGTAAACGTGGTAACCAAGTTATTGTCAAGAGGAATTTAATTCTAAGCTACAAGATTAAGTTCCACATCACTGAATCAATATAGACGATGTCACGGCGACGGTTTTGCAAGGGAGTTAGGAGTATACTCCAGATACAGTAAACCATAAATATTCAGATCTGGGCTTTTAGAAGGCCATTGGGATGGACCAATAAGAGCTGGTGTATTTTCTCGAAGAATAAATTTGCCCTTTATTTTATTTTTATTTTTTTTTTTTTTATTACTGGGAACCCTATATAATATAGGGCGCTGTAAAAGTAAGCGGGGTAACCATGATATTGTCAAGCGGAATTTTATTCCGAGCTACAGTTAAGTTCCACTTCAAGGAATCAATATCGACTATGTCACGACAACGGTTTTGCAAATGAGTTCGGAGTATAAGCTAGATATTAGGTTGGTGCAAAAATAATGTTACAAATACGTCAAAAACCGTCATTATTTTTGCACCAACCTAATACAATAATCCATAAACATATGTTGGTTTTGAGAGGACCTCTGAAATGGACCAATTAGAGCTGGTGTATTTTCTCGATATATATATATATATATATATATATATATATATCGAGAAAATACACCATCTCTCTCTCTCTCTCTCTCTCTCTATATATATATATATATATATATATATATATATATATATATATATATATGAAGAAATATAGTTTTAAGGTGTAGTATATTTATGGAATATTGTGCTCAATATTAGGGATAGAGTATATGTAAATATAAGTCAACATTGAAGTTAACACTCAGAGGCGACAAACTTTTTATATGTTTCATGCTACACGCAATCATTGCATCTAGCTAGATGCAACGATTGCGTCTAGCGTTAAACAGTCTGTCGCCTCTGACAATGTTCACTTTTATATATATATATATATATATATCGATAGAGAGAGAGAGTCGAAAAGAGGGAGAGAGATTTTACAGTCATATGACGTTGAAACACTTTTCCCCGTACGATCACCCAGGTTAAGCAACATCGTGCCTGACCAGTACACACCTGGATGCCCATTTGTAATACCGGGCGCTGAAGGCTTGGATGTGAGGCGATGTAATGGATAAAGGCTTGGGATTAGAAATCTGAGAATTGAGTTTCAATTCCAGTGGGGTTATATTCTGTTACGCGCAGAATACAGTTGGGAAAGATATGAACCCCACTTTTTCATGCATATGTTATTCTGCTTTCACAGTTGAATACATAGTATTTAGCTATCATGAGTCATGCACAACTGAACGATCATCGTAGACGTCCGAAATGTCTGCCTGAATTTTTAACACAAAGTTGTAAGCGTGGTAAGCGCGAGAGAGTAGCTTTGCGGAGAGTGCCAAGCGGAATTTCTCTCTAAGCTTCTGTTAAGTCCCACTTCAATAAATCAAAATCGGCGATGTCACAACGTCCGTTTTGCAAGTGAGTTAGGAGTATACTTCAGATAGAATAATCTATAAATATTCAGATCTGGGCTTTTTACTGAGATGGATCAATTTGAACGGGTGTATTTTCTCGGAGAATAAATTTGCCACTGTTTTACTGGGCATCTCGTTTATTAATTCCAGAAAACGTATATGAAATTGTTTGTTTTAATTTAGGAATTGTTTAGAATTTGAGCCTGTATACAAGATATTTCAGTATACCCCCAAAGGAAAAAAAACAAAAAAAAAACATGGTGGCGTTAGTTCTGGTGGTCGTGATTGTCATTCAATCGCTCCGCGTCGTTTTATCCAGCTCAGATCGAAATTAAGATTTTAAAAATTCCGAACCTCAAGTCATCCTAAACTATCGTCATTTATTTTTGTTCAATAAAAGTTAATAAACACAAAGGTTATTATTAACAAATAAAAATGGTTAACAACTTATATTCTCCATTTTATCGTTATATTTATTTATTTACTTTTTCTTACTTTTTTCGTTTTTCTTTCTTTCTTTCATTCTTTTTTTCTTTCAAGAAAGATAGTGTTATTTCGTATGCTTCCTTTTTCTCACTTAGACTATACATTCTCTTTGTATCATTTTCTTCCGTATTCCCTCGTAATAAAAACGGAATTGTTCATTATTTATCCGAGGCAATGGCAGGGTATATAATATGCGTTTTTAATTTTATTTCATACAGATTTTAGTTCTTTATTTTATAAATGAATTATTACGACATTTTTTACATTATTCGGACTATTGTCCTCATCTTTGTCGGCATATTTATTACAACGTTTCGGCCGTTGTACGCTCTGGCCTTCTTCAGGTGGTTGGAATGTTGAACTGAACGCTTTATTTCGCTCACTAGGGTAGACTGTTCTAGTTCCACGTGCCATGTTTAATGGATGTCAGTTATCAGTTATCTCCTGTTAATTTCCCTCTGAAAGTTCGGCACTGTGTTAAACGGGTATTGAACTCACACTCTTTGGGTCCTCTCACTGGATCTAACCAACGCCTTAACCACTGTGCCGTGTGTTCTTAGTTACTGTTATGTTAAATTTCCCATACACGGATGGACTCTTTCACGTTACTCTTATGGTAAATTTCCCATACACGGATGGACTCTTCCAAGTTAGTTATGTTAAATTACCCATACACGGATTATGGCAAATTGCCCATACACAGATGGACTCTTCCACGTTATTGTTATAGTAAATTACCCATACACGGATGGACTCTTCCAATTTACTGTTATGTTAAATTTCCCATACACGGAGAGTCTCTTCCAAGTTACAAATAAAAGCAAGTACGGATTTTGTCACAGAAAATTTTTCCCAACAGTCAGCTCTGACATTTTGGGCTTAACATTCTTGCTCGTTTGTATATTATTGTATTACCGATTTTCGTTAATATAATTGTTAACTCAAATCCACTCTTGTGTCTTTATTCTGGCTCAACAAGGCCACAACACTTTCTTAAATAGAGACAATGTTTCTTCCCTCAGGATTTTAGACACGTGTTTACACAGTCTGAAATAATTCATACGAAAAAAAAAAAAAAAAAAAGTTATAATTTTATTTCACGCGAATTTTTAAAAATATCAACCGAGATCTTTGCAAATGACTCGTAATCATAGTGACCCATAGATTTTATCCCAAGACAGCGGCCAATTTTGGCATGGAGTCTGAAATAAACAAGAAAGGGACTCGTTGCCGGAGGTAACCCACTTTCTTGCAATCATATTATTTCATTTGCCATCGTCCTAGAATGTAAAATGAAATTCTTTGGCTTAATGAGGCGAACATAAAAGGCTCCGGCACTTTTGCCAGGTTAATATCCTATGCCGGAAATGAAGGACTGGTTTTCAGATTTTGAATGTCAAGTGGGTGGGGTTTACAAAGATTTCAGCACGATATCTGCCAACGCCACTCTTCTCCTTCGTGGCAGAATGTGTGCGCTAGTTAGCCGTCAAAAGTGATTTTCCATTAAAGACAACACGAAAGAATTATTGGCCCTAGTTCAATTGGAATTGGTTCTAAATAGCAACATATCATACGCACTCGACAGACTAAGATCTCAGACATTCTCTTGTTTGTAATAACTCATTTAAAGGCCACCAAAATCGGTCATTAAGCACGATTTTAAATCATTTACTGCTGGACGCGCGGTTAGTGTAACGGTGTTCTGCGTGGAACGTGATATCAGTAAGCTGCGTTCAAATTTCCCCCTTGTCTGGTACGTTCCCATTATGCTATTGCAGATGGTAAAGCCATGAAGTTATCTAATCGCCTAAGCTATTGATTAAATAAAAGGGTTAACTGATCTCTCCAGCTTTGGTTGGCTAATCATTGAGTTCAAAATCAAGGAGAACATTCTACACGTGGAAAATCTGTCCTAAGAATCCTTTCCCATCGCTTATGTCATGGAAGGAAATAACATTAAAATTTATAATTATTTACAAATAGATAAACGTGGTGAAATACTCCGAAATTAGCCATATTTTAAATTTAAAATTAGCTTTATTTGTATTACTACTAATCCCTAACCAAGAGGAGTCTCATGTTTGTTTAAGTCTTAATAAAGACAGTCAGACGGCTGCGAGAAGTGTCATGATCTCAGATTCCGTAGTGAGACAAGTTAGCACGTGGTGATGAGATTTTGGCTAACCGGTTACGGTAGAGTAATGCATAGCGGCGCTGATTGAGGAATCGGAGAGCCGAGTTCGAATTCCAATCTGATCGATTACATTCACTTACGTGTCAATACCTTGGGAAAGGTATGAATCTTCTTCTTCTCCAAGCTACGGGTAAATAGCATGGTTCTATAGCCTTGAATGGCAAATGATCTACTGCAGAAAAGCAGCAACCTACTGCGGGAAAAATCTGCCTCATCAGTCATGTATCAAATGATACATGATCACCGAAGTTTGCATCACGTATGGCACATAACTGACTGAGGGGTTAACATGCGTTCTCTATGACTCCTTCTCACTTTAGCCCCCCTCCTAGAAACGATTTTACAACTAATGTCACTCACATATTAGGTTGGTGCAAAAATAATGTCGTTTTTTGACGTTCAACTTTATGTGAGAAAACGACATTATTTTTGGACCATCCTAATAATAAAGTGAAAATATCAGATTGATTCTTTTTCTACGGTTTGTCACCCTTTTGCAGTTTATTTAAATCTAGAAAGTATTTTTAGATTGTAACAATTTTTTGAGATAGTATTGGTTTAGTGATGCTAAGTCATACTAATTAACCTACAGATAGAGGGAGAAGTGAATTCCTACATTTCCAAAAGGTATTTGCGTTTAAATGAATATAACGTATTCTACGGGAGTAGGAACTTGCCCGTCCGGAATCTCACCTGAAATAATGTTTGAACAGACATGCTTACAATTTAGGAAAAAAATGTTTTGTAAGAACGTAAGGAATACTGATGAGAAAAAGCCACAATTAAATAAAAAACGACAAAATTAATAATTTCTTCGTAATATAATGACACCCGTGAAATATTCATCTTCTTTTATGGGCAGTGATCTTTCAGAAATTGGCAGATCATGTCCATCCATAACTTCCTATCTTTTCTAGCCCTTAGCAATGTTTGTCTTTTTGCTATCTCTCCTCAGTTTTGTCATCGATTTATATAAGATTGTTATGTAGGCTACTTGCTCTTTCCATCTGCTTTCAGTATATTCTGCGCCCGTCGAATTCTCTAACCCTTCTTTCTTCATTACATGTTCCATAAATTTCAAATCTCTTTCTAATTAAAAGTAAAAATGTAATTTCTTTTACCATTTTCCTGTAAACCTTCATGTTTCTTTGATTGTCTGTCCATGGTATTCTCAGCATCCTTCTGTAGAACTAAATCTCTTCAAGTATCGCTTAATCTGTGAAGAAATTGTTCTGGTATTTACTTTCATATGGGAGAATTAATATCTCATAGAAGTTCAGACTTTTTTTCTTTGTTTCTAACGACATTTTCCTGTTTCTTAATAATTTGCTTAACTTTTGAAATGTGACAGAGAGAGTCTGGGAAACACACACACACACGTATATTTTTTTTAGTGAAATTGGGGTAGATTTGAACAGCGAAATGTAATCAGAGCATTTTATTTACTGATGGAGAAATTTGATCTAGGACAGAAGTTGTACCCATTGAATCTGAGTCATCAGGAGACAATGGAAATGGTCGAAATAATTTTGAACGATTAAAAATTGAAATGGAGCTGAGTAAACTAGAAGGAACTTTGGAATTCACATGATTTTGGTTGAAGCAGCCAGAACCCCGTGATAATCGCGTGCGAAGTGGTGGGGCTGTTGTAGGAAGCCGGGATTGTCTATATAAACGCGTAATTGTGCTGAGGAAGACAGACGGGAGAAAATTCTTGAAGAGAGAAGAGAGAATTGGCCCGGGCGAGCGTTGAGAGAAGGAACGCCACTATAACTTTAAGTCCCGCACAGAAATCTTTATCCCTCCATCGCAAGAGTCATATATCGTTCTGAGATTATTTAAAAACAAGATAATTACCTACACACTCTCTCTCTGTCTAGAATCCAGTGTATGAGTTTTTTTTTTACTTTTCTTTTCTGTAACCCATTTCTCTTCTCTACTATTCTTTTCTGCTATATAAAAGGCATTACCAATTCAACCATTGAATTGACGTTTGTCCATCTTTCTGCATATATTTTTTTTTTTGCTGCATTCTAAATTTCTTAGCGCAGACTCCCCAGCCGTGTCTACATCTTCAGTCGACCGTGAATGGATGGACATCTCTTCTGCTTTCTGGATCAAACAAATTACATGGGCAGGAAGCAGGATTCAACCAGCGGACCGGTCGAATAATCTACAGATGCTCAGGGGACCTATGGCCACTCCCTTAAGTTCGGTTAGGACCGAGGTAGACACCTCAGCCCAGAGAGTAAGACGCCGGAGGTTGAGGTGCCGGGGCGAAAGTGTTAGAGAAAGGCAGCTTTCTCGATTCCAATGCGCATTCGTTTTTTTCTGTGGCTTGCAAAATCAGCTTTCAGATAGTGTGTCATAGAATGTTTTTTTTGCAAAATAAACTAAGCCTTATTTCACGGACTTTAGGTTGTAGTAAGTATTCTTTTCATATCAATTCTTTTTCAATTTTTCTGATTTTTATATATTTGCTTGTCCAGAAAGAAGCAGATAAAGAAAAAAAAATCGTATCATTATTATCGCGGTCAGTGTGAATAAAGTCCCTAAATTATTAGTAGTAATTTCGTAAATTACACTGGAAGTTATGCATCTTTAGGCTAGATAATATGAAACGTCATCGCGCTACCAAAACCCCGCTACGATATACGGTTTTTGTTCTGTTAGGCTAACAATTCTCAAGCAGAAGGGCGGCCATTATTATATATTCTTTCGGATATGTTTCCACACTTTTGTTATTCTCTGTTCGTAGTTCGGTCTAAATTTATGAAATAAAATACTGATACAAGTATATAATGATTACATGAGTTAACTTTCTTAATGCTACTGTATTCCACGTATAAAAAAAGGAATTCGGTTCTAAATTCCAATCACCTGAAGAGGGCAATGGCATAAAACAGCCGAAATGTTGTAAACATGGCAATGAAGATGAGGATAACAGTCCGAATAATGTAAATAATGCGAGGAATCATAATACCTCATCTCAGAGATATAGTCAGATATATAGGGATACATAGACTTAAAGGCCGGAGCGTACAACGGCCGAAATATTGTGAATATGGCAATGAAGATTAGGATAACAGTCCGAATAATGTAAATAATGTAAGTAATCATAATGCCTCATCTCAGAGATAAAGACAGATATTAAAGAAAAATTCTAATCACCTGAAGAATGGCGGAGGGTAGTATGGCCGAAACGTTGTGAATATGGTAATGAAGTTGAAGGTAGCAGACCGAATGACGTAAATAATGCAAGGAATTATAATACCTCATCTCAGAGATATGAATATTTACAGGATGTCCATAAAGTTCGTGTGCACTTTGAAGTTATAATTTTTTATAGTGCACACGAACTTTAGGGACACCCTATATATATATATATATATATATATATATATATATATATATATATATATATATATATATATATATATATATATATATATTGAACAGTGTACCACTGTTTTACCTATTGATCTTGTATATAGTTTTGTGTGTGTGTGTGTGTGTGCTTCCGTCCAATTCTCACACATTCCCCAATACTACGACTTTCTAGACATAGACATTCGCGCGGATGCTCTTTGAAAACTAGTCTTTGCCTATTCAATCTTTATCTATCTTCCTTATCCTAATTAAATTCATTTCAAATTACCTGCGCTTTCATATTAATATCACACATCTCATTCAATATAACCATTTTAATAGCAACTCACTACCTTGAGTGCCATTCAAGCTTTGTATTAGTTGGAATTTTGTTTGACAATAATTTCAGAGTTACATAAATATTGTTGTATTCTTGGCAATACATGTGCGACTAGTTTCCTATCGATACTTTTAATAAATTAAAAAACAAAATTCTTTCTTACACGCAACGAGAGAGTTAATTGTATAGATAAAAGTTTTAGATTACTCATGCAGTAAATAAAACCAATGCATTTGCCAAATTGCTCTTAAATATGCCTGTCATTTGTCGACGGCACGAGTTTTATTAGCTTTCTTTATATATATTTTTATAGTTAATGATTTGCTAAGCAGAATTCTTCCTTACACGCGCCAAGAGAATTAATTGTATAGATAAAAATTCCAGATCATTCGTGCAGAAAATAATCGTCATTCCAATTGAAAAAATAATCTAAATATTAACAATATTTTTTTAAGTTAATATATTTACCGCATATGTGCAGATATACCTGCCTGCTCGGTTGGCTAGCTAGTCCTTATTACAGGCGTTTGCGCAGTCACATGTTGAAAACTGCTTCTTTATAGCAACTAAACTGAGCGGACATAGTTACGGATTTTCGGAGAAATCGTATAGTTTGGCAGTTGAAAAAAAGCCAGTAGACTCTTAACCCCGATAACATGTGACTTCGTGCCAGACCACATCGACGGCTTCTGAACAGCTCCACTTGTTAGGTTTCACTGACAAGTTGGGGGTGGGTTTTATGCGTTTCCCAAGATTAACATTGCTGCAATAGCTTCCCCAAGCCGATATTATAAAGAAGTCACCCTATCGAGAAAATCGACTTTAGTGACATTAGAAGCCAGGTTTTATAGCCAAAATGTTAACCTAACACCCCCCCGCCCCCCAAAAATGTTGACTGTATGAATAGACAATTTATATGAAGAGATATTTTTTTCTAACAATTGAGATATAATTTACTATGCATTTTCTTTGCGAATTCACACGAGAATGCAATGTTTGTCAAATCTTTAAATTTTGTGAAAAAGAAACCCAGCACTTATCTGAATAAAATACACAATGTGCTCATTACAAAAATTAAAATTTAGTTTTGATATTAATGTTAAAAATAAGAAAACTATTCAGAACAGATTTGAATTAATTTATAATTCTCGGTGTTTTTTTCCGCTAACATGAATTTGAAACATTATACTGAAAATATTACTACCATAATTCACTGTGTATAATACACATTTTTTCTAAAATTATTAAGCAAAATTAGGGATGCGTTGTATGCACAGCTACAAAAATCTTTTAAAAATTGGCGTTTCATAGGTCGATTTCAGTTGCGAATTGACTACTCACCAGAAACATACGACAATTTGACACAAACATTCGGTGTTGCGACCCCATAAGGATGTCAAATGCAATCATATACACCTGACAATACTTACAAATGTAAAATAAAATTAAAATTATCATAAAACTAAATTAGAATATTATTCTATATTCAAAACCATTTTTTGTGAAAAACTGCATACAGATCCAGTAGATTGCACATTTTATCGAAGAAAAACAGATTAATGAGTCTGCACAATAGGCGCAATATAGGTATTTCCGTTTCCTTTTAGAATCGTGATGATCGGAAATTTTGATAAATTTCTTCAATTACAGCTTGAATAAGGGTAGGACACGCTGGCCGTAATGAAATTGGAGAAGTAAAATTTATGGGGTTTGATTACCAAACAAGGGATTCGCATTATGCTTGATTAGAAACATTTCCCCCGACACTTTCAGCACAATTTTAGAGGTACATATTATGGATGTAGGCATATTATACATGGGGAATTACGGTAGCTGGGCCGCTCGGAATGTTGTTTCAATGGGTCGTGCTAGACAATTTTTTTCAACAGAATCACATTTATAAGTTTACCATTCGTTCACGCATTGGATATTAACTGCCACATATAGTCTGGCACAACTGTTTTGTATTTAGAGATTCTAGATAAAATCCAACGAAGAATATGCAATGTTATCGGTCCTGACCTGGTACCTCAAATTCAGTGGATTTCACGTCAACATAATGTAGCTTCCGTTTTTCATTCCTATAAATACATTCATGCTAATTGTTCAGATGAGATTTCCTCTTTGGTAACTCGGTTTTACGAATTTAATCGCTGTATTATTGACTGTTGGATTTCACCATTTTAAAGTTGAAATGACAAGATGTAATCGTAAGTTATATGCTAATAGTTTCTTCCCTCGCACTTCTCGCTTGTGGAACTCTCTTCATGGATCTTGCTTTCCAATCAACTTTGAGGATCAATAATTGATATGCAATATCCATCATTATCTTTTTTCATCCTGTTCTTTTATCTTTCTCTTTAATAATGTATTTCTTTGTCAATTATTCTTTCACGCGTAGTAAAAACGTGTGTTTTAGTGGCATCATTGCCTTACTTGATGTGAAATGATAAAAAATAGAAGAATATGTCCTAATTTCTGGGAAAAAGAATCCTTATTATTACTTTGACTATATTCAATTTCGTAGGTATGCGTTTTTGATTCCTTTATTCTTTAAACTTGCAATATTGTCATACATCTATTAGTTGAAGTCATCTTTATTTATGTACGATATCCCTTGAGGACGTGGGCGATGATGAGTCACTATATATATATATATATATATATATATATATATATATATATATATATATATATATATAACAGTCAATACCATGGATCGAACCTGTAAACAATGATGAAGTTTTAGAGAAAATAGAAATAAAAAGGACATTTATACTTAACAGCAGAAAGAGATAATTGAGATTTATAGGGCACATAAAGGAAAGAGGGCTTGGGAAATCTGATACTCACAGGACAGATTGAAGGCAAGAAGGACGATGGAAAACTAAGCATAATCTACTTAGCGAGCTTGAGTAAATGGATGGCGGAGCAAAGTTGATGAGAGATAACAGAAAGATAAAATTTATTAAGAGCTACAAAGGGCAGGTCGATGTGGAGGGCCAACATCTCGACGTGACACACCGCATAAAAGAAGAAGAAATATATATATAGCTCACATGCACCGTCTCTTTTGGTAATAAATATTCATTCTCTATGGTCACAATAAATCGTTAGTCCTTTCTTCTTGCCTTCCTTTTCTACCTCGATAAACAGTTCAATTATTTTTCGCTCTGGGCCTGCCATCAACCCAACATTATTAGGATATCTTATGCTGTTGATTATTTCCACTGATAATGAATACATTCTCGCGTCGTGAGCTAAAGCATGAGCATTACATCGACACATTACTGAGGAGCCATTTATTCGTGAGAATAGAAGATTCATCCAGTGTCGTACAATGACCTGCACCTGAAATTTATTTAATCGCATTCCCTCTCTTGTCTAATGCCTGCCATCTGCTCTCTGGTGCAAAGGCTGTCACGAGATAAGCGATAAGGATGCAGGTTATATTTCAGAGTGAGTTTCCCCCTAGATAGGTTACCTTGCAAGGGTCCAGAGTCCCAGTTTGTCCATCAAGTTTTGCCTCCAGGTCGGTTTTTGAATTCAGAGTCTTTCCTCCTCCTAAACCAGTTACCAGCCAAGGCTATAGAACCATAGCAGGGCGGGAAGAAGATGAGGATTCAGACCTTTCCCAAGGATATTAGCATATAAGTGAATCCGACTGGAATTCGAACTCAGCTCCCCGATTCGTCGATCCAAGCCAACAACCGAGCCGTTATCCCCTACCCCACCATAAACCCTGGTAAGACCCCTAGATCTCTTAAAGTAGTTTCACTGTATAGATTAAATAAATCCAGTGATAAAACGCGTCCTTGCCTTACAGAATTTTCTATTTTGGATTTTAAACTGAACTTACTTTTTTATCCGAATATAAGGTCTTTGTTCGCAGATTTCTCTTTCATCTTTACAGACAACCAATGGTAAACCATTTTAATATGTATAATATACTTGCGAACGTAAGTGGTAAACATTATGGAGTCACAGAGAGAACACATCAGCATTTTAGCAGATGACCTCGAGAAGTTACATCTATGCCAACTATTGCCTTATGGTTGGACAATGAGGTGTTTAAAAATTGTTTACAGAAAGGTTTGTTCGTTTCTTTGAAATTTCCTTACTTGACTGCCTGCAACTTAGCGGCATCTGTAACTGGATAACGTCCGTGAATTCGTTGTCAGCTTTAAATAACTAAACCTTTTAAAATAATCGAAAGTCTCCTTAAACAAATCAAGCTTCCAGGGGGATTTACAATCAACTCACCTTGTCCACCAGAGAACTTCTTTTAATCATCCTTCGTTGCCTGCCAGGCGACTTCCCATAGCGTACAATAGGTGGCCTTCTAAAAGAAATAAGAATGAAAGGGGAAAACGTCCTTTCTCTGTTTTCTCTCCAACCAAAGAATGCCACAGAGATAAGATATATCTCATTTCACCTTCAGGATGTCTTCTTAGCTTCTACGCAAACCAAATGTCATATACGACATACTCAATCACCTTTAAAAACTCTAATCTAGCCACAACATTATGCCCACTAAAACCTATTCCATAAATATATATTTCTCACCAACAGGAGAAAATATCTTTCTTAAGCCACATGATGCTGTAGCAAAATATACTTGCGAACGTAAGTAGTAAACAGTATGGTGTCACAGAGAAAACACTCCAGAGAACATCTTTTAATCAACTGCTGTAGTAAAAAGACTTTCATTCTTCCGGAAGGTTTATTTTCACAAACGAACCTTTTGAACTTATACGATAATAAAGGGTGTCCCAATAACTTGGAACTATTTTAAATGTGAATTAAGTTTAAGCGTCAAATGATTTTTTTTTCTTTTTCTTTCAGATTTAACAACTTAAGTCTTCGGCATGAAAAGATCAGCAATCAAACACCGTGTTAAAGTAATCGAAAACATTACGAAAATGGACGTTCAGACAGAAATTTGAATGAGTGTTCCCAGGCCGCATCATCTCTCGAACCAGCAAAGTCAATTGGCCACCATGATCGCTCGACCTGACGCTTTTAGATTTCTTCTTTTGATGTCATCTCAAAAGTAAGATCTATGTCAACAAGCCAACAACAATTCAACAGCTGAAGGATAAGATAATAAAGTATATTGGTGAGATCGAGGAGCAGCTATGCATAGATTTCATAAAAAAATGTGACCATCGAGTGGAAGTGTGCCACCGAAGCCTTGGCGGACATTTGGGCGATATTATTTTTCACACATAATTGCCATGACTAAAATAACATGATCCAATAGAGAAATAAATAAATTTTCACCAGTAACACTGATTTATTTACTGCTGATGTTGATCCGTCTTAATGAAACACCCTTTATACGACAATAATAATATTGTAATAACAATAATTTTTATTGATCCCTTTGGAAGAAAAAAAAAAACCTAAATTAACCAAAATAATATCTCCGTTATAATGCATCACAAAAATATCTATCACCAATATATAAAAATTTCCCTCTCCAATAAACTGATCAATAACGTTTTTAGCTTTCAACATCATGGCTGATGCTAACCTTCAAAAAGTGTAATTCATTGCACCCACTCGGACTAACGTTTTCCACTGACATGAAATGGAAAGATTATATTGAATCAATTACTAGGATTACAATTAGGAAAGTTGGTTACTTCTGTCGTGTAAGACAATTTTCCTCGGCAGAATCAATTTTAAATGTTTACCATTAGTTCTTGCATTGAATACTGCTGCCATATATAGTCTGGTGCTCCGGCTAAATCTGCAATGTTATTAGTCCTGAACTGGCATCTCGTCTTCAGCCACATGCTCACCGCCATAATGTAGCTTCCCTGTGCCTTTTCTATAAATACTGCCATAGTAATTTTTCTGATGCACTTTTCGTTATGGTACCAACATGGTACATGTCTAATTTAGGCCCAGTACTAGATTGGTAGCAAGGTCTCGTCATCTTACATTTGAAATTCTTAGATGTAACAGTAAGTTCTATGCAAACAGTTTCTTCTATCGCACTGCTCTCATGTGGAAATCTCCCCGGCTTCTTGCTTACCAGTCAACTTTGATCTTCCAAAATCTGAATACGATATCAAGCCTTATCTAATAATATTTGTACTTTTAATTGGTCTCAACCTTTAATAATGTTTTTTTTCTCATATCCACAAACACAGTTCTTTTTTCAAATTGTGGGTCCTAACACTACAGTGGATCGCAATATGAATAAAATGTGTCGCGACAAACAAGAAAGAAAAAAAATTAGCTCATGTGAAGTCTTAGAATTTTCGGCCAGTTAGCTGTTGTTTCAGCGGAATTTAATAACAAGCTAGTTTGTTGTTTTTGTTAAAATTGTACCTGTAACAATTGTATCTTGTGCTATTTGAAGATATTAGAAACAACCCTAATGATAGATTCGAAAAAATAAGAACGATGAAGGAATAAGAAGCCATCAATATTAACAGGTACGTCAGAAAATGCAAATTCCATGAAGTTCTATTACGCCCTGATCACCGCGTTACAGGTGGTTGAGAACAATGACGGAATGCCCAACCACCAGTTGAACTGTGGTAGAAAAAAAGACTGAATACCCAATCACCGGTTGAACAGCGGCAGAGAAAAATGACTTAATACCCAACCATCGATAAAACAGTGGTAGAGAGAAAAAACTGAATATCCAACTACAGGTTGAAGAGTGGAAAAGAAATATGAATTCATACCCAACCACCGGTTGAACAGTGGTAGAGAAAAATGACTTAATGCCCAACCACCGGTTGAACAGTGGTAGAGAAAAATGAATTACTGCCGAACTACAGGTTGAAGAGTGGTAGAAAAAATGACGTAATGCCAAACAACTGGTTAAAATGTGGTAGAGAAAAATGACTTAATACGAAAACACAGGTTGAATAGTGGTAGAGAAAAATGACGTAATACTCAACAACAAGTTCAACAGTGGTAGAGAAATGACTTAAGACCCAACCACCGGATGAACAGTGGTAGAGAAAAATGACATAATTTCAAAACACTGGTTGAACCGTGGTAGAGAAAAATGACTCAATGACCAACCACCTGTTGAACTGTGGTAGAAAAAATGACTTAATACCAAACCACTGTTTGAACAGTGGTAGAAAAAATGACTTAATGCCCAAACACAGGTTGAAGAGTGGTAGAAAAAATGATTTATACCCGATCAGCGGTTTAACTCTGGTAGAGTAAAATGACTTAATACCCAACCACCAGTGAAATAGTGCTAGGGAAAATAACATAATTACCAAACACTGGTTGAACCGTGGTAGAGAAAAATGATTAAATGACCAACCACCGGTTGAACAGGGGTAGAGAATAATGACATAATAACCAACCATCGGTTGATCAGTGGTAGAAAAAATGACTTAATACCCAACCACTAGTTGAAAAGTGATAGCGAAAAATGACTTAATGGCCAACCATCTGTTGAACTGCGGTAGAGAAAAATGACTTAATACCAAACCACCGGTTGAATAGTGGTAGAGAATAATGACGTAATACTCAACAAAAGGTTCAACAGTGGAAGAAAAATGACTTAGTACCGAACCACCGGTTGAATTGTGTTAGAGAAAAAATGACTTAATACCCAACCATCATTTGAAAAGTTGTAGATAAAAATAAATTAATGTCCAACCACAGGTTGAACGGTGTTAGAGAAAAATGACTTAATAGCGAACCACCGGTGGAACAGTGGTAGGGAAAATAACATAATGACCAACCACCTGTTGAACTGGGGTAGAAAAAAATAACTTAATTCCCAACCACCGTTTGAACAGTTGTAGAGAAAAATGACTTAATTCGCAACGACCGGTTCAACAGTGGTAGAGAAAAATGACTTAATATCCAACCACCGGTTGAACAGTGGTAGATAAAATTGACTTAATTCCCAACCGCCGCTTGAACAGTGGTAGAGAAAAATGACTTAATACCAAACCACCGGTTGAACAGTGGTAGAGAAAAGTGACTTAATACCCAACCACCGGTGTAACTGTGGTAGAGAAAATGACTTAATAACCAACGAACGGTTGAATAGTGGGAGAGAAAAATGACTTAATACTCAACCACAGGTTAAACAGTGGTAGAAAAAAATTGCTTAATAACTAACCACCGGTTGAACAGTGGTAGAGGAAAATGACTTAATAACCAACGAACGGTTGAACATTGGTAGAGAAAAATGACTTAATACTCAACCACAGGTTAAACAGTGGTAGAGAAAAATTGCTTAATAACTAACCACCGGTTGAACAGTGGTAGAGGAAAATGACTTAATAACCAACGAACGGTTGAACAGTGGTAGAGAAAAATGACTTCATGCCAAACCACGGGTTGAACAGTGGTAGTGAAAAAGGACTTAATACCAAACCACCGTTTGAACAGTCGTGGAGAAAAATGACTTAATACCCAACCACCGGTTGAACAGTGGTAGATAAAAATAACTTAATACCTAGCTACCGTTTGAACGATGGGTAAGCAGTTGTAACTATTTTTATACCTACCATGAAACATTCCAGTCCAATTCTTTGCGAATTTTGACTCAGGGCTCGGCCAGAAGGGTTCAAATTGACCAGGAACGCAAGGATCAATGGGTTAAAGGTCATAAGAAGTCAAATGTTGATTTCTTTTGAAACATTCACTTAGAAGAAGATGATAATGTGGAATAATTGCAATATGGTTCAAATAATAAATATTTACTTTATCTTTGTATCGGAATTTCTTTTAAAATGGTTTTCCCCAAAGTGATAATTCTATATTCATACAAATAGATAATACAAATAAATACATGTATTTCCAGTATGTGCGGGTCATGAGAAATATATATATATATATATATATATATATATATATATATATATATATATATATATATATATATATATATATCATGATCCGCACATACTGGAAATATACACACACACACACACACACACACACGTATATATATATATATATATATATATATATATATGGGTCACAGTAAAGAAAACTTTGCAAAACGCTGCTCTAGACAACCCTTTATCAAATCTTATTGTTTGGAATCCTAGAACTTTACCAAATAAAAAAACATATCACTTAAAGACTTTCAATCGCAGCACCAAGTAAATGGATAGCATAAGTAATGATATAATGAAGATGTTGAATTTCCACGTTACTTTAAACATAAGGCTAGGGAGGAAATTTCCATCACTACTAGAAAGAACGACAACAGTGGAGTTAAGAAGCCTATTTTTGAGAAGATCTTTTTCGAAATTTTAACTGACATTAACGCTAACTGATCGATAAATGAATGGCTCATGTTTCCTTGTATGGAAACGGCTACCATTTACCATTAACAAGTATAATTTAGTAGACCATATGACCACACGAGAAAAATTAATGCGGGTAGATTGTTTATTGCACCAACAGTCCAACTGGTGTGGGTCTGTCTTCAAATAATAATACTGAAGTGGTTTCTTTTATTTTCAAACCTTACTTTACCTTTGTATCCGAATTTCCTTTAAATTTGTTTTCCCCAATGTAATAATTGTATATTCATTCAAATCGATTATGCGAATAGCTTCATGCAAATGCGGATCATAAGACATATATATATATATATATATATATATATATATATATATATATATATATGTGTGTGTGTGTGTGTGTAAACTGTCGATGCTAAATAAGTGAACTTAGTGAACAGTTTGTCTTTGATTTATTACACGGATGTATAATATCAATGCCAAATATGGTTCTTGCTGTGGGTCGCAGTAAAAAAAAGTTTGAAAAGACACTGCAACACCCAGTAACATCTTACGTCTTAGTGGCTTTATTGACTTGCTTGGGGTGAAATGTTATAAAATACTATATGAAACTAGTCATGTATTGAAGGGAACAAACAGTTTACAAAGGACTGATACACCTCTTTTAAATGGACTGTTCCAATAAGAATATGAGCACCTATGGAGTTGGTCTCAGGGGGAGGGGTTTGCATTTCAGTTTTGGTTTGGGCTTGGGCAAACACAAAGACGATGAACTCTGCTTTCGGGCAGAGAGGAATCCAGACGAGATTATGCCGAAGGGCGGCGTTTCGTCTGGGGAGGTAGACAAACCCGACCCTGTGTATCCGGGGTCTAAGGGGAGTTTTTGACCGAGACTACGCACTCGCATTTGCACCACCTACAAATTGGCGTTGTAACACATCCTACGTCGTGGGGAGGTCGGGTTGCTTTCCAGCTTCAGAAGAACTTGCAAATACCTACTTGTATTGTTATTGTTTAAAATAAATCCTTGCATTTTGTAAATTGCCGCTCTCTCGAGAGAGCACCTCTTTGCGACTACTTGGTCTCACATTGACTGTTGACCCTAGATGCAAATACATTGAGTCAATAGCCTCGTTCACTGCAAAGAAAGTTGGCTCCCTGTACAGCACCAGGAAATTTTTTCTCCCCGGAATCGATCCTTCAAATCTACACATCAACCATTCACCCTTGCATCGAGTATTGTTCCCATATATGGTCTGGCGCCTCTTCTGTTTGTCTCAAGGTCCTTGATAAAATCCAAGGACGGATATGCAATATAATTGGCCCTGATCTGACAACTCGTCTGTGGTCGCTCTCTCACAGACGTGACGTCGCCTTCCGCTGTCTTTTTTACAAATACTTTCATGGTAACTGCTCCGATGTGCTGCTTTCGCTGGTTCCCAGACTTCATGAATTTAAGCATTCTATTAGGCTGGCATCTCGCTCTCACCCTTTCACTGTCGAAACTGTTAAATGTAGCCGTCTCTTCTACTCCAATAGCTACAAGTCTTTCACTTCTCGCCTGTGGAACTCCCTCCCCTCTTCATTTTTCCGTGGTAGCTATAATCTCCAAATATTCAAATGTAATGTCAATCGACGGCTCCAGATGCTTTGATCTATCCCCTATCCTTCTCTTCATCATTTCCTCTATCACTCCTATTTGCTCTCACTCCAACTCTCTGTAATCCCTTGCGTGGAAGTGGTTTCCCGCCTTGCTTGGGGTGAAACGCTTAAAAAAAGTTATTATTTTCAATAACCACGCCGAACGACATTAAAAAATTATCTCATGTCGCTGTAATGTTTTTTTCATTTTATTAAATTGTTCTCATTTGGCGGACATTATTTTGAGTGGGTTTATTAACACAATAAAACATTTCCATTCTTATGTTTCATAAATGAAGTAAATGTTGAATTCATTTCTTTAAAATTTTCGACTGTACGTTGTCACACACACAAAAAAAGAAAAAAACAATGCGAAAAACTACAAAAGAGACAGAATTTACAAATTAATCTGGAATAAACTGAAAAGAAGCCTTAGAAATGAGTAAATGTGTATTGTTTTT
Organism: Acanthosepion lycidas; assembly: GCA_963932145.1. Classification (NCBI taxonomy): domain Eukaryota; kingdom Metazoa; phylum Mollusca; class Cephalopoda; order Sepiida; family Sepiidae; genus Acanthosepion; species Acanthosepion lycidas. The sequence continues at coordinate 12,321,882 of OZ010583.1, forward strand.
CAGTATAATGTCCAGTTAAATAGAGTGGAAAATTCTTTTCTCTCCGCTTGAGAAGAAACGAAAACAAGTTAAAGTTTCAATCTGTGTTAAGAGATGAAACAGTAGGTTTTGATATTTCTCAAATGTTAGACGAAATTGGGGAAGCCTTAACGAAAAGAATCGCCATCAAAGCAGAACTTGAAGAAGAAAAAAAAAAAAAAAAGAAGAAGAATTTTGCTCTTAGCTTCAAAAGATAAAAGTTAAATTTTTCCTTTTCTTTAGTGAAAGGCGAAATCATCCAAAGTTATAATGTAAAGAATGACTTTGTTCCGCTATGAAGAAAAAATTATGAAATAAAATTCCACTTTTGCTTTTAGAAGAAAAAAAAAACATCTCCATTATTAAAAGCAGTGCTAAAAGTCGTAAAATTATGTAGGTGTTCCCCTCTAAATAAAGTGGAAAGACGATGTGTCATGGAGTCTATAGAATTTTAGAGTCGTTGTATAAGTGTATCTATCAGTGTATGTTGAACGAATCTCCATAGCTTGTTATGCTTGTTAGACGAGGCCATAGAGGTTTTTAGTGAGGCATTCTAGTCACTTTACCGAGAGCTGCTGGTAACTTGTAACATATACCTTTCGTATAGACGGCTAAGTAACGTCGAGCCTGGTTAGTACCTAGACAGGTGACCGCTTAGGAATATCAGATGCTGTATTCTTGGATATGAGATAGAGTAATGTATAATAGATCGGAATTGTTAAGCGGAGAGCCGATTTCCAATTCTTGTTGGCTTTGTGAAATTCACTTACGCTCAAATACCCTTGACTTCACCTCTTCTCTCCGTAAAGGAGGTGGATGGATGGCCATTAGTATCCGATGATGCCCGTCTTTTAGGGCCGCTAGCTACTGCCTGTTGCAGACGTCTGGTCAGGCACATTTGTGTTTGTTCAACACCAACAGAGCCCACCTGTTGTTTATACTGCAACTATGCTGAGCAGACCTTAGTTACAGTTTCTGGAACAGAGCACATTATCTGGCGTGATCAACAGTCTGAACAAAGCCGGCACGCTCAAACCCTCGGTCACGATGACTTGTGACTTCGTGCTAGCACAATCATCGATGTCTCCCAAAGAATTTCTTCTACTCAATTTTACTCAATTCGTTGTATGGTTTTCCGGCACTTTCCAAAGGTACCGTACGCTGGGATCGACTCCACCAGACCGACAAGTCACTTTCCAGAATAATTGACCATAGTTATATTCGAATTCCCCCGCCTACAAAATTTCTTAGAATCTGAAAATACTTTCTTGCTTTAAATAACCAGCAAAATGTTGATAAACCGTAGAAAAAGAATCAATCTCTTTTTCTCCCTTCAAGAGTGGGCTAAAGGGAGAAGGAATTATAGAGAACGGAAGTTAACCGGTTAGCCAAAATCTGATCACCACATGCTAGCTTGCCTCACTACGGAACCTGAGACATCATGACACTTCTAAGTTTTGCAGCCGTCTGGCTGTTTTTATCAAGACGTAAATAAACATGAGATTCCTCTTGGTTAGGGATTAGTAGTAATACAAATAAAGCTAACTTTAAATTTTACTACGTTTATCTATTTGTAAATAATTATAAATTTTAATGTTATTTCCTTCCATGACATAAGCGATGGGAAAGGATTCTTAGAAAAAATGTTCTGCATGCTTTTGAAGTCAATGATTAACCAACCAAAGCTGGACAGATAATTTTACCCTGTTATTTAATCAACAACCTATGCGATTAATGTCTCACTAAGGAATCTAGACGTCAAGGCACTAGTAATTTTTGTAGCTATCTGGCTGGTTATATCAAGACTTAACCATCAAAGACAATCCATCACTGCCAGAATTCAACAGCTACAAAGTTCGAATCAACCCCTATTTATTTCGGGTCCTCGGAGATATGATTTCCAATTTGGGACCGGTTTACAAATTTGTAACACATTGACTGATAGGTTGAGCGTTACGGGCGGTTGATATGGGAGATAATTTGAGGCAATGTCTTTCGTCATTGTTTCCTTGGTTATCACCATTATTGCCAGTGGTCAGCGGTCTCGTTCCTGCATCATCTGTGAGGTCTCCATGTTTTCAAGAGCCACGATATGTCTGTCCGGAATACACATATTTCTATTATAACTTTGCTACTGATACTAAATTAGATCAACCTATTGCACTTTCTATCTACGAGACAGAGCGGATCTTCTTTGAAACCGAGGAGGGTGTAAATGCCAGTGAATGATTCATGCCTTTCTCAAGGTCATTAATTCGATAATTTCAGCTCGGAGCGGTAATTCCGTTTTCCCATTTCATACATCCAATGGTGGATGTAACAGTTTTAAAATTTCTAATGTTTCAGATTTCCTAAAAATAAAATTTCCCGAATATATATATATATATATATATATAAAGTTTAAACACCAGCTAGCCAGTCAGGAAAAGATAAGAGTACGGGTTTAAGTGGGTACGTATTTAAAAATTATACCAATTTTAAATTATGTCTATGCATATTGTGTGCTTATATATATATATATATATATATATATATATATATATATATATATATATATGGTCGACTCTGCCGTCAGTTTTTAACCAAATTAAGATTTTATGTTTGTGTCGTATCTGACACTTCATTCCCACTATTGTGCAACGGTAAATATCTCGGGACATAGCAACAAAACATTTGCTGACGCTTTTTGCTGTTGACTTTCATCTCTTATCTGGTCAATTTTTAAATCAGCCGTATATATATATATATATATATATATATATATATATATATATATATATATATATATATATATATAGCAAAAAAGGAAGATCAGTAAGATAAGTAATCTGGTGTTCTTATTGATATTTTTATTTTTACAAAACAGTGCTCAATGTAAATTTACAGAGCATAAATATTAACAACATTACTATACCAATGCAATATATTATCTATTGAGAATACCGACAACATAAAAGTCTATATAGGTTGCACAAGCCATGAGTTCACGAAAAGATTCAATCAACATCAAAGTTCATTTTGGATAAGTAATCAAATCAAACGTCCCTATCGAAATATTTCTCGAAATTTGTGCATACATGAGAAACTATATATTACTAGGTCTATAAAAAATAAAAATTTTCCGAATCAGAGACGTGAAATAGATATTCTTTGCCGACATTGACAAAAACTTTCCTTAAATCCTTAAATAATATTTAAAAAAAGCGTAGCTGGTAATATACATACTTATTCGGGATAATAATTTTTTAATAATTTAATTCTATTACATTTATTTGTTTTAAAAAGAAATATAATCTATTAGTAATTGAAAGTAAAAATAATATTTTAAAATTGTAGATCAATACAACGGATTCTAATTCAAACACTCTTTTAGAAAGAATCTGTATGTATAAAAGTAGAAATTTAACGAATAAAATGTAGAACATTTTTGCCGTTGATAAAAAAGCAGAGCACATGCGTTTAAAGGATGTCATAATTCGTTGAAAAAAGGTACCCCTACCCTACCTAGATTTAACCTCTTTTATTATATATATATATATATATATATATATATATATATATATATATATATATATATATATATATATATATTATAATAATATACATACATATGTATATATATACAGGGTGTTTCAAAAAGAATACGTCAAAATCATTACGCTGTTTTTTTAGGTCTATAGCATTGTAGTGGACTGAATCAGTGGTTATTTGATAGAGTACTTATGAAAGTTTGATTGGGTGTCAGTTTCACCGCTTCTGGTGCAGCTGAATTGTGGGAAGATCAATCAAAATGGCGACTCCTCAGCAGAAGGCATTATGCGTGCTTGAGTTCGCGAAACCAAACGCCATTGTCACGGTGCAGCGTGCTTTCAGAACAGAATTCGGCATTGATCCGCCCCATCGGGAGAGCATTCGACGTTGGGTTAAACAGTTTAAAGAGAGTGGTTGCCTGTGCAAAGGAAAGAGTCCTGGAAGACCACGTGTTACAGAGGAGCAAGTGGAGAGGATTCATGATGCATTTGAGAGCAGCCCACGTAAGTCCGTACGTTGAGCAAGTCTTCAGCTTGCCATCCCTCATACCTCTGTCTGGCATGTATTAAAGAGACGATTACACATGAAACCATACAAACTAAGCGTCGTCCAAGCACTTACTAATTATGACAAGGTGATGCGGAGGACATTCTGTGAGTCAATGCTGGAGATGGAGGAAGGTGATGAAACTCTCTTTTCACGTTTAGTTTTTAGTGACGAAGCGAATTTCCATTTGAGAGGCACAGTCAATGGTCACAATGTGTGCATTTGGGGAACAGAGCACCCAAAACTGGCTATTCACTTTATTGCAAGCAGATTCGAATGACTTCATTTTTCAGCAAGATGGAGCACCACCCCATTGGCATCTCGGGGTTAGTGCTTATCTGAATGAAAACATGCCTCAGCGATGGATTGGGAGGAGAGGTGCTAAAGATCTTACTCTCTGTGTTTGGCCTGCCAGATCCCTGGACCTCACTGTGTGTGACTTTTTCTTGTGGGGGTATGTTAAAAACCAAGTTTATGTTCCAGCACTTCCAGCAAGTATCGATGACTTGAAAGATCAAATAACAGCTGTAATCAATACGGCGGACCGTGACATGCTGAGGCGTGTTTGGGAGGAGTTCTCATATCGACTTGATGTTGTCCGCGCTGCCGGTAGTGGCCACATTGAGCACTTATAAAACATGAAATGAAACTTGAATGTATATACAACACATGTGTTCATGCTAGAGGTTTGTAAATTTTTTCGTTTTTGACACATCACGTGATGATTTTGGCGTATACTTTTTGAAACACCCTGTATATATATATGTATATATATATATATATATTTATATTATAATATATATATATATTAAGACATATCTCTTTAAATAATTTAGATAGGTTTTGTCTACTTATTTTTGATATTATACTCTCATATTCACAGATAACCTCCTTAGTATCCTCATTAAAGGAAGAAAGTTAGCCTATTGTTGCGACTACTTTCGCCATAACCAAAATGTGATCAGCATGGTCTTGTTTTATCTAAGACAAATTTGTTGTGTTTATCTGAAAATTATTTTTGAATTGAAAAACGCTAAGCATATATATATATATATATATATATATATATATATATATATATATATATATATATTACGGCGTTAAAAACAAGAATATTTTTACATTGGACCATGATGTTATTAAAATAAAATACCAGCCGACCGGTTTAGCCCCCTCTCTTCAGAGCTGTAAACGGGGGAAAAATTATGAAAAAAAAAAAAAAAATATGGGTGACGTGAATGAACGGAAGAGACAGTTGTAACACCTAAAGATGCTAGAGACCCAGAAGAGCAAGCCCAAGCAAACAATCTCTCTGTTTACAAAGAGAAGGTCGCCCAGACCTGATAAACAGCGTCTCCAACACCTTCAGATGAAACAACGAGTGTGAAGTGGACAACACAGAAAACCAATTCACACTGAAGTCTACCGCACAACCAGGACTATTTATGAAATGATCCGCTATAGATGACCCGTATGTATTTCGAACGGTATCACCAATCGAAAATTTTTTATTATAAATTTTAGCAGGTACGTGTTGCTTGATTCTAACATCCAAGCGTTGTGTAGTTCTACCTATGTAGTCGACACCGCAACTACATTTAAATTGATAAATTACAGAATTAATATGATGAGGAGGTAGAACATCCTTACTCATAGATGGAAGAACAGATCTTGTTTTAAACACAACACGTACATTCGCTGCAAAATAGCATTGATTAGAACTCGATGAAATTTGCTTAGCCAACATTTCGCTATCCCTACCAAAATATGGCACTCGTAAATAAACGGGACATTTTTTAACAAGCACAGGTTTTACTTTATTAAAATCCGCCAACTTTTGCCGAATAACCATTTGAACGATATCATAAGGATAACCGTTACTAGTAAAGATGTTAGTTAAAAACTTAATCTCATCTTTCAAAGTGTCATCTGAGCAAATCCTTAATGCCCTATGGGTCAAAGACTTAATTAAATTAATCTTTTGCTGTTTGGGACAAAAGGAATCCCAAAGAGTGTAAAGACCCGTGAAAGTAGACTTCCTATACACTGTAGTAGTATATAGGGAAGGTGTTCTACGAACTAGAACACCAAGGAAGGGTAAAGTGTTATCCACTTCCTTCTCTACTGTATATTTAAGGGCAGGATGAACACTATTTAGTAGGGAGAAAAATTTGTCTACCTCGAATTCATTACGAAACACACAAAAAGTGTCATCAACGTACCGGAAGTAAACAGTGGGCTTAGAGGAATCTGTAAACAAACTCTGTTCATAGAAACCCACAAAAATGTTAGCTAAAACAGGACCCAAAGGGGAACCCATAGCAACACCATCAATCTGTCGATACATAATATTATCGAAACTAAAATCGACAGACATGGTAGCAAATTTCATGAGTTCAATAAAAACATCTTCAGGTATTGTCGGAGATATATATATATATATATATATATATATATTAAGTTGGTGCAAAAGTAATGTCGTTTTTTGACATATGTTACTATCTGATAAAACGACATTATTTTTGCACCAACCTAATATATATATATATATATATATATATATATATATATATATATATATATATATACTGTACAATTTTAAAATTTTATGATGTAAATATGCTCGTGCAGCAAGTTAAGAGAATTAACTAATTTATTAAGATGTCTATTTGATAAACAAACTATTTAAAGCTAATAGTAAAACCTAGATATTTTAAAAGTATCTACTGCCAACATTTTAAAACATTTGTGCAATACTCATAATTATTTTTTTTATTAAGGGCTCGTTTCAAAAACTATAAAATACATAGCTTCAAGAATTTTTTGTTTATGTTTATAATTTTCCTGAAAAAGTATAGATGTATTTTCAACAAGAATTTTTCTAAATTGCGAATGTGAACAGGCATGTTGTTGTTAATGTTTAGAAATTTTAGATACATAATTCCAATGAAAACTCAACTTCCGAGACAACGTAGTTGTAGTTTGACGAACATAAATATCATTCTTTTTTTTGGCGATACAATATCCTAAAATTGATTTAAATTTATATACAATGTTGGTTTTCTGCAACACGCTAATTGCTGGGACGGAGTCATGAGGAATGACTAAATTGGATATATTGAATTTAGTATAGTATATAATTAATTTTATTTCTTTACTAGGATCTGTAGTGGATATATTAGTATTTATTATTTTTTTAGGATATTTACATCCTGTTTATAATTAGAAAGTATTTGATTTCTATATAAAAGATTAATATGTTTAGGATTATTTGAAGAATTATATTCTATTTGCTTTATATTAAAATTTCTGATACAAAATATTATTTATTCATTGACAATATAATTAGGAAAATTATTAATAAGAGTTTGTTTTATGCTTTTTAATTCACTGTAGAAATTCTGTTTTGTGGATGAGGCAATTTTTGCGCGGTTTATTAGTTTTTTGTAACTGCCATTTCATAGCAATTTACACATTCACTCTTTTAGTTAAGAGTATATGAATTTATGCTATATTTATTGAGATATAGTGAATTTATTATTTGTGTTTATCAATATAATTAGAAAATTCGTATGTAAATTTGAGGACTGAGTTATTTTAGAATTGTTTTTGGATTTGATATATTTCATCCATATTCTTGACTGATATAAGGATACGATCAATATATCTTACGTAGATGGAGGGTTTTAAATTTTTAAAATTTATTAAAAGTTATTTTCGAGACTAGACATATAGAAATAACTAAAAGTAGGTCCCAGAAGTGAACCCATAGAAACATCATCCCTTTTTACATATATATTATTTTTGTGATCGTAGAATGGGACTTCAATTGTGCAAGTTAATAGTTTCAGTAATATACTAGGATTATTTTTAAGTGGATTTTTATGATTTCCCATTGGGGATATTGTTTTCTTTTTGGCTCCATTTATATTTTGATAGAGTTGTATTTTTTGTGAAGTTTTTTCTTTCGAATGACATTTTGTGGTTATAATATATTTCTGTTCCTCCTATGCAAACTTTTTCGTCGGTGTTAAAGTTATTATTTACGATAGCTTTGTATATTATGTTATTGGTTAAGCCTTTATTGTTAAGTGGGAAATTTTCTTTGTTTTTGCAGTTACATTTAGTGGTGTTTTTTTTATGTATGTTATTAATATTGTACTTGTAGTTGTTATTGGTTTTGTTGATTATTATTTTATTGTGGTTTAGTTATTATTTTCTCCATGTTATCCATGCAGCTGTAACTAAATTTGATTGTATTTTTGTTGATAATCTTTAATAATTTTTCTGTTTTTAAGATAGTGTTTGGCAATTATTTTGAATATTTTTCCTGTTTCTCATTCTATTGTATTGATGTAGGGAGGGTGTGAATGAAATTATCTTTTTTTTCTGTTGCTTTTGTTTGAAATATTTTCGTTTTTGTATTTTAGTTTTAAAATCCGTTGATTTTAGGGGCTTACTGAGATATGTATTTTTTATTTAATTTCATTGAATATTTTTAGATATGTGTATTTATTTAAATAAGTTGGGGTGTAATTGTTGTTAATGTATATTGGGGTGTCATTTGATTTCTGTATGGTTTGTGGGTTCTGTTGTTTAGATTGAATATTATATCTGAGAAATTTACTTTTGATTTGATTTTATATCTATTTTAAATCGTAGGGTTATCAAGGGTTTTATTATTTTTTATTTTATTTTTTCTGTACTTCTGCCGTTCCAGATTCTGCGGATTAATAGATTGTATACACACACACACACACACATACACACACACATACACACACGCACACACGCACATACACACATATACACACACGCGCACACACACATACACACATATACGCACATACAAACACACACACAAACACACAGACATACACACACACACATACACACACAAACACATACACACACAAACATACACAAACACACATACACACAAACACACACATACATACATACATACACACACATACACACACACGCATATATATACACACATAAACACACACAAACACACACACATACACACAGAAACACACACATACATGCACACACAAACACACACACACCCACACACACACGCATATATATATATATATATATATATATATATATATATATATATATATGGGTGTCTTGTAGACTGGATAGAACGTTTTCTTCCTGACCCGGAATCTAATCATGTTCGATTTGTTAGGGAGATGACTTCATTTTATGGGATTTTCGGATGCGCTTTTGGGAAGTGCTTGAAAACCGTACGACGGATTTTCCCCTGAATGAATGAAACTGGGTTAGACAAAAGTCGTCGATGGTTGTGCTAGCATCGGGAAGGAGGTTTGTGTCGGGTTCGTTTGAAACAAAATGATCAGAAACGCTAACTAAAGTCCATTCAGCATAGACGGTCTGGTTGGGTCTGGTTGGGTCTCGCTTGGTCGGGCTGTTTTGAAACGTCTGTGGTCGGAAATGCGTTACCAGACATTACTCAAACACACACGCATACACACACACACACAGTCACACACACACACAGAGAAACACACACACACATATGCGGGTTCATCTGTCAAAGATGTATCTCCAGAACGAAACATCAGAAAATCATTTCATACATTTTCAATTATGCCAGGTTAAACAAAGGCACTATATATGTTTGTAGATGTCACCATAGAGAAATTTCCTTGCTTTGAGATCACGTGACATGCTCCTCCTCCTCATTCTTCTTCTTCTTCTTCTTCTTCTTCTTCTTCTTCTATGTGACGTGTTCATTCTGGAAGTAGGCTCTCTACAATTTTCTATACTTTGTAGCTATTAGTGAAATTTATCTTTTTGTTTACTCACAAAAAAGAAAAAAAAAACAACAAAAAACCTTCTTCTGCAATCCAGATACACGAGCCTATCGGTTAGATTATACATTGATTACTAAGACACTTCTGCCTTCAGCATATCCTATTATTTAGAAAATGTACTTCCAATATCTTTATTAGTGTTGTTAAGAAATCTATTTAATATTAATAATATATTACATCCCCCCCCCAAAAAAAAAATCCCTCATCTGCAATCCAGTTACACAAGCCTGTCAGGTCACGCGTTGTTTTCCTCCGTCAATCATTCAACTTGTCATGTGAGTATCAAATACACTTCTAACGCCTCTGTTAGAGCTGTTAAGAAATCTATTTAATATTATTCTGCCCAAAACTTCTACATCCAGTTACACAAACCCGTCGGTTAAGTTATGCGTTTGGTTTCCTTCACCCTTTTTGCATTCAACATGTCCTGTCGGTGTCAAATGCACTTCCAATGCATCTATTAGAGCTGTTAAGAAATCTATTTAATATTAATAATATATTACTCACAAAAAAAAACAAAAACAAAAAAAAACAAAAACAACATATTTGCAATCCAATTACACAAGCCTGTCGGTTAGGTTATACGCTTGTTTTCTTCCGTCCTTTTTGCATTCAACATGTCCTGTCAGTGTCAAATGCACTTCCAATGCATCCATTAGCGCTGTTAAGAAATCTATTTAATATTACTCCCAAAAAACCCTCAGCTGCAATCTAGTTACACATGCCTGTCGGTTTGGTTATGCATTTTTTCTCTGCGTCACTTTTGCATTCAGCATGTCCTGTCAGTGTCATATGCATTTCCAATGCCTCTATCTGTACTGTTAAAAAATCTATTTTCTTATCCCCTGTGGTAGCTCGACCATAAAGGCTAGGCATTTTTCTAGATGTTTCCTAGCGTTATTCGCCTCTTCGAACTCTCATCAAATTATGTGACGTAAATGGCATTTCACACCGTCTATTATTAGGGTTATGGAATTCATTCGTTAATGGCCTGTGTACGATGCTAATACCGTGACAAAACTAAAATACTTGAAATTCACCCTTAAATGTCACACAATTAATAGTAAAGATGATACATTGTCATTAAAACTGCTTCCATAACACTGCAATTACTTTTCAAATATCCTCATAGATTGTTCCACATACGATTCTCAACGGAGTCTATATGCTGAATAAGTATTTGGCTATAAGATTAAATTTATTATTTACCTGTAAAGCTTGTTTTAATGATGTCGTATCTATGTACCTTCCTACATAGATTCTGCGTGAATCCCCCACAAAAAAAAAAAAAAACAACTAATGAATCCATTAATCTTTGACAGTTTTTTGCTTTGTTACTTACACTCAAGTTATAATCTTTCATATATTTTCCTACATTTTTTGCACCTATTAGGGTTTAACTATGACCAAATAGTCAACCGTCAAAACACTCTGAAAATAAAAAAAAATACAACTGATAGTAAAAATAGAAGCAATACATCTTCATTGTAAAAAATGCTAGAAATACATTTTTGTAAATAAAACACAAAATTACTAAAATTATAATATTAGGTTGGTGCAAAAATAATGACGTAATAATGTCGTTTTTGACGTATTTTTTAACGTCAAAAAACGACATTATTACGTCATTATTTTGCACCAAACTAATATATATATATATATATATATATATATATATATATATATATATATATATATATATATCAGTGGATCGATCAGTCTTGAAACTATGAAGCTAAAGCCTTTGTGGTTAGCCTACAAAGAGCTTAATTCGTTGTACTGATGCATTTACATGGTTGTCTGACGATTTTTCCATTACCGTTTGTGAGTATCTATCTATCTATCTATCTATCTATCTATCTATCTATCTATCTATCTATATATCTATCTATCTATGTATGTTGATATCTATCTATCTATCTATCTATCTATCTATCTATCTATCTATCTATCTCAGTCTCTTCGTATCTATCTATCTATCTATCTATGTATGTATGTTGATATCTATCTATCTATCTATCTCAGTCTCTTCGTATCTATCTATCTATCTATCTATGTATGTTGATATCTATCTATCTATCTATCTATGTATGTTGATATCTATCTATCTATCTATCTATCTATCTATCTATCTCAGTCTCTTCGTATCTATCTATCTATCTATCTATCTATCTATGTATGTTGATATCTATCTATCTATCTATCTATCTATCTATCTATCTATCTATCTATCTATCTCAGTCTCTTCGTATCTATCTATCTATCTATCTATCTATCTATCTATCTATCTATGTATGTTCATATCTATCTATCTATCTATCTATCTATCTATCTATCTATCTATCTATCTATCTCAGTCTCTTCGTATCTATCTATCTATCTATGTATGTTGATATCTATCTATCTATCTATCTATCTATCTATCTCAGTCTCTTCGTATCTATCTATCTATCTATCTATCTATCTATCTATCTATCTATCTATGTTGATATCTATCTATCCATCTATCTATCTATCTATCTATCTATCTATCTATCTATCTATCTATCTATGTTGATATCTATCTATCTATCTATCTATCTATCTATCTATCTATCTAATGCCAGGAAATATACCATACCTTTTGCAACTCTCTCTCTCTCTCTATATATATATATATATATATATATATAAAATTTCTCAGAGTTACATTTTTCCTATTGTCTTTTACATATATATATATATATATATATATATATATATATATGTATATATATATATATGAAGAAAATATTCATAGACTAAAACACCACGAAACAAATGATATCATCTCACTCATAGAAATACACCATATGCACATAGTGTCAAAACGCACTAATCCGGCTACACACACGCACAGAAACACACAGTATACCAAATGCATGTAGTTATTGTATAGATTTCTGTGTAATAATATAATATATAATATATAGGTATAAAGAAGGAATACATTCACACATACTGTCAAATAGAAACAAATTAAAGGAACCATACACACACACACAAGCCCTACACACACACAGAATACATACATACATATATATATATATATATATATATATATATATATATATATATATATATATATATGTATATATATATATATATGTATATATATATACTATTTCCTTGTAATAATACAATATCCTCCTTTCTGTGACCAAATTTAATTGTTTTATTGCTCCTCAGTAAATCCAAAATGGGTCCAGATGACTACAACTGTGCACAAAAGACAATGGTTAAAAGACTTTACATAGGAAGAAGAAAAAAGTTAAGACCTTTAAATATTTTGTGAAAATAACCATTCTTCCCCTGATGAAGGTCACACAAACCGAAACACGTCTAACAAAAAATATATAGGTTCAATTATATAAAAAAAATCCACATTATAATCAAAAACGTTTGCAGCTTCTCTGTTTGATACATACATACATACTTACATACATACATACATACATACAAACATTAGTAACACCTTGTACAGATGTATTGGTATTTCGTTGGTGTCTTTGACATTTTACATTGATTAGCTAGTGTCATTAACAACTTATATGAAGAATCTTTATTTAACAGTTGCATATTAATTTATCAAGTAAGTCTATACCTTTGAATTATTTACTGGTTTCTTAAAGAAGCTATTCAAATATCAACTATAAAAATATTTAAGAAGCCCACAAAGCATATAACTTGTTTGGCATTTTGTTAAATTACCACTGCACCTCATTTTTTTCTTAGGAAATAGCATTCTCTAGTGTGTATAATTTATGTATCAATTAACATCCGCGCCTGTTTAGCGATTTTTGTGCTGCCGTTAGCTGCCAATTTATAGGTCATAACCCTTTAAAAAAAAAAATTAATTATTGCTTCTTCGCTTAGTTTAAATTTAACGTAAGTCATATTTGATTGGTTGATCAGAATAAAGCACGCAAGCCTTATAACACCTCCTTTTTTCATAAAAAGAGGTTGTATTTCGCTTTTAAATCGAAATAAATCATTCACTCGGCGTTATTTTACAATCGGCTGATGAGATTCATTGATACGCATCGAAACACGACTCCACTTGTGTGGCGATTTTGACATCTTTTCACTGTAATATCCTAAAATAATATTGCTCTACTTTGTATTGAACCCGCTTTTAAATTAAATGTTACGAACGTTGGAATTGTACTCTATTCGTTCTCATCTTACTTGCGCATATATATATATATCTCACATAATAATTCATTGAGTCTAGATTAAGAAACCTTAACACAATGCAGAAAAAACTGTATGGCCGTTTCGTCCTTTTGGGACTCATCAGCAGTGCGTATTCACTACCGAGAATCGAACCCGGACCGTTTCGATACAACGCAAACGTCATGCCACTTCGACAGCGAGCCTCGGTGACGAAGATGAAGCTAGACTCAGTATAACGCAGCTACTGCTAATTCCAGTGGTGATACTTATCCAAGCATATATAACCCACCGAAATCAGCTCCAAGCGCAACGTCTTCATTCACCAGGCCACTCCACCCAGAGCATTAAACCTGGATCAAGCATAGGCAACAATTGGAGATTTAATTAATTTCACATAATAATTCATTGAGTTTAGATGAAGAAACCTCAACAGAATGTAGAAATCAATGGACGGCCGTTTTGTCCTGTATTTGGGACTCATCAGCAGTGCGCATCCACTAACGGGAATTGAACCCGGGCCATTTCGATACAACGCAAACGTCAAAGCACTGATTTCGACGTATGAATGCTTGTGTAGTATGTAACAGTTGTATCTTGCATATCTGTTCACATATTGTGCGACGAAAAGGACCTCGGGACATGACACCAGGAACATTTTTCGTCGTTGACTTTCTTCTCTTAGTCGGTCAATACGACTGATTTCAAGATTTTTTTATACCACCCTGGTACAAATATCTACTGTTATTTTTATCTAAGTAAACTGGTTAGAAGTTTGTATGAGGCAGATTGAGAGCTGAGAGGATACTCTTTAGCGTGACTTTATATCTGGGCCTCCGTCGCCCAATATTCCTTTGTCCACTGCCAAGCTGGCTATAGTTGAGGACCTTAGCCATCTGTCAACACTCATCGTTGTAACATGACCTTCCCAGTGAAGTTGTGACTGCATCAAGAAAGTCTCAATTCTCTGAATGTTGCATTTTGCGAGAATTTCAGCACTGGACACTATCGTCAAAAATATAGACATAGGTAGCGCCGGGACAACGTTTGTGAAGACATCCAGCTGATTGATACGGAACATCTATCTATCTATCTATCTATCTATCTATCTATCTATATATATATATATATATATATATATATATATATATATATTATATTTTAAAAAAAATATGAATTTCGCTTGAGGATGAAACAGGGCTTTATACTTTAATTCAATTTAATTTTAATTATTATATTGAGGGTTTCGGCTCTCGTTTTTGAAACATGAGAACTCTTATATAGGGAAAGAATCATATATTTTTTAAAATAATAATAATTTAAGCTCTACTTCTGTATGAAGCACTGTTTTTTAAAAATACTAAAGAACTCCGGATTATTTACCTAACGTGTTTTTTCGTATTTTTCTGCACACACACACACACACACACACACACACACACACACACACACACACACACACACAAATATATATATATATATATATATTACACAACAAAATGCAAAATTACCTCATATGGTGGGGGTATAGATCTGTTTCAACCAATGAGAAGTACTTTAATCTTATTCAGCCCTGGTGTCGATAGGCAGTTACAGAAATAGTGGGAAAAACGATTACATTTGAATTGTTTGCTATCTGCCATCTGATTTGACAGTCTTGCTATGACTAGTTACTTTAAGCAGGAAAACGATAGTCCCAAACAAATATTGGAATAATGTATTTAACAAGATTAGCGATTTCTATGTTCGTATTAAACATACGTTATTTCAATCTATTTCATCATACCATATATTTTTTCTATCTATCTATCTAACTATCTATCTATTTCAATCTGTATTTATCTATCTCCTTCTCTTCATATCTATCTATCTATCTATCTATCTATCTAATCGCATTATTTTCAATTCATTTTTTGTTTCTTTCTGTATACATATCTAT
The DNA here is from genome assembly GCA_963932145.1 of Acanthosepion lycidas. Taxonomy (NCBI): domain Eukaryota; kingdom Metazoa; phylum Mollusca; class Cephalopoda; order Sepiida; family Sepiidae; genus Acanthosepion; species Acanthosepion lycidas. Next base: position 12,337,956 of record OZ010583.1, read on the forward strand.
ACATCTCAGTCTGTTCATATTTATCACAATCTATCTATCTATCTATCTATCTATCTATCTAATCGCATTATTTTCAATTCATTTTTTGTTTCTTTCTGTATACATATCTATACATCTCAGTCTGTTCATATTTATCACAATCTATCTATCTATCTATCTATCTAATCGCAGTATTTTCAATTCATTTTTTGTTTCTTTCTGTATACATATCTATATATCTCAGTCTGTTCATATTTATCACAATCTATCTATCTATCTATCTATCTATCTATCTATCTATCTATATATATATATATATATATATATATATATATATATCTATTCGTAGTCTGTTCAATTCATTATTTCTTTCTTTCTGTATACATATCTATCTCAGTCTGTTCATATTTATTAATCACAATCTATTCGCATCTATTCGCATCTATCTATCTATCTATCTATCTATCTATCTAATCTCAGTCTGTTCATTTCTTTCTTTCTTTCTTTCTTTCTTTATTTATTTATTTATACGTATCTATCCATTTCCGTCTGCTCGTATCTATCTATCTATCTATCTATCTATCTATCTATCTATCTATCTATCTATCTACGATACATTCCGTACATACACTTTTTTCTTCTTATCTAAAATGTTAACGTATTTAAAAATATCTTTTTTACCAAGTCATTTCTTTCACGTTTTCTCCATTGTTCTTTGTCACTTCTCAATCTGGCAACGGCACTAAATCCTCACTCGTTCACCATCTTCCCTGTCTGCGAGTGTCTCCTTTCTGGACATTTTAATCCATTAGGCACTCTCAAAGAGTCCAATGCCTTTTGCATCAATTAATTAAATTCCGCTGACAGCACTTTGACCAATTTTCTCTGCCAATGCTCGTCACCTCGAACTTGTCAGTGGTAAAATCACTTCCGGCTAAGAACACCATCGAATTTGCATTTGTTTATTCTTCCACCGAAATAGTACTTCCTCCAATCACAGGCCGTTCTGGCAATGGACATTGGGCCGATTCCCGCGATTTCTCCTTTATTTCCTGTTGCTTCAAACATCATGAGACACTAACTATCAATCTCACACGCTTTGCCTTTATATAGGCATGTAGGTTGGTAGGTACAGGCATATCGATCAGTCTTGAAACTATGAAGCTAAAGCCTTTGTGGTTAGCCTACAAAGAACTTAATCCGTTGTATTGATGCATTTCCATGTTTGTCTGACGATTTTTCCATTACCGGTTGTGCGTATCTATCTATCTATCTATCTATCTATCTATCTATCTATCTATCTATCTATCTATCTATCTCAGTTCATTATCTATCTATCTATCTATCTATCTATCTATCTATCTATCTATCTATCTATCTATCTATCTTCTTTATTTAATAATTAAAATACCCACTAAGTAGGAGAACATAGACTTTGAATGAGACGTTCTGAGGATAGTGTAACGATGTCGTCTAGCAGATATATTGTTCATGAATGTAGACATGAAATTTAAGTAGTTGTCGGCCGATGGAGACACTCTATTTTGTAAATTATATATATATATATATATATATATATATATATATATATATATATATATATATATATATACCAATTTATTTATCTCAATCTGTTTATTTCCTCATTTTGTTGATGTCTAATGTATGTATGTATCTATTTGCATTGGTCTATTATTTAGTCGATATTATCTTTCTCAGAAATATTGTCCGAACATTGTTTAGGTGAGATAGCAAAAAAAGAAAAAGAAAAAGATAACATTTATTAAGTGTCATAAAAGGCATGTAATTGTGGCGAGCCATAGTCGCCAACATCTTGAATAAATTTGAAAAGAATAATGTCGTAAAGTAAAAATTTGTGCATCATTATATTAGGTAGGTTAGGTTTTTTGACGTTGAAAACTACGCCAAAAAACGATATTATTTTTGCACCAACCTAATATTTTTGGAACTAAACTGACCTTCTAAATGCGTGGTGTATAGCCTAACCAATTTTTAACGGAGGAATTTGAGACAAATATGGGTTTGATCCTTGGAGACGGTACGTGACATCTTGGAGTTTTCTGTGAAATAACATATCTTCAAAAATAACGATGGGAAGTGATACTGTTGAGAAAAAAAAATAATGAAAAACGTAGATTATTATAAATTTCTATAAATATTGTTGTCATTATATAACCATTCTATGGCACGTTTCTTTTTTATATGCCATGTCCTTTCAGGACGTAGGCGATCATAGCTCTCCACCTCCTTCTATCCTTTGCAGCGCTCAACAAGTTCCTTCCCTCTGCCACCTCCTCCAGACCACGTTCTGTCATCCACTTGCTTAAACCTGCCAGGTATGGCACACGTTGTTTTCCCTTGTTTCTCTTTCCCTCTATTCGACCCGTGAGTATCAGATTCTCCAGACCCTCCTTCCTCATTATGTGTTCCAGAAACTTTAGCTGTCTCTTCCTGATATTAAGTATAAGCCTCCTCCTTATTTGTATCCTCGCTACGACCTCATCGTTGCTCACACACTCGGTCCATGATATCCTTAGCATGCTTCTGTAGAACCACATCTCTGTCGTCTGGAGACTCTTTTTCTTCCTGTAGAAAATCATCCAACATTCGCTACCTTTACGTCAGTAAATGTTGAACGATTGGCGACAGATATCACGTAACAGCTTAATATTATTTTCTTTGTTACCAAAGAAATCCCCCTGCCTCGCAATACACTGCCCATGTTTTGCAATGTGTCCTTGACCAGCACATTACGTCTACGAATCTCTGTGTCGCACTTAACGCCTCTTCGATTCTCTTGACTCGTTCCATCTCACCATCTCTGTCAGACATCGCTGTCGGCAGGTCCTCCACATGGCATTCACAGTCATCTACAAGTGGGTAAATGTAGGAAAAGAGGTTAGTCTATTGTAATTTAGTCTCTAAATAAAGGAACCCAAGAGACATGATTTAATAATTTTTGTAAGTGAAAATTTGGGGGTCGCACGATACAAGAGATCGAGCGTTATATGAGTAAATACGGTAATTTAACTTTTCTTGATTGTAAAAACTTTAGCTGAGCGGTCTGAAGCAAACTGAACTTGACATTAGTTTGCCCTTACAATGGAGTCACAGATTCGAACTCTGCAAGAATGAAGATTTCCTTTAGGATAACTCAATTCAAAAGATGGTAGAAATATATTTACACTGTTTAAAAAGCAGGTATCATTTTTCTGTTTCGTTTTTTGCAGGATTAGGATTAATCATTGATTATGATGGTTTACTGCACCTTGTCTCTATATTTCCCATTTCATTTTTTATCGATCTTTATTGGAACTTAAATCTTTATTCGTTGAATGATGACAACATCTCTGAACAATAAAAGCTGAAAACCATCGTTATGAGCAGATATAAATTAACACCAGCTATTTCGATAAATTTTGATGAATTAATAGCATTAAAAGACATGTAGGATATTTAATAAAATAAGAATCAGATGAAGAACCATTTTTCAATTGTACATTTCACTGACGAAAGACCTGATACACTTATTGGGCCAGGCAAGTGGGGCAAATCTATGTGCTAACTAATGAAAATTATTCTCATAGATTGTGACGTCACATCAATAAATGAAGGTAATATAAGGTTATGGTTGTGAGATGCTTGGCCCGCCTCGAGTTTTAGATGGTGTTAAAATTTACGCAAAGTGTATAGTGTTACTAACGATACTTATATCATCATGTTTTATTTTTTTAACTTATTTAACTGGTTTGGTTTGGTTTGTTTTACGGCATATCGACCTCAATGGGTCATTTAATGTCGACTACTTTTTTTTTCGTGCTAATATTTTTGTTTCGTCAAAAATCTATTTCTGGTAATAGTTTTTCCTGTAAATGTATAGCTGGTAATATAATTTTAAAGAAATATATTGCTGGTAATATTTTTTTTCAAAAACATATTGCTGGTAATAGTTTTTTTTTCTTCAAATATTTTTTTCTGGTAACAATTGTTACAAAGTATTTCTGGTATTAAAACCTAGTTTTACACTTTCATAATGCTTTTTACCTCAGTTTCGGGGTTAACTATTTGCCCATCGCTGGGACCCTAACAGGTGCTACCACCCCGGGCCTGGGTGGCCCTGGGAACAACAGCAATTAAGAGGTGGTTCCACGCTCCTCAAAGCCTCCTGATCAGAGGCCTTGCTGTTGGATGTAGTTTATCGTTTGGCTCTGGGCGCAGATGTAGTTTATCGTCATACCCAGGACGGCTTATATAACTGGAAGAATGGATAAAGAGATAGAGGAAAAGAGTTTAGTCTATTGTAATCTGGTCTCCCAAAAAAGGAACACGTATGATAAACGAGATACATGATTAAATAATTTTTGTAAGTGAAAACTTTGGGAGTCGTCCGATACGCGAGATCGGGCGTTGTATATATATATATATATATATATATATATATATATATATATATATATATATATATATATATATATATATATACGGTAATTTAACTTGATTGTGAAAACTTTAGCTGAGCAGTGTGAAGCCAGCTAGACTTGACGTTATTTCGCCATTTCAATGAAATGGCAGATTGGAACCCTGCATGAATGAGCATTTCCTGTAGAATAACTTAATTCACAAGACGGTAGACCTATACTTGCACTGTTTAAAAAGGAGGTATCTTTTTTCTATTTTCTGCAGGATTAGGATGCAACTTTAATAAAGATCTACCTTTCAATACGATGGCTGACTGCACGTGGTCCTACATTATTCATTTAATTTTTTATCGATCTTTATTGGAACTTCAATCTTTATTCCCTGAAAGATGGCAACATCTCTCTGAACAATAAAAGCTGAAAAAATGTTCGTTATGAGCAAAATATAAATTAACACCGGCCATTTCTATGGTATGTCCTGAATTCTGAAGTCTGAATCAATAGCATTAAAAGACATGTCATGAGGTTGAGAATTCTTCTCGGATTTTCCTCGCTCGTTTCTTCCAACCATCTCTGCCAGACAGCGCTGTCGGCAGGTCCTCCAGATGGCATCCAAAGTAATCTACAAGTTGGTCAATGTAGGTGTGATTTGGTCTTCCAAACGATCTTTTGCCGCGCAGTGGGTTCCATTGAAGGGTGACACTCACAAGTTCCGACTTACTTCTCCACGATTGACCAGCTAGCTGAAGCCTTCTCTAATCAGATTCTCTGGACTCTTTCCTTCCAATCATCTCTGTCAGACATCGCTGTCGGCAGGTCTCCCGGGTGGGATCGAAAGCCATCTTCAACTTGGTCGATGTACGTGTGGTGATGTTTTCCAAAGGACCTTTTGCCGCGCAATGTATTCCATAGGAAGGTGTCACTTACATGTTCTGACATACTTCTCCAGGAATGACCAACTAGCCGAACCCTTCTATTCTTGGGTTCTCTAGTGTCTAGTGTTTCCTCCCAACCTTCTCTGTCAGACATCGCTGTCGGCAGGTCCTCCAGATGGCATCCAGAGTCATCTAGAGGTTAGTCAATGTACGTGTGATTAGGTCTTATAACTGATCTTTTGCTGCGTAGTGGGTTCCATAGGAGGGTGTCACTCACAAGTTCTGACTTAACTTCTCCAGGAATAACCAGCTAGCGGAAGCCTTCTCTCTCTTAGCGAAACTGAGATAGGAGAAAAGTGTCCATACAGGCGTTTCTTTGTTGGATTTTTCTTTCAGATGATGTCCAATGCAACTCAAAACATCCTTGTATATGTTCTGTAAAGTGATGCTTCTTGGTGTCTCGTCGGGAAGGAGTAGTGTTTGCACTGTATTACTAGTCAGGATCTGCATAAGCTGACAAAGGCTAGACAAAAGATTCAACCACCATATGTGCAGACCAAAGGCAAGTCGCATCATATTAGTGGTTTCGGCTGTCGTCCAAGGACTTGCAGATGTGATGGTCGCCGCCAAGTTATCTACAAACCCACAAAAAGTATTATGAAGCAAGTGAAGCAAAATATGACTATGCCGGATCGGTCGATCGAGTAGAGTCTAACCTCGATAAAAAAAAAAAAAAATCTCGCTATCCTTTACGGGTAGTCGTAGTTCCTGTGGTGATCCTCGACAAACGGATGTTTTGGGAAAGAGAACGTAGCAGCTTCGTGTAAGATCATCTTGCACAACAACCCAGAAGATGCATTGCTCCATTTAAGGGAGAACCGTGATACATAGATGTCATTAGCCAACGAAAGCTTCAAAGTTTTTTTTCTTCCTATCTCATTCTCTTCATATCTATCTATCTATCTATCTATCTATCTATCTATCTATCTATCTATCTGTGTATGTTCATATCTATCTATTTATCTATCTATATATTTAAGTCTATTTATATCTATCTCAGTTTATTTATATCTATCTATCTATCTATCTATCTATCTATCTATCTATCTATCTAATCTAATCTCGGGCTGTTGAATTTATTTTTTCTTTCTGGATACATATCAATCCCTCTCAGTCTGCTCATATTTATTTACCAGAATCTATCTATCTATCTATCTATCTATCTATCTATCTAGCAGAGTTATTGCGTATGAATGAAAACATGAAATTTACATAGTGGCCGGCCGATGGAGACAATCTATTTTGTAAAATATAGGGGTTATAGCCTTGGAGATCGTGCGTGAAATCTTGGAGTTTTCACTGAAACAATATGTCTTCAAAATAACGCTGGGTAGTGAAATTGTTGAGACAAAAATAATGAAAAATCTGGATTATTACAAATTTTCATAAATATTACTTTTCATTATGTTTCTCTTTCGTGGCACCTACCAGGTCGTTATTCTAAGATCGTTAATTAAAGTGAATGAATTAACAACGATTCCGGTGGTTAGATTTGAAATTCTATTTCTAAAGCACGGAATCGTATCTTATTTCCACAGAATCTCACCGATTCGGCTACAAGAGTGCAATACAATCTTCGCTTACCTTAAACGAGTAGTATTAGATATAATAGCTCTTCTAAATTATAGCGAAGAAACAGCTACTTTCCACGTAGGATACACGCGAGAACAAATCACTATAAGTTCAGACTCGAACATCAGGGACAGAAAGAAATGCTAAAAACTCGATTTGCAGATATTATCTCACAAATCCCAATGCACGTAACCAGTCAGAAAAATAACTCAATCTCCGACAAACCAGTAGCCAAAATACACGAATATTTCTTCCTGATTCGAGAACACCAACTGCTTTTATCGGCCAAGCATTTCTTTCTGCCCCCAATATTCGAGTCTGAACTTACAGTGATTTGTTTTCTGCGTAGTGGAACTAATCTGCGACAAATATTTCCTATGCTTTCAGAATTCTTACATAAATTATTTGATCAAACGTTCTCATTGTTATTAATTTTCGATGAGTTAACTTTAATTAAATCTCTACGTCTCTGCTTAATAACAATAAGAATGTTTAAACAAAGAAATTAAAAGAAGTATTATATCTAATACTACTCGTTTAAGGGAAGCTTAGATTTATTATATTTTGTAAAGCAATACAAATTTGATGATACATTATTTACATTATTCGGACTATTGTCCTCATCTTTGTCACCATATTCATTACAACGTTTCGGCCGTTGTAGGCTCCGGACTTCTTCAGCTGGTTGGAATGGCACAGTGGATAAAGGCGTTAGTTAGATCCAGTGACAGGAACCAAAGAGTGTGAGTTCAATACCCGGTTAAGGCAGTGGAGAAACTGGAGCGGGAAATTAACAGGAGATAACTGATAACTTACATCCATTGAAACATGACACGTGGAACTAGAACAGTGAGCGAAATAAAGGGTTCAGTTCGACATTGCAACCACCTGAAGAAGACCGGAGCGTACAACAGCAGAAACGTTGTAATAAATATGGCGACAAAGATGAGGACAATAGTCCGAATAATGTAAATAGTGTACATAATACCTCATCCCAGAAATATAGACAGATAATGAACGGCCGAAACGTTGTGATAAATATAGCGACAAAGATGAGGACAATAGTCCGAATAATGTAAATAGTGTACATAATACCTCATCCCATAAATATAGACAGATAATGAACGGCCGAAACGTTGTGATAAATATAGCGACAAAGATGAGGACAATAGTCCGAATAATGTAAATAGTGTACATAATACCTCATCTCAGAAATATAGACAGATAATGAAGGGCCGAAACGTTGTAATAAATATAGCAACAAATATGAGGACAATAGTCCGAATAATGTACATAATACCTTATCTCAGAAATATAGACAGATAATGAAGGGCCGAAACGCTGTAATAAATATAGCGACAAAGATGAGGACAATAGTCTGTATAATGTAAATAATGTACATAATACCTCATCTCAGAAATATAGACAGATAATTGATAATATGGGCATTCTGACCATGAGACCCAGGACCGAATCTCACCATGGTTGATTTGTCAGGAAGGAGACTTCTTGATGTTATCAAGCTGGAGGGGATTATCAGGATGTCACGATTTCGTGTAAGAAATACTATCGCTTAAATACGTTTGAAATGGATAACACAAGCTGATTTTCTCGGTTAACAATAAAATCATACGTATTGCACCTTTGACCCAATCCTTGTGTGTGAAAAAGGGTAAGCAGAATTCTTGGGAACCGTCGATAGCTGTGCAAGCACGAAGTCACAAGTCATCGTGGCTGAGGGTCTTGTTCAAATTGTTGATCACGCTAGATAACACGCTCATTCACAGGAACTGTAACTAAAGTCTGTTAAGCATAGTTGCAGTACAAACAAAAGATGGGCTCTGTGCGTGTTGAATAAACACAAATGCGCCTGAGCAAGCGAATTTAATAGGGATTCCCTAGCCGCCCTAGTAGACGGGTATCCTCCAATACGAGCAGAGAGCTTTAATATACAAATTTAATGAAAACCTATCACTCGGCTGATGCTAAAATCAGTAATTCTTCCTAGAAAACATCTTTTCGACACAATAACTCAAAATGAAAAAAAAAAAAATATTCAAAATGTATCAGATTCGTCCAAATTATTACGCACGTGCATGAGCGAAAAGACATTTTTTTTCTCGCAAAAATATGTATTTCCTCGAATCGATAGAAGATATACAAATAGGCAATTATTTGCAAGGGATAACCTAAGGAGTTTTATTTCAATGCCGTCCATTAGAACGTGCCTAGCCGCGGGGAAATAATTAATAAGCACAACGTGCCTTCCATTACTATCCCAATACGTTGTACTTCACTAGTCGCTCAAAGTTTGTAGCTTTGAGCTGAACCGACGCAAGATCAATAATAATCCATGATGTCCGTTCAGTCAGAGGAATAAAATTCCTTAAACAATGATACGTTTCGAGTTGTTAAAGTGGAGTAGTCAGAGCGCGGAGACACATGCGCGAGCACATATGCTTATATATATATATATATATATATATATGTGTGTGTGTGTGTGTGTGTGTGTGTGTAAAGTGAAGATGTTATAGTCGTTCCAACGAGAGAAAAGTGTGTATAATAAAAAGAAGAGTCTTTAAAATTACCCCCCCTCCTTCGACTCAATACATATCATTGAAGAATGCAACATTGTTTATTTTGAATTTTTTTTAACAGGGTTGATAATCACCTGAAAGATGGATTAAACCACTCTGATGTCAGAAAGCTACAGGTTTGAAGCCTGCATCCCAGACCACTGAGGTTCGTTCAAGTTTCTCTCTTCTTTATATATATATATATATATATATATATATATATATATATATATATATATATATATATATATATATATCAAATATGTGGTGCAGTTCACTTTATATGAAAATGAATCATTCATACAAAAAGAAAATTAGTAAAGTTAATGATATAAAATGGCAAAATACCTTCGTTAACAAAATTTTAAAGACGCATTAACCTACCAATCACTCGATGAATGTGATGATCGTTGTTTTTTTTTAAATTATAAGGTGTAAAAGGTCTTTCTTAAATACGCAAGTACTTTCGACTGTACATTCAGTCATCTTCAGGCATGGGAATTATTTTGTTTTTCGTAAAATTCAGGTAGCATCCGACACAACAAAATATAATGCGAATCAAAATATATTTTTAAAATGTGTTATTGATAACGGATACAAACTTGTGGATATAAGTTTGGATCCGTTATATATATATATATATATATATATATATATATATATAATTTGTGAGGAGCGGCGCTATATCGAATCTATTCAGTTTCTTCTACGTTACCGAGCCCTGTTAGTATGACGCATGCATTGTATCGAAACAGTTCGGCTTCGATGCCTTCTGTATTTTGTTGAGGATTCTTCTTACCTCGATGAATTACTATGTTGATTATTCTAATCCCTCAAACTATATATATATATATATATATATATATATATATATATATATATATATATATAGTACTAATTTGTAATTGGTAGGGATAATTCCAAGGAGGATATTAATCCAAAGAGATCTCCCCATCTCTTTCTTTCTTCCATTAATATATTTTAAATCTTATATTTGAAAAATGTTTTTTCTTTCTTCTTTTCTCTTGTTAATTTTTTCCTATTCCTTTTTTTTTGTCTGGAGGGATTGATTCCATTTCTAAAAACTTTCCGTCTGAAGAGATGAACATAAATATATTCATGAAATAAATTTATAACCGAGATGGATTTTTAAGATTTTCCTTGATTATATATATATATATATATATATATATATATATATATATATATATATATATATATATATATATATATATATGTATACTTTTAAAGTTTTTATTTTAAAATTAAAGTTTCAGAGTGCTCGACCTTAATTTGGGAGCCGATATATATGTGCAAATATATAGAAAAATAGGAAAGAACATGTTGGGTAAATAATCCGTGTTTCTTTAGCTTTTTTGTTTTTAATTATATTATAATTATAGCACTATTTCTCTATGAAGCACTGTTTCTTTAAAAAGAAAAACAAAAATACTGTAATAAATATGGCGACAAAGATGAGGACAATAGTCCAAATAATGTAAATAGTGTACATAATACGTCACCTCAGAAATATAGACAGATACTGAAGGGTCCCAACGTTGTAATAAATATGGCGACAAAGATGATGACAATAGTGCGAATAATGTAAATAGTGTACATAATCGCTCATCTCAGGAATATAGATAGATACTGAAGAAGGCCGGAGCGTACACCGGCCGAAACGTTGTAATAAATATGGCGACAAAGAAGGTACTAATTGTACCTAGGCCACGCCTTATGAAAGAATTTATGTAAAATATATGTGACCTTAGGTTATTTTTTTTCCTCAGGATAAAATATCATGGTGCCATTTCTGATCTTAGGTCTCTGGTTAGGACCCGGAAACAAATGAGCAAACAATAGAAATCAAAGAAACTTGAATACTACTACTACTACTACTACTACTACTACTACTACTACTAATAATAATAATAATAATGATAAATATTAATGATTATCTACCAGAAAATATAATAAAAGATGACGCATAAAGACCGACATACTCTGCATATTTGGCGCGTTTTTCTTGTTTTTTTTAAAACATTGGTGTCAGCAGTCAGCGCGCTGTCGTCTGCTTTGCGTTTATGGCATGTGATGTTAGTGGGAAGCTGAGGTGCTACAATGTTGCTTTTCTGATCTCAACATTCATTTATCTGACTAGCATCCCCGGTTTTCTTGGTTTTATTTTGAACAATCTTAGACATTATTAAGACGACCGTTTTAAGGAATGTACTTGCAGGATGCCTTGATTGTAGGAAAACAACGAATAGAGAGAAAGACGAAACTAACGGAAAGGTAGAAAGATTAAACTACACAAAAAGAGACGAAACAACAGACAGGGAAATTAGATAACGAACGGAGAGTATCATGATATCGCAGAGGAACACAAAATTGAGATAAAAGAGAGAACAAAGAAACAATAGAGAAAATTTTAAAACAACAGATAAATGTCATATTGTCGACTATATCCAATTTTACATTTGACGCTTTCTTATTTAAGAAGCGACGCCGCCATCTTGCATATATTTTTCAGTAATTTGAAGATAAGCCATTATCATTCGAAGAGTTGATTGGCTTACAAATTTCGCGGATCTTTTGTCTGATCACTGAAACTTTAATTTCCTTAAATGGATCTTGCTATAAGTTTTATGGTGCTTCAGATTATTGTTGATCATATCTCTCCACAACTTCTTTTCCTTTATAATATATGTACAATGTAAATGTAAAGTAAAAATGTAATGGAATAAGTTCCTTTGCATTTCTCACATTTTTTACTAATTGTTCTCCCAATAAAAACACGAGCGCCACTCAAGGTAGAGTATTTCTAAGTTCGATTGCTATATGACCGTAATTTAAAAAAGCAAAAAGTACACATGAAGATACGCAGGAAGAAATAATATCGTTTTCATGCGCTTTCTTGCCTGGGACTGACTGGTCAGTTGATATACAATACGGTCAAAATGGATTCGATTTCGAACTTACCAGGCGATAACAGGGCAACAGTGTGGGATAATGTTAATATAAACCGTTTCCTTAAATGAAATATTCGGCAGTACCATTATCGGTTGAAATTTATAAAATCTTTCTAATAAAACAATTTTTTTAGAAATTTGATTTCACAAGTGCAGTAGCTTTTATCGAATTTTCCAGTATTGATGTAGTTTTCCTTCCTAAACTTTTATATTCAACAGTGTGGAATGTCAACATCTTTATTATGACATTGGAATTTCCGGAAGAGGCATGGCACGTGGAACTAGAAAAATCTACTCCTGTGGACGAAATAAAGGGATCGGTTCGAAATTGCAATCAACTGAAGAAGGCACGAGCCTACAACTGTCGAAACGTTGAAAATATGATGATGAAGATGAGAATAACAGTCCGAATAATGTAAATAATGAAGTAATCATAATACCTCATCTCAGATATTGAAGAAAAATTCCAATCACCTGAAGAAGGCAGGAGTGTACAACAGCGGAAACGTTGTGAATATGGCAATGAAGATGACGATAACAGTCAGAATAAAATAAATCATAAAGTAATCATAATACTTCATCTCAGATATTGATGAACAATTCCAATCACCCGAAGAGAGGCCGGAGCGCAGAACGGCCGAAACGTTGTGAATATGGCAATGAAGGTGACGATAACAAACCAAATAATGTAAATAATGCATGGAATCATAATACCTCATCTCAGATACTGAAGGAAAATTCCAATCACCTGAAGAAGGCGAAAGCGTACAACGGCCAAAACGTTGTGAATATCGCAATGAAGGTGAGGATAACAGTCCGAATAATGTAAATAATGCAAGTAATCATACCTCATATCAGAGATATAGATAGATATTGAAGAAAAATCCCAATCACCTCAAGAAGGCCATAGCGTATAATGTCCGAAACGTTGTGAACATGGCAATGAAGGTGTAGATAACAGTACGAATAATATAATTAATGCAAGAAATTATAAAAATAATGTAGACAGGAAACAAAGGCTTGCTAAACACTATCACCCTCCTTCAAACATTCTATGGACAATGGAATTGTGTACATTTCTCAATATGTTATTTCCTATTTTTCTCACTTTTCTCTTTGAGCATTATTTATGAAAGCACTGTCTTAGACTTCTTCTTACAGCTTTATTTGAAGACAGGTACTCAGCGAAATGACAGTCTCATGAATCGAAGATTTTCAAATTAGGGATTTACGCTCGAATCATGAATGAATTAAGACGTCATCGTTGCAGAAGATTTAAATCATCAATTGTTGATATTCGCTGATCTCCAATGAAACATCAATTGATGAAGACCGACATTAAAAAGTTGAACAGTGGAAAAAAGCTTAAGCAATGGACTGATACAAATATGAATCAACGAACGAAGTGAAAGAAAATGAAACAAACGATAGACAGAAAGATGAAACAACTGATTAAAAAAAGGTTAATACAACAATGGGCAGTTGGATGGGACAACAATCAAACGGTTTAATGTAACAACAGAGAGACGGTTTCACGGAACAACAGACAGTATTCTGGAACAACGGACAGACAATTTGATTAAACGATAATCAGACACTTTGATAGAACAATAGGCAGGCGGTTGGATGAAAAAACGGACACGGTTAGATGAAAAAAAGAAGCAACTCATACACAGAAAGATAAAACACAATTTTGATAGAAAGCTGAAAAAACGCAGCAAAAAAAAAAAATGAAGCTAAAATGATAGAAATTCTGAATTTTCTCTTTTCTTTAACTCTCGGCATTAACAACTGTACTTAATAGATTAAAAAGCTGGTTATTTTATAATCATATGAACCTAAAAGAAATTGAAATAATTAGAGTTTATCTTCTTTGACAAGTTACAAAAATGATGCAAATGCCACTTACATTGGTAAAGATTTCTCAATTATTTTCTCTGATTATCTACTTGAGTACATGTCGTATTGTCGAATATACCCAATTCTACTCTGGACATTTTCTTATTTAACAAGCATATATTTTTTAGTAATTTGAAGATAAACCATTATCATTCGGCTTACAAATTTCACGTTTCTTTTGTCTGTCCACTGAAAATTTAATTTCCATAAATGGATCTTGCTTTAAATGTTATGACGTTTCAGATTATTGTTGATCATATCTCTCCACAACTTCTTTTCCTTTATATGTGCAATGTAAATGTAACGTAAAAATGTAATGGAATAAATTCCCTTCCATTTTTCACACTTTTTACTAATTGGTCTCCCATTAAAAAATCCCAGAGCCGCCTGAGGTAAAGTATTCTTATACGCTGTTGCTATATGGACATTATTTAAAGAGGCAAAAAGTACACAATATGAAGATATGTAGGAAAATAATAATGTTTTTAGCGCTTTATTGCCTAAGATTCTGGTCTGTGGATATAAAATACGGTAAAAATTGGTCGAAATTCTCAGGCAGTAACAGAGCAGCGGTGTGGGGTAATGTTTAATATAAGTTGACGATTAATCATGTTCACTGGGTGCATCATACAAATTTCGATATTAAATTGCTGACTCGATATGTCGTTGAACCAACCAACCAACCAACCCAACCGCAACAAACAAGTGGAACACCTTCCTTACCCATTTACGCCTAATCTTTTATTCTTTCTTGGCTAAGCTACATATACTATTATTACCTGCATTTGTATATTCGGTGAGCATACTATGGACTGAACATGCGAACAACGACGAAAGTTTTAGGAAAATGGAAACAGAAACGACACATAGAGTCAGCAAAAGACAACTGAAAATTCTAGGTTACATGAGAAAAACAGTGCGAATAAATAGTACACCGCCCGGTGACTATATGAATAGTCCATAACTATAAATAA
The DNA here is from genome assembly GCA_963932145.1 of Acanthosepion lycidas. Taxonomy (NCBI): domain Eukaryota; kingdom Metazoa; phylum Mollusca; class Cephalopoda; order Sepiida; family Sepiidae; genus Acanthosepion; species Acanthosepion lycidas. The sequence goes on from OZ010583.1 coordinate 12,353,302, forward strand.
AGAGTTCCAGGTCAAAAGTAGGAAATAAGAAGCTGTTGTCAGTCTTCAGTAATAGAGGCGTCACGGCAAGTTGTCGAAGCATCTTATATATAATGTACACAGTGTTTTTGCGTGTGTGTATTCCAGCAACTCCTCCTCTCCTATTGGTACGATTTCACTGATTCATAGCTCATTCAAAACTCCTAGAAAGGTTAGGCACAGGCAACGATTTTTGCTGAGCTCAGATTCAGGTTTGTCAGATTACGCGAATTATATATTAATATGTCATACTAGCCATTATTGTTGCTTTCATGATTCAAGGGGAGTAACACATATTTTCCTATTGCACCCAAATTTGCAGATACATTAAAATTTTAAGTTAACTAAAATTTTAACCTTGCTTAAAAGCCAGTCTATTGGGCGGCATTTAAGATAGTTCCTTGGAGGACTCTTGGTTTGGCCATCATCACAATAGCAAGTGGTGCGTAGATGCAATAGGGATCAATGAACTACAGAACTCAAAATTGATCACTGCATTTAAGTATTGAAAAAATGTTTAATATCACCTTTTAAAAGTTCAACCATAAGTCTTCTGCTGCCACTTAATCTAAATACGATTTGATGCACGTCGATCCTTATTAGATTTAGTTATACATTTAACATTTGAAGGGTTAGAGAAAGATAATAGCTAATAAAGTAACGCCTATATTATGGAATCTGTATGAATAAATGCGAAATTGGAGCTCAATTCTCCCAGAAAATCTTCGACTAAAAATCCCCAGCTCTACTTTATAGTTATTTACACTGTATTTACTCTCTCCCCCCATTAGGACGAGATGTGACATAAAGGTCTGTTTTTCGGTGGGGACCCGAGCGCGTATGCCCGGAACAGGAACAAAAATTCCCCTGAGCCACCGCGCACCGACAATTGCGCTGGCCTCGGTGCGAGCACCGATCCCTCCCTCTGGTGCAATTGGAGGGTGCGGCCTCGGGCAGCTGTTCCCCAGGGCTGGGCACCTCTTCAGTATAATTTTCTCAGTGGCCCCTCTGTCCTTTGACAGAGAAGGCCCTGAGCGCACTCTGTCCAAGGACAGAGACGCAACTGAGAGATGATACGTAGATGTGTACCTACTCAAAAAGAGTAATTTACACACTAAAATCTCAATATCTTTATTATATAAACTTCTACGTTTGGCAATAACACTCTTCAGGTTTAACTAATTTGATTATTATTTTTAAAAAGAAAAGTTTATTTCATTAACTAACTGTCCTTCATTACTGTTCTTTTATTCAAGGATTGTTTTGTTTTTCCTGTCAAAAATAGTTCTGTTTAGAAATATCATCTTATATAGTGCAGAAAATTGTTTGAAATTTGCATTTTACTTGGCCTTCAACAAGTTGGCATCTATTTGTAAAACTTTACTTAACTATAACAAGCCAATTTATGAATGCAATGTTCATTTAAAATTTTTATTTCAAAGATTTCAAGTAGTGAATATATTTTGCTTTGTGAAGCGAAAGCGAGCGGTCGAATTAATTTATTCAGAATACTGTACGTACATATAAATATTGTAATATGCAAAGGGAAGTGCTTATTTGCAGTTTATAGTGTGCTTATTTGGACAGAAGTCGTGACATCTGGAACCAATTAACAACGTAGAGTGAGGTATACCTGTATTTTCTTTATACTGATTATAAAATTAACGGGTTTGTTGGTCTGAGCAGCCATTACTTCTTGGAACATGAATACATTTCAACGTTTCTTTCAAAAGTTTGTTAAAGAGGTTGTTGCGGCTAACAAACGTAATTTATCTGTCGCACCATATATATATATATATATATATATAGTCAACGACGAAATTATTCGTACCCCCATCAATTTTGAATATTTTTATCCATTTTTCAGAATCTAATGCCCATTAATAAGCACAAAACAAAAGAATATAAATCTCAATTTTCAGAACAATAGTTTAAATACAACAAATTTGATAGGCGAATTATGCAAAATAGGAAAAGACTAAATTATGACCAGGTAAAATCGATCTTTCTTACCGAACGATCCTCTGTAGCCCAATCGGTTAAGGCATGTCAGTCTACGTGAGGGTTCCGTATAGTATACAGGTTCGATTCCTGTTTAAGGACGAATATTTTCTCTGAAAATTTCTCGGACATTCAGGCCGGTAAATGTTATTAATACTGTTTATTATAAACAGAGCACTTACTTAAATATTTGTATCTATAAAAAGAACGTATACACATATATAGTATTGGATCCTGAAATAAAAATTAATTCCAGTTGAACTCTCTAGGGAGGAGGTATGGGTTTGTAAACAGTGACTATTATAGCTAATATAGCGAGACGCAAAGTGAATTGAGTCACTGTCGGTCACTGGGCGTGTTTCTAAAAATAAATACGCTAAAAATCCATTTGCGTCCTGCCGTGCGCCGACGGCTTAGTGGTAGAATCTCCGACTGACACCAACTCCGTCGGATTTCGATCCTAGCTAGATGCTACCGGATGTCTAGCCACACTGATGAGCTGCGAAATAGTCTGTCTGTGGATGACGTTATATATATATATATATAGTCAACGACGAGAGTGAGAGAACTGAAAAGTGGGTTCATGCCATTTTACAAACATGGATTAGACACACCGATTCGGAATCTATGAAAGTTTGTTAGGGACGGCCCAATATTTCCTTTTCGGTGAAAATTGATAAACCGGTAAATGCACAAAGATATTGAGAACTTTTGTGCATTTATTTCATGCCTGTTATTTATTGGTGATAATGAATATCTTCTTGATGAAATATAAAAAAGAATCACCAATATTATCGGTCCTTATCTAGCGGCTTGGCTCCAGCCAACTTTAAATTGCAAAATTTTAAATGCAATGTGTTGTAGCCTATCTACAGACGATAATGGTTATGTCCCCATTCACATAAATACAGTACTAAATACTGTATGTTGATCTGCAGTTGAAGATTCGTCTTTGCTGAGCTGGTCAAACTCTCTGCATCAGGGTAGAGGTGATCCACAGACGGGGCTATGTCGAGGGGCATTCTCGTCGCAAGAAACAGCTACCGTTCTATCCGGGGAATTTTTGGCCGAGCCTCGGGATCGGATACCTCACATTAAATTCGGTCTTGTGCCACATCTGACCGCAGATATCCTGCACTTGGAGATTCGTTTCCAGCTGTGCTGATCAAACTCTTTGCGTCCGGGCAAAGAAGTTCCCCAGACAAGGCTATATCAAAGGGCAGAGTCTTGTCTTGGGAAACAGCTCTACGACCCCGTTTTATATGGGGTCTACGGGGAATTTTTGACGGAGCTTACGGGCTCGGATAATTCCACATTAAATTTGGCCTTGTTTGTAAATATCCTGCAGTTGGAGATTCCTTTTTGAATTCACTTGGCTCAGTTCTAGCAGTTGATCACTTCTTCTACGCGCCGCTGGCGAATCTTATATGCCTTGTTTTTTCCTATGTATTATCGTTCATTACCAACCGTCGTTAACAGGGCCTCGGCGTAGGATAATGTTTAGTATAAAGTGACCATTAACGTTGGGCAGAGAATTCTATTCTCACTGGGTGCCCCATACAAAAGTCGATATTAAATCACTGAGCAAGATTCGACATGTCGTAAAGCGAACCAACCTAACCTCAACAAACCAGTGGATCACCATTCCTACCCATTCATACATATATTTCCCAACCATTCATAGATATTCTTTTAAAGTTTCTTGGCTAAGTTGCATATATTATTATTACATACATTTGTATACTCACTGAGAATACCATGGAGAAGATGGGAACAAAGATAAAGTTTTAGGAAAAATGGAAACAAAAAAAACATCTAGATACAATCAGAAAGAGACAATCGGAAATTCCATTACACACGAGGAGAGCAAGGCTTAAATTAAGGAGATTGAAAGATAGAAAAAGAGATAAAATTTACTAAAAGTCAGACAAAACAAAAAGACAAAATCTACTAAAAGCTAGACAAAACTGGACGTTGTAGAGAGTCATGAAAACTAACATCGTGAAGTGACACGGCATACAGAAAATGAATGTGATGAAACTGAACCTGTTTATGTTTAATTCTCACTAATGTCCTGGGGAAAGGTATGAATCCATTCCAGCTATGGATTAACTAAAAGTCTGGATTCCCGAGGGTTGTTAGACAAGCAAACAGGAAAATTCTGAATTGAAAGACATAAAAAACTCACTGACAAATCTATTTACTTCTCACAAATGTCATTGGGAAAGGCATGAATCCATTCCTTCTAGGGCTTAATTAAATATATTCTGTGTGGATTCTGTGTGGATTCTAGTGGGTGGTTAGTTAAGCAGCCAGAAGTAGGACAATTTTGAATTCAAAACCTTAGGGAAATCATTGGCAAACAACTTCATTTCATTCTCGTTAATGCCATTGGGAAAGGTATAAAGCCATACCATCTCTCAGTTAAGTAAAAAAGCAATGAGGATTCTTGAGGGTTTTAGCAAAGCAGCAAAAAGAACAATACAGAATTCATAGTCATATGGAATTGATTGGCAAACCAATTTATTTACTTCTCACTAATGTCTTTGGGAAAGGTATGGATTCTTACTATGGTAACTAAAAGAGCAATGTGGATTTTATTGTGTTTCTGAGACAAGTAGCCAGAGGAAGGATGACTCTAAATTCAAAGCCATGAGGAAATTCTTGACAAACCAATTCATTTCATTCTCACTAATAACCTTGGGAAAATTATGAATCCATTCCCGCTAATGGTTAACTAAAATAGCAATTTGGATTTTAGGCATTGTTAGGTCAGCAGTCAGGAGGAAAATTATGAATTCAAATCCATGTAGAAATCACTGGTAAATCAATTTATTTATTTCTCACTAATTCTATTTAGAAAGGTATAAATCCATTCCAGCTATGTGTTAACTAAAATAGCAGTATGGATTCTCGAGGCTTTATTAGGCAAGCAGCCAGAAGAAGTACAGTTCTGAATTGAAAGCCATGGAGAAATCACTCGAAAACCAATTTATTTATTATTCACTAATGCCCCTCTCAAAGGTATGAATCAATTCTAAGATTGGGTTACAGATCAGGACAGTGTTGATTCTCGAGGGTTGTTGAGCAAGAAACCAGCAGAATTATATTTCTGAATTCTAAGCTATATATAAATCACTGGTAAACGAATTCATTTATTTCTCACTAATGCCCTTGGGAAAGGTACGAACCCATTTTTAGTATTGTTTAACTAAATGAGCAGTGTAGATTCTCGAGGGTGGTTGAGCAAGAAGCCAACAGAATTACATTTCTGAATTCTAAGTCATGGAGAAATCAAATTAAAGAATTGAGAAACTGTGGAGAGCTATTTTTGAAAGCTTGACACTGACAGGGCCTACAAGGGCCAGAGTGTCAGAGGAAAGCTTCAAGTAATCAACCTAACGATATTGCGTAAATGGCAGCAGGGATTAAAATTGATAGCCAAAAGACAAGACTAACAAAGTGCTTCAACTAATAGGAAATTATAAAGAGACAGGATTTCCCACGTCCTAAGGGGATATTGAATATAGGAAGAGATTTGCATATTCGCATGAAATATCTCGTGGTTATTGTATGGGAGTCTGCTCAAATCTCTGTACGGTCAGAGAACGCAATAAAGTCAATAGCTAGACAGTCATAACACGCACATTCAATATTTTTGTCATTGTTCCAAGCATAACAACTATTTTAGCCGGTCTAGACTGTTTGAAAAAGTGTGGTCGGTTTGAATTTATACTCATGCTTTCCGAAAGCTGGTTGCTTACTATACACCTTAATAGGTCGAATGCAATTATTTCGTACAGTGTCCAGTGTACAGTTTTTCATACACGTTGGTGTTTGGTTTTACATCCCTTTGATTTCTGGTATCCTAATATACAATTTAATTGGTCCAATGCAGTTCTCTTGTACAGTGTCCAGTGTAGAATTGTTCGTACCATGTGGTACCTGGTTTTATATCCTTTTGATTTCTGGGATCTTAATATACAATTTCATTGGTCGAATGCAGTTCTTTTGTACAGTGTTCATTGTACAATTGTTCGTACCCTGTGGTACCTGGTATTTATATCCCTTTGACTCTGCTTGCTTTTTTTAATTATTTCAACACATGTAAAGAAATAAAGACACTAAAATGCAAGTGGTTACTGACTATTAGTGAATAAAGGAACAAAAATTAAGAAGATTTAAAATAACGATTGAAAATGCATTTAAATTTTTGAGAGATCAAGTTGACTTGGAAGTATGTTCCATATGCGAGAAGTTCCATAGAAAATTTTTTATCATAGAACTTACGGTTATATCATCACCAACGGCTGACAAGTGATTCCCTCAGCGCCCCATAAGCCATCAATTAATTCTTCCTATCAGAATAAAAATAACCGCCTACTACTACACTACCGTTATTTAAACATTTTAAAAACTTTTGCCTTGAAATTAAGCAATTCACATGTATTTCTTTGTGTAATAACAAGGCATGAATTCTAATGAAAAACTACAAGTAATGGTTGATATTCAGCTTTTTAATCAGTTCACACCAACCAAGGCAATAAAGCCACTACGACGCAAGAGGTTACTGTGTGTGAGTGAATATGAGAAAAAAATACTGTTAAGGAGAGAGGACAATAAAAGAATAAGAATCAGGAAGACAGTAGAAAATGATTGACAATACATTTAAAGTTGATTGAGAATCAACAAAGCCAGAAGAGAGTTCCACAAGAGAAAAGTGTGAAATAATGAGACCTAGTTGCCAATCTAGTACTGCGCTTAAATTCATAAAGTCTTGGTAGTATCATCAGAACAATTACGATCAAAATATAGAAATGTCGCTTAATCAGGCTTAATAATATTGCAGATTCTTCTTTGAATTTTATCAAGAATATGTAAATATAGCACCAGACCAGATGTGTCAGCAAATTATTCAAAGCAAGGACGAATGGCAAACATAAATAAGCACAATAGATTCTGGCGAGAAAAAATGTTTAACACAATAACTAAATTTACTACTTTTAATCATTATGAAGTTTAGCATTTCATACTTCTTCAAAGGCGGGAATTGTTCTTGTTCAGTCTTTTTCTTATTTTCCTTTTGGTTGGATTTGTTTTGTTTTGCGGCATATCAACACCTCAATGGGTTATTTAATGCCAACAAGATTTTTATTGCTGGTAATATTTTTTCCTTCAAAAATGTATTGATGGTATTATTTTGTTTGTCAAAAATGCATTGCTGGTAATATTTTGCTTTTCAAAAATGTATTGCTGGAAATAATATGTTGCTGGTAATAATTTTTCCCTCAAAAATTCATTGTTAGTAATATTTTTTTTTATAAAAATGTATTGCTGCTACTAAAATCTATTTTTACACATTCATAGTGTTTTGATCCCAGTTTGGGGGTTAATTATTTTCCCATTGCTGGAACCATAACAGGTGCTACCACTCCGGGTCAGAGTGGACCTGGCAACACCAGCAATTAAGAGGGGGTTCCACGCTCTTCAAAAGCTCTTGATAAGAGGCCTTGCTGTTGGATGTAGTTTATCATCTTACACAGGACGCAGTCTATTCTCACTTTTTACTTTCTTAGAGTTCGTCATTTTTTGTAGCATTAATTGGATTTTTCCATAATTTTTCCCTTTTTTTTCTACAGATTTTTAAAGATGATTCTTTCACTTTTGCGCTTGGACGTAGTTTATCGTCTTACCCAGGATGCGGATGTAGCTTATCGTCATATCCTGGACACGGATGTAGTCTAGACTTTGCGGTTAACTATTTGCCCATAGCTGGAACCCTAACAGGTGCTACCATCCCGAGTCAGAGTGGACATGGGAACACCAGCAATTAAGAGGTAGTTCCACGCTCCTCAAAACCTCCTGATCAGAGGCCTTGCTGTTGGATGTAGTTTATCGTCTTACCGAGGACGCGGATGTAGTTTACCGTCTTACCCAGGACGCATTTTCCTTTTGATTTGTTTTGTTCGGATACAGTCTACAATGTAAAGGGATATTTTTTTTATTGTTTAAAGTGTCTTCTGCGTAAGCACGCCAATCATTTTTCCTTTGCGATAATGTTTATTTATTAAATCCTCCTTGACTTGTTTGGTTTTAGTTTTTACTATTATTAGAAACCATTCCAAATCACAGATTGAACCAATATACAGTTAAAGATCTGATAAATGGCCTGTGAGAAATTAGGGAAATTTGTGCTTATTTTTCACTGTTTAGTTTGTCTCAGCTTTGTTTGCCACACCAAAGACAGTAACATTTTGCTAATTCCGATACTAATGACCGTTTCCAAATTCAAATTTCGCCCTCCTCCTTGTGAAGACGATTATGCCTTCGTCGGAAACATTCTTGGAACAGGTTTTCCTGATTTCCTCTCAATAGGCGAATTTTAATTTTGGAAAATTAGTTAAAACTCACACTGGAGACAGGGGATGTCTACTGAATAGAGTGGATGGTTCTTTTTCCAATAGATCACTTAACCTTGTTATGGGCCGAGTGGTTAGAATGTTCGCATTCTGACCATGAAACCCTGGTTCGAAACTCATCATATCGGGCTGAAGAGTGCCTGAAAACCATACCACGAGATAACCCAAGCCTCATAACATGCTCTTTCCCAGAAACTGTCACTAAGGTCTGCTCAGCATAGTTGCAGTGTAAAGCACATGTGGGATCTGTGGGTGTTGAATAAACACAAATGCGCCCAAATCGACGGGTATCCTCGAATAAAAGTGGCCGACTATACTTAACTCAATCCATCTATCGCAGGGACGATTTCATGTTGGAGAAGACACTTTTCGTGGGAAAGAGTTCATGTGTTTTCCCTCCAAACTGATGCAGTACTTTGAATAAACGTGTTGAGTGGCAGTTTGAGCGGCAGCACCCATTTTATGAATTCAAAGCCATGTAGAAATCACTGGTAAATCAGTTTATGTACTTCCTACTAATGCCCTTCAGAATAGTATGAATCCATTCCAAAAATGGGTTAACTAAAATGACTGTTTGGATTCTTTTTCTTGAACTCTCTGCGACACCAAAAGAGCGATTTCTTTATGCATTTCCTTGTTCAAATAAATTGAAGCAACCGCCTTCGTTTCTTTTCTTTTAGCATACGGTCAGTTTTAAACACACTGGATTCATAGGGTGTAATCGATTTCTATTTTTTCTCAGATTAGGCCATTTGCAGTGGTGTGTAGTAATATGAATCTATTTTCGGGAGTATCATGAAATTTGTTTGGTCTAAAAAAATATTGCGTCATCCATGATTGAATCAGATTTTTATCACGCGCAGAAACTATTGTCTCGACTGTCGATTAGTTGTCCTGTGACGATTGTTCGCGATGGACATTATTCCAAGAAAGCGTACGAAACTTGTAACGCTGTACGAACACACTGACAACCATTACCAGCGAGCAAATCAAAGTAGTACTATAGATTGGCCGTGAAACTCTCCTGATTTAAATCAAATCGAGAATCTGTGGTCAATCTGCAAAGAAACGACTTCGTGGAATGAACATCTAAAGTACTAACATGTGCTCTGTGTCATGTTTCATTGAAAAAATACGTAAATAATAACGGAATTATTCGTTTTGTTTCAATTAATTTACAGAAGGGTAAAGTATATTTACGATGTTATTTGGTTAAGGCTAACGTTTTACTTACAGTTTTTACCAATCTCCTCACAAAACTTTTTCATTGGCTGCTTTCGACTCCTTTCACCCATTTTTCGCGAACATTATAACGTAAATACGTAAAACTTCTACGACTAGGCAACGAATAACTCGTTAGTTCTGCTTTAAATAGAAAACGGAAGTTGGAACATGACCTGAATATGATTGATTGAGTAATTATCCCAGCGATACTTTGCGGTTATTGCAAAAATTATATTGTTACAATTCGTATAATACTCCCCTTCTGTCAATAACACATTAATTCCAGATCTCTTTAAAGATTGGTTCATTCGAATTCCCCGACATTTGAATAGAAGCGGTGGTTTGTCTTTTGTTACCAGTTTAACTTTGCGTTACCGGTTCCTACCAAAATTATCTCACTCTCTTTGACTCTCAGAAACCCATTGCGTTTTACTGGAATTATCGTCTTACTTGGCGGGAAACGATTAAAAAATATATTTTTCTTATTTTCAACGATTTTTTTCAGTGATTTAAATGCATTATTAAGATGCAATGTCATTATAAAGGCCAGCATGTTGTGAATATAGCAATGAGGATAGCAGTCCGAATAATGTAAATAATGCAAGTAATCATAATACTTCATCTCAGAGATATAGACAGATATATAGAGAGACATAGACATAAAGGCTGGAGTGTACTACGGCCGAAATGTTGCGAATATGGCAATGAAGGTGAGGATAGCAGTCCGAATAATGTAAATAATGCAAGTAATCATAATACCTCATCTCAGAGATATAGACAGATATATAGAGAGACATAGACTTAAAGGCTGGAGTGTACTACGGCCGAAATGTTGCGAATATGGCAATGAAGATGAGGATAACAGTCCGAATAATGTAAATATTACATGTAATCACAATACTTCATCTCAAAGTTATTGAAAATTTCATACTAGGTTAATCAAAACTTTACTTTGAACAAAATCAACGTGCATCATAATATTTAATCAATTGAGAATGAAGCAGGTTGAGATAGATCGGTGTATATTAAATCTGTAAAGTACATGACGACAACGCTGCTAATTTGTACAGCAAGTAAATATTTGCAAAATAGAGTTACGTCTATTTCAACCCTGTTTTGAATTTAAAGGTATTTTTCTCTTAGAGCTTTTACGAACCAAAGCTAGAGAAAGCTGCATACCCTCCTATTAAGCACTACCCAGGAAGAGAAAAAAAGAAGAGTGTGTTATTCAGAGATAACGTAATCCCATTTTTTCGCACAGACAAGAGTTTGGCTACGCGCGAATCCAGGTAGATAGATACATTTAAACACGTTTTGAGTTGTCTATTTTCCGTGACGCTGTGGTGAGTCGACTTTTGTCATCACGGCGTTTCCTCTAGCAACACCTAACCTGTCCAAATTATGTCTACCTTGTGGGTCATGCCCTCTGAAATTGTAATTATTACAGTTTTGGGGGCTACACTGAAAGCAGACACGTCTTTCTCATCGCACTTCTATATTGTGTTAAGGGTACGTCTAAATGGACGTATCTCATAATACTGCTTTCGTACTATTCAATATTCACATTATCGATATATATATATATATATATATATATATATATATTGAAAGAGAGAAAAGAGGGGGAGAAAGGGAGAGAGAGGGCAAGGGAGGTTGAGGGAGGGAGAGAAAGAAGGAAAGAGAGGGCGAGAGAGGGGGAGAGAGAGAGGTTGAAAAAGAGAAAGGGCGAGAGAGAAAGAGAGTGAGAGTGGTGGAGAGCTAGGGAGAAACAAAAAGAGAAAGAAAGAAAGAAAGAAAGAAAGAAAGAAAGAAAGAAAGAAATATAAAGATTAATATCCAAGCCTACGAATTCATGTTAATCTTTTCGGGCCAACGTGGATTACATTTGGGTTCAGAAATCATGTATGACAGGAAAAAGCCTTTAGAATTTGCCTCGAGGATCCATTTTGACGCTGGCAGATACTTATGTGCTGTTCTCCTCAGAGCATTGCTCTTTAACGTGACCGCCTTTCAAATCATTCACTTTTCACTTACTCATTTCAATTTTGTGGCTCTGGACTGTAATTTATGCTGATCGCCTCCATCATTGCATATCGAACCTCCTTCAACCATTCAATAGACGCCCCAACTTAACAATTCAATCGACTTGTCCAATGTGATATATATATATATATATATATATATATATATATATATATATATATATATATATATATATATATATATATATATCCTGCTTCTAACGTCATTACTTCGATATGTGGACAATTGTACTTAATGCTCCGTTATATGCTGTCAACCGGAAGCAGCATCATTTTCTCGGAGTGACACAAGAGGTGAAAACAAGAGATGAGAAGTTTGGCAAAGAGATTTATCATTCTGAATATCGTTATTCTTTGCAGGCCGCCTCTTTGCATGATATTCCCATGAGGTCGGTTCCATTATCCTGAAATGTTCAGCAGATTCCTCAACTGACCCCAGACCAACTTAGCTGATATTTTCAAGCGTAGGATCATTTCAAATTGATCTCTGGTAAATCGTTCTCTGTCAGAAGTAACGAGCAATTTTAAATATTCTGAGAACTAAGTATTTTTGTTTCATGCCTTTTTTTTTTTTTTTTTACATCTATGGATATTTTTTAAATTCAATTATTGTGTGAGGAAGTCTTTCTTATGTCTTAATTACCTTAATTCCCCAGGTATAATACGCATTTTTTCAAAAAAATTATAAGCAAAATTAGGGGTGAGTATTATGCCCAGCAACAAAAAATCTTTAAAAAATGCCGCTTCATAGTTCGATTTCAGTTGCGAAATAACAGCTCACCGCAAACGTATGTCAATATGACACAAACATTTGGGGATTGCGACCCCATAAGGATGTTAAATAAAATTATATATACCTAACAATACTTAAAAACGTAAAATAAAATAAGAATTATCATAAAATTAAATTAGAATAATATTATTCTATGTTTAAAATCATATTTTTTTTAAAAACGACATACAGATCCGTTAGATTGCACATTTTATCGAACAAAAAGTGGTTAATGAGTCTGCGCAGTAGGCACACTAGAGGTATTTCCGTTTCCTTTTAGAATCGTAAACCAGATATATTTTATCTAACGTTTTAATTAAGTATCACATGATTCTTTTGATCAAACCATTGCAAGCAGAGAACTAAGATGAGGTTCCGGTTAGCAAATTATATAACAGAAAGATTGTTTTACAGGTGGAAGGGAGATTATCTGCCTTGATATTTTGTGACATTAGTTTAGTAAAAGTTCAGATGGTGAAAATAACGGAAGCAAGATTATGCTGTACAATAATTTCGATTAATAATCTGTAATCCAGCATCCAGAGTAATACTTTTGTCTGGTTCCGCAAGTAGAATTCCAGGTTGAAGAACATCACTTGAAAAAAAAAACTGCCCCAGTATCTCTTCTTGATATCGGTAAATCAGATTTATAAGATTCATGCAACATCAGGTAGTATTTAAAAGCAGTTATAACTTTCGGATTTACCAGGCCAATGTTAAGCCTTGCTTCAGATGAGAACATAGCCAAGAATTTAGTTGTAATGTTAAGATGAGAACAGCAATAGATATTATGAAATTAGGTTATGGCCGACCATTTGTAATCTGTGCAGAGCTTATGAAATCTGGTATGGTTGATCATTTGTAATCTGTGCAGAGATTATGAAATCAGGTATCGTTGATCCTTTGTAATCTATGCAGAAATTATGAAATCAGATATGGTTGTGACACTATTTAGCGGTCACGTGAAAATTAAAAGCGAGAAATAATTAAGGCGAGAAGAAGCTGAAATAGTTAAGGCGATAAGAAACTATCACGAAAAGACATACTGAGCGATGTTATTTTTTTTTAACAAAGAAAAGTGGTAAAGATTTTATTTTCATTTGCGAAGAAAAGTATTTTTTTTCGCAGAAGATAGGAAATTCGTAAGATCTCGGATCTGTCGAATTAATTTATGCTATGAGGCGGCGAATAAAAGATAGCCATCTGCCCATGGCAATAATGAAAATTGAAAATTGGTCAAGTGGCCTACGAAGCAGAAGTTGGGAGATAATGTTAATCAGGTCACGCACTGACCGAGAAAAGCGTCAGCGGAGGCCACCCAAGAAGAAAGGGAAAAGAATAAACCATTAACTATCCTTCGGAGATATCATTTGGTTTTGGGAAAAACCCCTGTCTTATGTGGACCTCGCCATGATAAGAATTTGTTACCGGGAGAGATAATTAGCGACAGAGTGTGAATACGTCCAGTTAACCAGCCATTTGACGCTGGCGAAAATCTCGTTGATAAATTCCAGGTGACATTAAGATAGAGATTAAGTGCCACACTACGAGTCGTAGAGGTCTGGTGTCGGGAAGAAAAAGAAAAGAAAAAAAGAAGATAATTTTTTTTCCTTTGAGCGATAATTGTAGGCGAAGGTAAACATATGAGAAGGAAGGGAGGCCTGTTGACTCCTCTGAGGGGATTAGTGTGAGATACCACTATGAGAACGAAGGGAAACCTGTTGACGCCCTCTGAGGGAATTGGTGTGAGATACCAATATGAGAAAGGAGGAATTTGGGAAGACGAATCCCTTAAGAACCCCACTGGAGCAGAAAGTAATGGACTTCCAGAAATGGAAAGTAATAAATTTTTCCTGTCCGAAAACAAAGGAAATCCTTGTTGTGGATTTAGAATTATCGAGGAACTCAAACTCCGACAAGCCTACACCCGGTTTGGTCGGCGTCCATATAAGAAGAGTCGCAGTTAGTTGCAGTTGGATTCGGAGAGTTGCAGTTGGGCAGACGCAGACAGAGTTGAGCTGTGAGCTCTGAGACCAGCCTCGCAGGAAGCTGACTGAATATCCACGCATCCCGACTTCGACTTCTAACCAAGAACAATTTATTTTTGAAGAACGACTTAGACTCACACCACCAAAACAGGTTTTACGAATATCGTCTGAAGACCAAAACCAGTTATCGAAAAACAACTTAAGATATTAAGACTCGCCTAACACAAAGTGTCCCGAATCCATAGAAGCGGTTTGGGAGAAAGACGCAGTCCTGTATTCAGAAAATATTTGTTATTCTTTTTTTAACACATTTGAACTTTTCGAGTTGTTCCTTTATTTTCTTTTACATATACTTGTGTGGTGTTACCTTTGCTCGGACTCGGCTTGCATTGCGGCACGGCGACTGATTGATTTCGTCTACCTAAGATCAAATCACAACGTCGGTAGGTTAGACTAGAAGTCAAAGCAGTTACTTCGGTAACCAGACGTTGCAGGCGAGCTGGAAACGACAAAGCTGATGCCGAATCTAACCAGATTCCCATCCGAATCAGCCAAGGGTGACAACAGGATCACGTTACATTTGGTGCCGCGACCAATACCAAGTCACATTCGTCGTCACAGGACGGCAACGGGCGCGTAGAGGCCGGGGTGACATCACATGGTTGATCATTTGTAATCTGTGGAGATATTACGAGATAAGGTGTGACTGAACTTGTGATAATGCTCCCTTTTATCATTTCCAATGCACATCATGACAGAATTTGCTTGAGCACTAAGTTATTACAGAATTACATGATTTCTCATTTTACTTCGGCAACGAATCTTACTTTGTTAACAGAGATAATTGCTAAAAGTGGTGTAGGTTAAAAGTCACGGGGGCATCTCTTAGAAATGCTAAAATCTTGGGTGTTATTTTTTAACATAATATTATTTTTAGCATAATCCGTTTATATCCACGGATATTTTAATGCGCTCTTGACCATGACATTCCAACATAAAAGAAAAAAAAATCCATAATGGATAATTTTTCACGTTCTAATGAACGCAAATGCAAAACTATCAACCGTTGCATTTAAAGGCAAAAAGAAAAAAAATCAGTAATGGAGAGCTACACCTAGTTTTTTGCCTAACCAGTTGCACACCTGATGATAATCTCAGAAAGAGATGGCAAGTACTTGGGAAATAAAAGGGATTTTCACTATTACAGTGCATTTTTTTGCCTTATTCAATCGTAATACACGGAAAAATATCCGTGAATATGAACGGATTATGCCGAAAATAAGCAGGCATAATATTTGTAATTTATTTGATCAAATATGCCTAAAAGAGAATTTGCTGCCTAAATACATACACGCTCCCCCATATATATACATATATATATATATATAGAGAGAGAGAGAGAGAAAGAGAGAGAGAGAGAGAGAGAGAGAGGGAGAGAGAGATAGAATAGAAAAGTCAAGAGCAAATAACTTTAGAAAGATTTTACAGTTCCATGAAAATAAGTGGATACAACGTTTAAAAACACAATATCCAGCCGGGCTAAACCATAAATTTAACAATATAGATAGTATTAATATATAACCCTACAAATCAAAACCTACCCACATTTCTCACCCACGCAAGACAGACATGCTTACGGAGGTGTTGAGGCCTCAAACTTATAGATATACCCACACGAATATACACACTTACACACATCGTACTCACTCACTCCCTAATGAGCCAAATGATAACTCACACACATAGTAATATATAAGCTTACACACATTATACTCACTCACTCCCTAAGAACCAAATAACACACACACACTTAAAAGAGACACATCCCCTTTCCAGAAACCAATAAAATTGTCAAAATGACCAAGGGAATTCAGAGCAGCATGAACCCACCCATCTCTTATCTCAAATAACAACTTAAAAGAAACTGTTTGACTAACACAAAGACTGACAAAAATTCATGTTAAAAAAATTAAAAAAAAACAAATGAAAACTACAGACAAAAGTTCATTTTCTCCATCAAGACATTCATTTCTGTAGTTTACTGCTACCAGCAAGCAGAAATATTTCTTTTCCTGATGATGTCGAGGAATCTAAATGAAATAATAACGAAAACGAAGGAATCTTAATATACAACCCAGTGTGTCTGAAGATTTTTATTTTTTAATATTTTTTATTGTTCAATATATATATATATATATATATATATATATATATATATATATATATATATATATATGTTGTTTTGTAAAAGTTCCCTTTCCTGTTCATATAATCATTTATTTCATTTTCTTAAAGTTTTTCCGATATATTCTTTAGGACTCTTTTTAAATGTAATAAATTAAATTCCTCCTTCAAATTTAAGCTTATTATTTTGTTTTGTATTAATTAAGTCTCTTATTTTTTAGACGTAGTAATGATGAATTTAATGTTACTGATATAGAAAAAGTTAGGCATCGCTATCCGATTCTATATGTTAAAGAAAAAAAGAGAAGCCGCCAACGTTTGTGGTTATAATATGGATTTTTAAATATATATATCATACTTCATTTTCCATATATTTTGCTACACGGGTTTTGAGTCCTGTGTCCTTCATCAGGCGAAGAATGGTTATTTCCCCATTATTATTTAAATATTTCTTCATATTTTCTTACGTTTAACCATTGTCTTTTGTGTGTGGTCGTAAGCCAAATTCTTCTTGAAGCAATGGAGAAAATGTTACTCTTTTTAAGTGTGTACCTTTATCTTTTTGAGCAAGGTCGTGTCAATCTGGGAAAATGGTGGCTGAATCACAATTTAAAAAAAAGAAAAAATTCTTCTAGGATGAAAAATGTAGCTGAACTGCTTATAGAGACGAAATAGTGGATATGAGCATAGTAAAGTGGTTGGTAATGCGTCTATTCGGTGACAACAGAGTTACCTAGACGGTCCAGTACGGATGTAAATACATGTAATATAGAGCGTCTCGGTCACATCCTGGGCGTGAATCGTGGAGTATGAGCAGGCAACTCCGTTGGACGGTCTTGTTACAGATGAAGAAGATGAGGAAAGAGGTCTTAGAGAATTTAATAATCACATGACGTACTAAAAGTATCAGATTGAAAGTTTGTGTGAATCAATGACAGAAAAAAACAGAAATCAGGAAGTCGTGGAGAACTGTGATCATCCCCCCCTAGAGATACATGGTGTATAAAAGAAGAAGGGCTGAAAACATCGCTGTAAAAAAAAAAAAAAAAAAAATGATCTATGTACCTGTTGTTGGAAATAAATAGGAGGTATTATTTTCGGAGCGTCCCTGGTGACCGATTTTCTGAGTAGTTGATATTGATTGTTCCAACTCTGCCAAATTAATTTCGTTTTATAAAAGCCTATAACAAACATGATACTTTTTGACAAATATTATTTGTAAAATTCATCTTAATCTCCGTGCAGCGTTTAATTTTGTTAGCTGCTTTCCCCAGAGTCCCTATTGTAAATTCTTAGAACAGAAAGGGAAAATAATATTTACCCGTGTACACAATGTCTTCGGTAAAGGCCCCCAGTTTATCAAAATCACAAAAACATTCCGCCTTCAATTTAAATAAAAAATAATATTTATTTGCTTACTTATTTACGTAAAAACTATCGCAGTCTGTTCATATCTATTTACTTTTCGTTGTCTATTCATTCATTCCTATCTATCTATCTATCTATCTATCGCAGTCTGTTCATATCTATCTACTCATCGTAGTCTATTCATTCCAATCTATCTATCTATCTATCTATCTATCTATCTATCTATCTATCTATGTGAATGCAAAAACCAGGACAAATGTTTCTTATCAAGAAATATTAAATTTCGTTTGATAAATTTTCTGTCGGTAGAAAATGTTCGAAGGAAGATTTATGTTCTTTTATGTTTACAGTAGATATGACAAGCTTTTTTTGTTCATACGATACAAAAATAATGACGAAAGCCTTATTGTAATTAGCTGAATATGCAGACTCAAATTCGATTATCTGGCAAAGAGAAAAAAAGTCTTTTCCCTTTACTGTCTCAACAGTAAAGATAAAATATTTTCAACAATGACCCATTCACTCCGAATAATTCACTTGCTACAGAAACCAAAACAACATCAGACTCCACAACGAATATGGCGAAACAAACAACAACAACAAGAAATATGGCAAGAATGACTTCACAGTTTTAGTTATATATAGTAGACATTTTTATTCTTACCTATACTGAACCCCAGTGCAAGAATTCGTCCGGCTATTTTTTATGAAAGCCATAAGACATTTGGACCTTGTAAGGAATTTTAGATTTAAAATAAAGGTTAGTTGATACCTGGTCCATATGGGAATAACATGCTATTTTGCAAACATAACCCTGGGGAGCGTCGACCTTTGCAATCTTATGTGCAAAATTATATATCAGGCGCGCAGCGTGGGATGGCATAGCATCTAGTATCAAATTAAGTCCTAATAATGAATATAAACCGATTTTGGACAGGTATGGAAAATGAAATATACCCCGTTTTATCTTTTTCGAAACACCTACTGCTTTTCGCGCCAATATAGTTTTGTTTGTATACTTGTGGTGGCAGAGACGGTGACATTATCATTCCGAACATGAGATCTAGTTCGAATACCACTATAAGAGATATCTCATCATGAATCAAATTCTTTAACTACTATCTGATATATATATATATATATATATATATATATATATATATATATATATATATATATATACCAGATAATAAATAAAATGAATTGGTCATTGCAAGGAGACATTATATTGCTGTTATTTATATCGAGCTCTTTTCTGAGTAAAATATATATATCCGTAAATATAGCGTAACTTAAAACTATATATAATGAACTGGAGAATTATTTTAATATATATAGTCCGACAATTATTTTAACATATTTATCCGATATTTTTATAGATACGCATATTTAAGTAATTGCTCTGTATATAATAAACAGTATTAACAACATTTACAGACGTGAACATCAAAAAAATCTCATAGAAAATATTTGTCCTCCGACAGGGATCGAACCTGTATCCTACACGAAACCGCCATATAGACTAACGTGCTATAGCATTAAGCTACAAAACAACGTGAAAGTAGAAAATATATTAAAATAATTGTCTGTCCATTTCATAATATATGATGTCATTTGTTTTTGTTAAGATACATTTCGAGCAGATATGTGAGTTCGAGAGTAATCATGGGAAATTTGTAGTTTAAAAACAGTAGTTTAACCTTGCTAACCAGACGTTTCCTCTGTATCTAAATAATCCGTGTAGCATTCTGGTTCGATTACTATTGAAGGTCACATATTTTCTATTAGATTTTTTAGACATTTACACCGGTAAAATTGCTTAATAATGTTTATTATAAACAGAGCATTTACTTAAATATTTGTATCTATAAAAATAACGTACAAACAGAATATATATATATATATATATATATATATATATATATATATATATATATATATATATATATATATATATATATATATATACGTGTGTGTGTGGTAAAGTGATGAAGGGTTTGGTAACCTGTGTGGATAATCCCAACCTTTATTATTATTGTTGTTAATAATATTATTATTATTTTTTTTAGATAATTAATAATGTGTCATATATTATCCTCTAATCCTTCCAATTGGATTAAGCAAGATTAATACTATTATTAATAATATTATTAATATTATTTATTTTATTTTATTCCTACTTTGCTGGTAATCTTTAATAATTTATGTATTAACTATAAATTTTATTGATATTCATTTCAAATATGTGCATTTTAAGTTTCACCGTAAGATGCCTACATATGATAACTTATTCTTTCTTCTCCCTCTTTCCCCCCTCACCCCCACCTCAACTGCTTTAGTATTTGTCTTCCATTTTGCCTTTTTCTTCTTTTCTCTTCCTGTCTAAAAATTATTTAAGAGGTCAAATTATCTGCCCTCTTAACTGAGTGCACTTGAACCTAAATAAATTTTTAAGGATGGTTTAAAAAAGAAAAAAAAACAACAGCAACTCCTTACATTTCCAAGATGGAACTTTCCATAATCCTCTCATCACCTGTGTCAGCTTATATCAACCTAAAACCATCCCTCAAAAATTCTATTAAAAATAAAAGAAACCTAATTCTTTTGTAAATAGAGATGTGACCTGATGAACCAGGAAAAAATATATTCTCTGGGGAAATAAATTATAGTCATGGAAACTTAAGATTGTCAATTTCTTAATTATTGAATTAATATATATATATATATATATATATATATATATATATATATATATATGTGTGTGTGTGTGTGTGTGTGTGTGTGTGGTGTGTGTATGTATATATATGAATATAGCTCAACATTTTCTACAAGAGAAAAACTTGCTTGGATTTTACCAGCATTTTAGTATTCCAATCTCAGTTTCGTACGATCATTTGGAAAAAGATTTATGAAGAATTTGTTACGTCATTCAACCAAGAGGAAAAGATTGCTGGTCATGGAAGTTACTTGATCTCAAAATTCGATCTATTTTGTAAAATACATCTATTGGATGCTTTACTACACATCATCAGTGATGTTTATAGGCGAGGTTCATTTTGGGGCCTCGGATTTTTCAACATCAAATGCAACCACAGTTTCTATTTGTTAAGAAACATGGCGGCGTGTTCGACTTGAAGTGGTAAGTAACGACTTGTTTCCCTCAGTGAGAGATATACACGTACATATACACACACGGAAACGTGTTCAAGAATCACATTCTACTTACACTTATCTTATTTCCATTCAAGTTAATCATCCTCCCGAAAGAAAAAAAAATTGTAGCTAATTTGAAACTATGTCACCCACTAAATCAAACAACAATTCTCGATGTTTACCAATATAACATGTTTGCATCATTAGTTTACGCGCTTATTTTCTGTCATTTGACGGGTTCGATTGGCTTTAAAAAGGATACAATACATTTGCTTAATATGCATCTGATCATAGGAGACATTAAATTATATATATATATATATATATATATATATATATATATATATATATGTTTGTAGACCTACGATCGTAGTAGACAAAAGAATACATTTCTCTATCATGTGTAAAGCCAAAAAAGACTATAAATACAAGTTTTTTTTTATCATGCCTAAGCTCATATATGATAATTGCTGTATAGTGTTACCTACTCACAGGAAGTAGTATGCACTCAAGTGTCTCATGGGTAATAACCATAGATATTTATAGTCTTTGTGACGTTTTATGTAAATGAATCACCTCATCTCCCTGTATCGTAGAGATTTTATCCCTTTATTTTCCCTCGTGCTTCTGGTAACTTTTGTCGCCTCACTATCATCCTCTCCTCTCCTTAAGATATTGTCTAGATATGGAAGATCTTTACCGTTCTCTGTTTTTATAGGAGTTTTCCTTTAACGATTGTTCCTCTTCAGAATTTATATTACTCTCGATTGACTGGTTTTCCGAGACCAATTTCTCAAATTCACAGTATTAGCTGCCTGTTTTAAACGAAGAACAGACAGTGGCCTAAGAAAAGTCTTTAGCCAGGAGAAATAAACTACATCCAATTTCAAAATTTAATTACGTAATCCCAACTCAACATAAATAAACAGTATTTGGAACTTGAGTAGTTCCTCAATTTCCTAGTTTCAGTGCTTGTATTCGATTTTTCGTGGATTTGATAAAGTTATCAACATTCGTCTGAGCCATATTTTGCACACTCCTTTAGCAATGTTTCTTTAAGGGTTACCATTGACGTTATTTTGGTTACACACTCTCAAAGTTTTTGAACTGCTCGCCAACAAGAATCAACTCAGATTTCCCCCCAAACCAGACAGCGCCCTACACCATTATTCCAATCCGTCTATGTTTCACGGTCGTCTGCAGACATTCAGTGTTCCGAGCCTGATTCAGATTTCATCAAACATAAGCCTTTCTCTAATTCGAATATTGGCAGAATATACTTTCATCTGACCAAATTACAGATTGTCAAAATTCATAATCTTTGCTCTCAAATTCTTTCGCCCAGTCTATACGCCTGTTCATGATAACCCCTGAAATCAAGAGCTCCTTTCTTGCAACGCTTCTTTGATAGCCTAGTTCTTTCAGAGTCTTTCTCATCGCATATGGCGACATTTCCATTCTGTTGGCGACATTTTTGACGCTCTAACGACTGTTTCTGATGACTTCCCTCTTCAGCGCCCTTTTCGTTCGCTCATCCACGATGTTTGGTCTTACTGAACGTTGTTCTACACGACAATGGCCTTCTTCATTAAATTTCTTGACAATATTATAAACCGTTTGATGATTAACCTGGAAAAACCTATCAATTTCTCTATTTGACTTGCTAAAATTCACCAATTTCCTTATTTCTGCGAACTTTCATTGCAAAATATAAGTCAACTATCGTTTATAGATTAGAGAAGATTGATACTAACACGGTATTGTCAGAAAAAAAAGAAGATACGTTATTACACAAGCTAAAATTTCTGTAATTAAGGGTGGCTAAAAACTTATAGCCCACTGTATTCGATAACTGGTTCATTCATATTTTGAGAAATATTAATAAGCTTAGATCTCTTTGCATTCACTAGATTTTTTTTTCACTACTAGATGACTTATATCGTTAAACGTCATCTCTGCCAAATGTCATAGGTGTGCAATTGATGTTGTTTTTAAGAGTAGTTGACAACAAGAGGTCTGTTATTTGGTTTTCTCCCCCTTTTGATTTTGAATCCTTCAGTTTTTTTTATTCTAGCTTTAGCTTACGGTATTCTAAGCCACGCTTGTCCATATTCATAATTTTCAAGTGATAATTGTTTGTTCGGTTCTTTAGATATTGACAGCGCCATTGTTGTGTCGTGAGGGAAGCAGTATAAACTCAACGGCCTGACATGTAATAAATGAAGCTAATTATAGAATTTGGGACTTTATATGTAAATGAGTCACAACACTAATAAAAATGCTTTAATGCGCTTAAAATCGCAATAGTCATTTGAATACAATTATTATCCGCATGATCATAAAAGACAATTCTATACATTCCTTTCATTTTGAAGCCATATCTAGAGTTCTGAAAGTTTTAGGAGAGATCCAAGAGAATATTGCAAAATTTCCAACAGATTCAGCGGAGAGACGAGTTAGCCAGACTGGTCGAATTGTCAATGGAGTACAGAGAGCTGCAATGGTAGTCTTCCAGAACTTCAAGAGAACCCACCAAATAGAATCAGCTAATCAGCGGTTTTCATCAGATCGTGTGGTTAGCCCTAGAACACTAACCATGGGTACCCATAGTACCCAGCGCAAATTTTCCTATTTTTAATTACAATTTTCAGTACCTGATTTTCTTACCTAAATAATATGTTTTTCAGTTCCTATTAATGTTAACTCAAAGTACAAAGTTTGAAAGGCCTACACGTAAAAATATTTCAAATAACGATCTATATTTAATATTTATTTTGATATTTTCAAAATCGGGTATGATATACCCATGGTTAGTAGTGGGATAACTTTAATTGATGGTTAGTGTTCTAGGTTAATAATATATTGGAAGATATTCGGTTCTACTAGAGGAACCATCGGATTTGATCAAAGCGATGTGTAGTGAGTGAGAAATAATAATAACCACTCATTCCTGTCAAATTCGCAAGGCCGGGGAAGAAGAAAGGAATAAATTCGCGAGCCTATGTGAAATTTTGTTTGGAACAATGAAAATATTGACTTCCCAGAAATTGACCGATGAGTTGGAATGACCCGAAAAGAAAGTAGTTTGCCTATGAAAAATTCCTTTTTGATATAAAATGTGGAGAAAATTAAATTAATAAGAGTATCTAAAGTCATGTGAAAGATTTATATTTAATATTTTTTTTGATATTTTCAAAATCGGGTATGATATGCCCATGGTTAGTAGTGGTGTAACTTTAATTGATGGTTAGTGGTCTAGGGTCAAGTTTCAACGAGGGAAGAGGATTGAAATGAACGCTGAAATTGTTGTAATAAAAGAAAGCTCCGCACACGTGAACTTGAAAAAAGTGGGAGTCAAATCGTTCTTAGGATGCGGCATCGTGAGATTGGGTGAAACAGTTTATGTAGCTGTCCCTAGACAACCACGATGTCTGTTGTTAGCAGCATCAGATTCGATAGACTGGAAAGCCAGTTCCTTGTCAAATCTATAAACCGTGCGAAGAGTAAATGCAATCAGGAGATATTTACAGTCAACGACGGTAAATAAAACGACACTCAATTGCAATGGCTTCTTCGGATTTATTTTCCAGGGTACGGAAAGCCTCAACATTAATTAATTCTCTGTGTGTGTGCGTGCGCGCGCGCACGCGCTTGCTGATGATGCAGGAGCTCTTCAACTAGAATATGTTCGGCTATTAACTTTTGGAGGGGGAGATGAGATGGCTTCATACATTTCTAAGTGTATTCGTGCGCATCAAAGCGAACATACCGGTTTAAGCTGAAATGTGAACTCGGCCCTCCTATTCCAATTTCCTTGTCTAATAGCTGCACTACACACACATGTATTATTGTTAATATAATTATTTTATTTCCTTTGATTTCTGGCGTGTACTCATCTATTTTCAGGTCCCCCCCCACAGAGACCTAAGGTCAGAAATGGCGTCATAACACTTTCCACTGACAATATATATATATATATATATATATATATATATATATATATATATATTACATACGTAAAGCCCTTCGGCCCTTCGTAAAGTGTGGGCTGTACTTGTGTGAACATTTTTTTGTATTTCCTTGAGGCATGGGCTTCCAGGAATCCCTTCAATTAATCTACTGGAATCTTTTCCAACCAAACCGAGGATTCCAACTACAACAGAGATTGTTGATGTTCCCATATGCCACATATTATTCGAGATTTCGATTTCAAGGTATTTTGATATCTTTTTGAAGATCTTCAAAGATACATTGTAGTCTGCAGGGACTGCCATATCAATAAGGAGACACTTTTTTTCTTTGTAGTCTTTAATAACAATGTCTAGGCAGTTGGCTTTGATTGTTCTGTCTATGTGTATTGTGTAGTCCCATTGAATTGTAACAGGTCCTATCTCCGTAACCGGGTCTGGGTGGCGTTCATACCAGTTTCTTTCACTTTCCTCCCCGTAGAAGTTGCATATTTTCCAGTGTAGATATTGGCCTACTCTATCATGCCGGGTTAAAAACTCAGTGGGTGCCAATATCGTGCAACCTGATACAAGATTATCAATTAT
Organism: Acanthosepion lycidas; assembly: GCA_963932145.1. NCBI lineage: Eukaryota > Metazoa > Mollusca > Cephalopoda > Sepiida > Sepiidae > Acanthosepion > Acanthosepion lycidas. The sequence goes on from OZ010583.1 coordinate 12,379,024, forward strand.
TTCTGGATATTTATCACAGAATCTGCATTTGGGGCTGACACAATATTTTAGTATGTGTGCTTGATAATTTCTAGTTAACAAGCATTGGTCCTGTGCAGCAAGGATAAAACCTTCAGTTTCAGCTTTCAATCCTGCACTACGTAGATGGGTACGGGTTTTGTCTACGTCAGCTTGTTTGGTACGGGCAGAGGATTGGGTATGAAGCTTTTTATCTTGCCATTGTTTCTGTATCTGGTCGGTTGCATATGTTTTTGCTTTCTTTTTTATGTATTTTGCAGCTTCAATCAGGTATATTGTGCTTTACTTGCATTTCTGCACCCATTTTAAACTCCATTTTGAACTTGTTATTATTATTATTATTATTATTATTATTATTATTATTATTATTATTATTATTATATACATTTTTCTGCTATTACTGTATCGAATCAGATACATATATTGATTTTTTGGCAATTACAAGACATTATTTTAATCGGGGCCTCAGAACCCCTGAAGCAGTTTACAGCTTTTGAGGAAAAGATTCAAGTTATTTGAAACGTGGCCAATTGTGAATGGATTCTATATAGCCGCCAGCATCAACAGTTCAACACGCAATCCTTTTTGAAGCAAAAAAAAATCACCTATTTGAGTAAGTGTGAAAGATGTACAGTAATACGATTTGCTGAAACCCGATAAAAATATTAGTACAACGCATTATAGTCGAGGCCTTCGGAGTTTAGCAGCTATAATGCACGTAAAAAAAAGCATTTCAAGGACAGAGGAGTCGGAAAAAAAAACTGTATAATAAAAGCTTGACCACACGTTGCTTTGCCGATCTAAATGCCAAGACCTGAGTTGGAATAAAAATTTTTTCCTTCGCACTGAACTCAGTGCAATTAGATCTTGACTTCCATCGATTAATACTATATTCCTAATAGGGTCAAAAGATTAAAGACATCTCCGATATTCAAACTTTTATTGATAATTATAATTTATCGAAGCTGGAAGCATTTTTATCGAGATGGAATTGGAAAACTACAAGACTGCTGATATAAAGTCAGACATAGTCAAAATATATTTTATGATTAGTAAATACAAATTTAAATAACAGGAAATGTTTTTATAACTGATTTTAACCCAAATGTTTAACCGAAAAATACTTCTTGACATTTGAGTTGGCACAATCGTTAGCAATCTGCTCTTGCTAGATAAATTACGACTGAGCAGTGACTTCAATTCAAATTGGGTGAACCATACTATCCGGTTTTGTGCCATATCTAAGCTACGTTTAATAAAGTGCAATATATATATATCTTATATAAAATCTATATCAAATCTAGAAGAAGCACTTCGACGTGGTATAATGGTTAGCAAGCTTGTCACGCTTGATCTATTACGACTAGTTAGTGAGTTCGATACCCACTGGGTGCTTCACACCTTCGACTTTGTGCCACATCAAAGATACGCTTAGAAAATTATTGGGGCACTTCGACGTCGTGCAATGGTTAGATCAATTACGACTGGCAGGGAATTCGACCCTCACTGGGTGCCCCCGACTTTCGGCCCTGTGGCGTATCTGTACCATAAAGCCGTTAGTTAGATCCAGTGATAGGACCCAAAGATGGCACGTGGAACTAGAACAGTCTACCCCGTCTAAATATGGCGACAAAGATGAAGACAATAGTCCGAATATTCTAAATAACGTACATAATACCTCATCTCAGAAATATAGACAGATAATACTGGACAATTTCCTTCCAGATAAAAAGTTAACATAGGCAACAGAGAACTAATTCTATAGAAGGATACAGAAAATGTCATGAACGGAATATTGTAGTTTTAAAGGAAATGGAAACAACAAGTACTCTTGTATATAATATCAGAAATAGCCAATTAAAATCTTGGGGAAACATAATAAGGAAAGAGGGTTTGGAAACTGACACTCACAGGATGTATTGAAGAAGAGTAGAAGGAAATATGCAGCAACATGCCGAACGACTTTGCATAAATGGATTGGAGAACAATGACAGGGAAGAATAGTAAGAGGGAAAAGATTACTTCAGTATACAAAGCATAGGAAGTAGTGGAGAGTGATTGATTGCGCACGTCCTGAAGAGACACTGCACATAAAAGAAGATGTTGAGAACAAAAGACAACAAAGAATCACGTGAAATAGATATTTCTAGAAGAGTCTTTATGTACCCTTGTATTTGAGACGTCATTGATTTTCCCCAGCACTATTGTATTTTTATCTTGTCCCTGAAGCAACCTTTTTACTGCTGAAAAGTTTTTGTCATGAGAAACGCCACAGGGTCCCTCATGAAATCGAAAGGGAAAATGATCGATGAGCAACCCAGAAAAGGTCGGGTAAACCTCAGAGATCACTGAGGGTTGTCGTTTCGTAAATGGCGTTTGGGACATACGACAGTAAAACCAGGTATCAAAATCACTGAGCTAAGAAATAAAAGCTCTAGAAAAAAAGAAGATATTAGTTGATCTTTGCTATTACCTTGCTTCGGGATAAAATCAAGTGATTTTATCATCCGAAATCTCTGCTAAACCTGCTGCAAATTTTAAATCTAGCAATTTATGTAATTTTTAATTATAAATCAATGAATTTTGCAAAGTGATTTTATACTTATAAATAAATAAATAAATAAAAGAAAGGCAAAATTGAAATAAACAAAATCCAAATAATGCAATCGCTCTAGAAATGCCTGGCATTTCAAAATATTATTTCTATTATTTAATTCTACTGTTAACTTTAGCATTTCAAAAACGAATCTGCACTTTTTTAATCATCTGGGAGATCCCTTTTTTTACATTCCACCAGTATGGCTAATGCTAACCTCCAGAAGAGTGACTCGGTGGGTCTTTTCGGTCTAATTGGAAAGAGTATACTAAATCAACTGCTAAGTCTGCAACAGTTGGCTCACTATTATCACAACCTTCCCTGAACCATCCGAGTTGAAATCACTCAGTAATATATCCATCAAATGAGGTAAGGACGTTAAACATCTTGGATCACACATAATAGATTCCCAAAAAGACTTCAACATCCGCAAAGAACTTGCATGGAATACGCGTAACAAATTTCACAAGATTTTGCGCTCCAACCTTCCATCCTCGTTAAATGTCCAAACCTTTTGAATATTGATTCAACCAATCCTACTGTATGGATCAGAAACTTGAACATTATCTGTTCGTTTTGAAAGACGACTGGATGGAACATAAAGAAATCTACTTAGAAAAATCCAGAATGGAGATCCCATACAGTACTTTAACAGATTTTACAGAGAACCGAAACCAAGCTCTCTTAAGCTCAAACAAAGACAATTACAGTTTGCCGGCCACTGCCACTGAGCGAACAGGGACGTCATCACATCCTTATTCCTATGGCATCTGAAAGTGTCTTCCCGCGAAAATTGATTTTCCCAGACACCATAGCTCCTGACTCAGGTTTGGATATTGGGGATCTGGGGACAGCAATACAGTGTTAGAAAGGGATTGTCATTAGAGTTCCGACCAACTACCGGGAGGTCGAAGGATGATGAAGAAGAAATAAGGCCTTTTCTCAGAATAGCAGCCTGAATAAACAGCAGGTTTTGTATCATTCCAATTTCTCTAAAGCCATACAACTTATGTACTGTATACCAGGGGGGTCGGAAAACCTACGACATTAGTAGCACGTGGCACGCCAAGCAATTTCCAATGGCACGCAGCTGCAAATGACATCACGAAGTCCGAATCAATAACTACTACAACGCAAAGAAGATATTTAGCTGTTTCAATTTTAATATATAATAAAGTATATCTACTATATATTACAATTTAAAATATATTGTAGAACAGATATATTGACCACGACTTGTATAAAAATACATATGCTGTTGACACACTGAATGATTTTAAAACCCTAAGTCGGTACATAGTTAGCAAAAGGTTGCCGACCTCTGCTGCATACAGTATATGTTATTGAAAAATAATGCCTGCATATTATACTAAATGTTCTTATTTAACACCACAATGATAATGAATTTCAATCAGAAATATAGACTGTATGTTATCCTTAAATGCTGTTATTTAATACTACTATGAGAAATAATGATTGGTGTGAACGCAGTTATAACTCCACAAATCAGGAATAAAATATTTGTGTATGGAACCTTTGCTAATTGCTGTATAATCGTCTCTTTAATACTGCATTTTAATGGAAGATCACAGAAGTTGGATGTGGGGCCTAAGGAATCTTGGAGAAAATGAAATGAACCATTGTTATCCACGCCTAAAATGGTTCTGCATCCTAAGAAGAGGATTCTGTGCATCTGATTGGAACGGAAGAGCAAAGTCAGACATTGCATTTAGAAAATCATCGTTTCCGGACAGACACAATGTTCTGTGAGGAAGAAAAAATGAAACTTCCTGAAGGAAGGTAAAAGACAGTGAAACAAATTGGCACATCCTATACGATACAGGCCCGATACCTGTCGGAGGACGCATATATTCTATGAAGTTTTTCGGACATTCAGGCCGGCGAATGTTGTTAATATTGTTGATTATAAACAGATCATTTACTTAAATATTTATATCTATAAAAATAACGCATAACAATAAACTATATTAAAATGTTCAAATCTATGCAAGTATCTAAACATTGTCTTTGAAATTCGCTTAAAATTGTTTCCAGCATTTGTTCTGATCAAATACTTTGCATTTACAACAAATAAAAGTAGTTTTATTAGTTTTGAACTGTAGCATGACATTATAATGTGAATTGTTAGATACTATACCGAGGCAGTTTTTAGCTTACCCTGGCGCAAGCGTACTAGCCGACTTTACCAGTACCGATATACCACATGATTTTTGTAACTGTTGTATTAGACAATGCAATTTTTATGATTTAAAGAGGTCGACTGATAGATGGAGATATACGGTAAATACGTTATCTCCGGTTAATTCACACTGACATAATTTCCGTTTTTCAGTAATTTCGTTCAGGGTTCAATTTCTGCCACACCGGATTTTTAACGTTTTAACAAAAACATTTTTAATTCAAACATTTTACTTTTTCTTCCATCGATTATTTCATACTTTCATGGTTTTTTCTTTGGAGATCTTCGCTCCAATTTAATAAAAGCATATGTCAGTATCTGTCGATATTTCTGAGATGAGGCATTATGTACATTATTTACATTGTTCGGACTATCGTACTCATCTTTGTTGCCATATTTATCACAACGTTTCGGCCGTTGTACGTTCCGGCCTTCGTCAGATGTGTGGAATTCGAAATGAACCCTTTATTTCGCTCGCTGGGGTAGACTGTTCTAGATGTCAGTCATTATTTATCTCCTGTTAATTACCCTCTCCAAGTTCTCCACCGCCTTAACTAGGTATTGAACTCACAGTCTTTGGGGGCTGTCACGGGAATATAACTAACGCCATTATCCACTGTGCCATGTGTCCTTGAGAACATCTGTGTATTTCTGGGACTTATAAACCTCAGGTCTTCAGCAACCATTTTTACCAGTCCTCATATTGCATTTTGCTATATATTCATTTTTGCTATTGTCATTGCATGTTTTTTTTACCAGGGCTCATATTGCATTTTTTTGTTATTATCGCTTTTCTCTGGAACTCCTTATTATTGGTTCCCATATTGTATTCATTTCTATGCTTGGTCGGCTCAGGAGATTTTTGTGGCCTAGTATATGTGCTGATTCCTTACGTTTACGAATTTTCCAATGACGTTCTTTCTCTATGATTTCAACCTGATCCCACAGAGGGCGATGATCTCCATTTTCTCTCCATATGTGGTCAGCCATGCCTGATTTTTCCACTTCCCATTGTGTTACAGCTTTTTGGTGTTCTTGAAGACTTACCTTAAGGGGGTCGCCTGTCTGCCCTTTATATTTTTTCCACAGATGCACGGGAAGGCGTACACACAGTCTTTAATCATGTTCTCCTCTATGGGGGGGTCTTACCCGGGAAATATATCTGCGAAGTGTCGTCCAGCTTTTGAAGGTTGTCCTGATGTTATATAGACCGCAGATTCTTTGTATTTTCTTTGACAACCCCTTCACACAAGGCAGCCAGACGGTTTTCTTAGTGCTGTTGTCCTCCTCCTCTGGTACATGCCTATCCCAGTTTATTGGGGCTGCTGCCATGTACGCAGGGTAGTTTCTACGTTGTAGGGTACTGCTTATAGTGACCAATTCTTTATCTAATGTCCCTAGGTCGCCAAGGATATGTCATACAATTTACGGGGGTCGTCATCCTTTTGTATGCGTATCGACGGGTAGAGATTATTTTTATCAAATCAATATATCAAAGACGTTCACGGTGATTGTGTTTGTTGTCCGTCAGAAACCGCGCCACCTGATTTTCGAATTTGCAGACTTTGTAGATTGTAATCAAATAATTCTGAAGAGATGGATAAACGGTGGTAAAGCGCTGAGTCATTTCCAGATTAATCAACCATAGATTGGCTTTTATGACTTGGTGCAAGTCATCTTGTTTCAGTTTGAATGGTCGCGCTAACCGTGAGGCTTGTGTAATGCCATAAATTCACTGGCCGGCAATTTGGTGACTCACTCGTAAACTTTCATACGCTTGGATAATTCCTTTTTCAAACACAGATTGGGAGTGCTCTTACTGATGCCACCGAGAATTGTAAAAGCATGCACTACTCCGTACAGTTTGTTTTAAATTTAATGTATACACACTTGAAAGAGACCTTCTAGAACATCAGCAAAGTATTTGATCAGAACAAAGGCTGGAAGCAATTTTAAGCGAATTTCAAAGACAATGTTTAGATGCATAGATTTGAACATTTTAATATAGTTTATTGTTATGCGTTATTTTTATAGATATAAATATTTAAGTAAATGATCTGTTTATAATCAACAGTATTAACAACATTGGCCGACTTGAATGTCCGACAAACTTCATAGAAAATATACGTCCTTCGACAGGGATCGGACCTGTATCGTATATGATGTGCCAATCTGTTTCACTGTCTTTTACCTTCTCTCAGGCAGCTTCATTTTTTCTTCCTCACAGAACATTGTGTCTGTCCGGAAACGATGATTTTCTAAATGCAATGTCTGACTTTTCTCTTCCTTCCCCATCAAATGCACAGAATCCTCTTGTTTGTATGCAGAATGCCTGTAGGCGTGGATAACAATGGTTCATTTCATTTTCTCCAAGATCTGTTACGACTCACATTGTTGTAAACAATCTGTTTTTCAATCTCCGTGATCGTTCATTTCTTGCTGCTACAAATCTTGAGTTACCAAAGAATGCAGCGATTTACATACTTGAGTGCTTGATGCCTATAGAAACATTCACTTCTTTTTTATTAAAATTTCTACTGAAGCCAGTGGACAACTTATAAACAGTGCTTTCAGCTACGGCACCAACTTCATAAAAGGTTTTTTATCTTTTTGCTGTTTTCATAACGCTTTTAGCTTTCCAGACAAAAAGGGCATTAAATGACTAGAATGTATTTTATTTTCGTCTATTTTCACTTTTAATGTTTGAAAATTCACAATACGCACACGAATCGAATAGAAAAATGATCTGAAAACTTACATCTATATATATATATATATATATATATATATATATATATATATATATATATAAATAAAAAGAAAGAACAGTAAGATATATAATCCGGTGTTCTTACTGTTATTTTTTTTTCTTTACAAAACAGTGCTCAATGTAAATTTACAGGGGATTAATATTATAAATTAAATGATTTAAAATGTGTTTTTTCGCTACACAGTAATAAACATGTTTCAAAAATGGAAGATATATATGTATATACATGCCATAAATTTATTTCAAATGCATCCTCGAATCGATAGTGAGTCTACAGACGGATGATGTGAAGAGCCAGAAGCGAACACAAGCAATTACGAAAGAAAATGAGAACAAAAAAGACAACGTGTTCTTTTGGAAAGGGGCGATCATAGCTCTCCACAACATCTTATCATTAATAATTTTAAACAATATTAGACTTTTTAATAATCCTACTGGTCCCTGCTCCACCATCCATTTATAAAAATTCATTTATCTATCCCTCTTGCCATCAATATGTCTTGTGAGTGTTAATTTCTCGAAACCTTCTTTCCTCATTCTCTTCCAGATATTTGAACTGTATTTACCTAACTTTTTAAGCTTGAGTGTTTATTTTTTATTATTTTATTTCAGTTTTCCTGATGATCTTCTTGTTTGCTCATTTGTTCCGTCTATGGTATTCTCAGCATCCTTCTGTAGAAACGCTTCTCGGTTGTCTCAAATCTTTTTACATCTGTGAAGAAATTGTTCAGCATTCACTGCCATATTGTTGCATTGATAGTTTAACAGTTATGCATTCTTTTATTTGTTTCTAATAAAATTATCCTGTTACCTAATTATTTGCTTAGCTTTTGGAAGACTTCTTTTGTTCATCCAATGCATCTTCTGATTTTTATGTCAACTACAACGACAGACATGCAAATTATTACATTGCTTTTTGTTAAAACTCTTTGAATGATATGTTTTCGGTTTTTTGAATTTTACGCCCATATTCGGGAAATTTCGAAATATTCGGGAAATTTCGCCAAATTTCGGAAATTTTATTACCAGGTTAGTACAGATAAAAACTAATAATGATTTTTTATTATTTTATTGAACTGCTTTGAATTGATTTGCTATTCATGACTCGTCAGTTCGATTTAACAAAATGAACCCGACTTTTCTTATTTTAAATTTGTTATATTTGTATAATAAATCAGCGTTGTATAGAAATTACCATTAATTATCATTTGAAAGGCGGAAATTTGTAAATCGGCGAATTTCTACTTCATCTAATTCATATTTGCCTCATGAATATTTTAAGCTACATTTTTGTTTGCAAATAATCAGAATATTATGACCCTCATTACCATTATCTCTGCAAGAATGATCGGCAAGGCAGTTCCTAAAAGTCAGTTTTGTATTTCTTCCTTGTGCTATTAAACATATAAAAACAATGATCTGCATATCAACGTGATGTAATCGTTAAGGGGTTACTCATTGTGGAACATTACTACTGTCTATTTAAGACATGCTAAACACAATTTTATCATTGTGAAAGACTTACCTAAACGATCTTTTATTGGTACCAAGTTACCTAATGAGTGCCAAGATATCATTACAACAACACCATTAGTCTGAGCCATTGATAAAAGGCAGGATGGATCTATACCTTTCATGTTGTTTATGCTAAATTATGGTGATATCATCCAAATGTAACAGCGCAAATCAAGATTTTACAAAGAAACCATCATTGTATGCTAAATTATGGTGCTACCACCGAAATGTCACAGTAGAAATCGAGACTTGTCAAAGCAGACATCATTTTTCCAGTCTTCTATTACCAAATTTCTGTATCCATGACGATTTGGAGACTCCGATTCGTGTTTTTATCTGACAGGAATTGCAACAAGAGTGTTTTTTTATGGTTGAAGCCTAACTGAATCAAAGTTAGACGTGTTGAACTCTGGGAGACGCTCTTCTGCTTACGTCCGTTGTGAAGAACGTTTATTTGAGCTACTGATACTTTCTAATCAGCCTGAACTATTATCATCTGACCTCTTTCATCAACAAAGAATTTCCGTTCAGAGAATTTCTTCTTGCTTTTTATTATTTTTCTAACAATTCTCAGTAAACCCGAGATATAGTCGCAGGTTAAAATCGGAGCAGTTCGGCCATTTTTGAAATATTCAGTCTAAATATTAAATATTCTTTAATAATCTTTCTTTCCCATACCAATGCATGAAATTATATCCAACAGATCCCCATTTTCTTAGGTTGGTGCAAAAATAATGTCGTTTTCTAACATATGTTACTATGTGAGAAAACGACATTATTTTTGCACCAACCTTATAATTGCTTATATCAATCGTATATATATTTTTCCACAGTTGTCAGTTTTTTTTTTCTGTATTAGTATTTATTTGTTTTTTTACAACTAACCTGAAGTTCGTTTGTCCTATTTTTACTTTCTGTTTTTAATTAACGGAAGTTATAGTTATCAACTTTGCATTTTCTACTCTCGTTCGTTTTTTTATTAATTAATACTTTATGTATTAATACTGACAAAAAGACAATATAAATCATCTTATTTTAGGTAAAAAAATGACTTCATAATCTACGAGCATTTTAGGCTGAAATTCCAATATTTTTTTCATTTGTTGCTTCTGCTATCATTTTCTAAAATTAACAAACTTTTCTATATTTGTGTTTGTCTATTTATATACTATTTTGTAATATGTCTTGCTTTCTATTCTTTTTCTTTTTTTGCTTAACGTTCAATAAGCTAAAAAATAAAACGTTAATTTTTTAGCTTCTGAAATACATGATATATGTAAATATTTACTTATAAATGTAAAAGACAATAGGAAAACTGTAATAGTCGCCGACGCGTTTCCTCCGATGTAGACATTTTCAAGCCAAAAAACAAAATGAATTTATTAAACAAAGTAACTAATAATAACAAAACAAAATGTCCTTAGCAACTGGAAGAATTTAGAGAACGCTATTTTCAAACTGTTAACTAAAAATTATGTCAATTACTGTCACGTGTGGAGATATTGATATTATTGCTGTGTTGACAGATTCAACTATTTTCTTTTGATTTCTTCATACTATTTGGGAGAGTAGTAATTCTGTTAAGAAAGGTGAAATAGGGAAAAAGTATAAGTGTAGATTAATATTTGGGTAATATTCAATGGCGGCACTCTCGAGGATTTTCCTTCTGAGTGAGTTATTTTCTTTTTTTATGAGTATAGCTTTTTTAAATCAAAATTGTGGACATTTAAGGACATTTTTGTTATTATTTATTGTTATTATTTTTGTTATTATTTGTTACTTTGTTTAATAATTTCATGCCTCGAAAAGTTCATATCAGACGAAACGCGTTGGCAACTATAACAGTTTTCCTATTGTCTTTTACATTTTTTAAATATATATTTTCTACAGGTTAACTCTGAGAAAATTTTCATAAATGTTTATGCATGAGTTTTTTTTAAATTTCTGCTTGTTTCTCTAATATATTGGGAGGAACAGTTTTAGCAATTTATTTCATAAATGCTTGCTTCAGAAAAGTTATTGCTATTAGTTTTTGGGGATCTGACTATATCTATAATTATTATGTAAGTGTTTGTGATTATTTTAAATAAGTTAGTTTACATGAAAACAGATGCATAATACTACCGACCAACTCCATCACATCCGCTACCCAGAACAACCAAACCCATCTAAATAATATTAAAATAATCACAAAAATTTCCCAGGACATTATGAATATAGTCAGAAACACTAAATGTTTATATACGTAAATTATGTTTCAAAAGACATTATGGCCGGAATGATAGTGGGGACAAGCTTCCGTAGCATGCGTTTCAAATAGCTTCTGAAAACTAAGCCCAGATTCAAGCCGAAGAAAAGGCGAAAGCGTAAAACTGGCGCCTCATAACCAGCTGCTTCGGTTAGATGGAGCTCGACAGCAAAGAAAGGCAATCAATGTAGGGAAAGTATTTTATACAGCATCTGCCTTGCACTCATATACACAACACGGAAAAGGCTATTGAAGTAAATCAAAACAGAAAACCTGGAGTGACGCTCCAAAGGCGATTGGCTTTTAATACTGGCCACTTTCTGACAACTCATGCAGCCAAATGTGATACTCTCTATGCATTTGGAATGTCTCGGTACGGCCGACTGGGAGGGGTGCATGTAGCCTGGACAGTATAGGGCCTCTATATACCATCGCCAGTTGAGGAAAAGGAAAACTCTGAATTGAAAACACCTGCTGACTTGTAAGTCTTTTCTTTTGAGAAGACTGACTGGGTAACCCCAAAATCCAACGTGAAAATGAACCTGCAAGCCATTATGCTATTCCGTGTTGAATTTCGCCATAAACCACATTTGTGAGATGGAGGTAAGAGGTGCATAATGATAAAGATTTTCATAGTCGGTGTGATAGTGGGAAAAAACCTCCTACTTGCTTCTGACAACTAAGTCCAGATTCAAGCCGGAGAGTGGACAAAGGTGAAAAACTGACGCCTCATAACCAGCAGCGTCGGTTAGATGAAGCTCGACAGCCCAGAAAGGCAATCCATATAGGGAAAGTATTTTAGACGGCCATATCCAAAACACGGAAAAGGCTATGAAAGTAAATGTTATTAATACTGTTTATTTTAAACAGAGTATTTACTTAAATATTTGTATCTATAAAAAGATGTATAAGCATAAAAATGTTTTAATATATATGATGTATCAAAAATAATTTTACAAATTTGGGTAAGGGTTCCTCACAGCAACACAAGGCCAAATGTTTATATAAACATATTCGCAAATCCTTCGTTTTTGAATCCTTCGGTTTAAAGAAAAATTACCGTAGTTCAATGAACTACCGCGTCACACGAAACCTTTTCCACTTTGTCATACACCTTTCCTCACAAAATATGTAGAAATATAAAACACATTCAATGTAAATAATTTGACTCTGTCAAGGTTACCTAGAGGAGTAGCAGTTTTGTTTTCATAACCTTGTTAGATAATGAAGTTATAAGTAATATGGCTAAGTGATTACTTCCCTTACTTTTATGTTTTCTTCAACCATTCCAGATAGGGAGACATTTTAAATTAAAAGAGAGTAAGGATGATATCAGTTCATGCTTAATTTTTTTTCTTGGGACACTACTACTAAGCAAATATTAACAACCGGAGCCGTATTTCGAAATTGGTTTGTAGATTCTATTTTCCTCTCTGATAACTGTTTCGCCAATTTCAATCTTCGTATAGCAGAACCAACGTCTTTCCTCTGCTATACATCCTTGCTCTTGAAATGTTTCGCTTCGACTCTGTCGAATGGAATATCATCTTTTCTTTTTTTCTTCTTTCTTTTGCCAACCGACTTTTGATTTTTATTCAACTCCGATACCATAATGTAATATTTACTGAAGGTCTTTTGTTCGCGCCCCAAGAACTGAATTTTCTTTTTTTGTTGCTTGAACAATGTTCACAATTCTCCCAGGTTTTGGTTTTCTCAATTCTTTTTTGCTTAATGTTTTTGTTTTGTTTTGTTTTGTTTTTATCAAATGCGCCCATCTCACACATGCTTTGATCAAAATGCATTGTGTTTCTTCAATCAATTTAGTTACAAGAGAAGGAACCGACTCTAGTTTCTACCTGTACTGCTGCTGGTATAGAACAGTCTGTACTATAAACAACAAAAAGTTTTTTTTTTAAAAATCTATGGGGTATATTCGAGTCCCATTTACTTAAGAATTTCTTGCCTTCAAACACTTTTTGTTCCACTTGTGAAACAATATACGTGGTTAATTAATAAATAAATTTTTTATTCACTGCACACCAAATAATGCAAGAAAGCACTACGACGTAAGGGGTTACTGAGTGTAAGAGAATATACAAAAAGAAAACATTATTAAGGAGAGAGAAAAATAAATAAATAGGTTTGGTTTGGTTTACGGAATATCAAGCTCAATGTGGACCTGGGAACACCAGCAATTAACAGGTGGTTGCATGCTTCTCAGTACCTCCCGATGAGAGGCCTTGCTGCTGGACGTAGTTTATCGTCTTACACAGGACGCTAAATGAAGAGAAACTAAAAATACAGTTGAATGTAAAGCAAGTAGTCGGAAGAGTGTTCCACAAGCGAAAAGTGCAAGAGAAGAAACTGTTATAAAAGTATGTATATCTTGTCATTTAATTGTAAAATCTAGTACTCGATTTAAATTCATAAATCCTAAGTATGCCGGTCTGGGTAAGGTGATAAACTACGTCCAGCAGCAAGGCCTTTGATCAGGAGGTTTTTAGGGAGCGTGGAACCACCTCTTAATTGCTGATGTGGTGGTAGCATCTGTTAGGGTCCCTGCTATGGGCAAATAGTTAACCCCGAAACTGAGGTAAAAAGCATTATAAAATTGTAAAAATAGGTTTAAAACCAGAAATACTTTGTAAAAATTATTAGCAGAAATAAATTTTTGAAGAAAAAAAATATTACCAGCAATAGTTTCTGAAAAAAACTATTACCAGCTATACGTTTTTGATAAAATTTTTACCAGCTATACATTTTTGAATAAATAATATAACCAGCTATAAATTTTTGAGGAAAAAATATTAAGAGCTATAGATTTTTGACAAAACAAAATTATTACCAGTAAAAATAACAAAAGTTTTCTGTATTAAATGACCCATTGAGGTTGATACGCGGTAAAACAAAATAAACCAAAGCAAACCTAAGTACGAAAAAAGAAGAAACCTTAGTTATCATGAAAATATTTAAAGGGAAGTTATATTGAAGCGATATGGCGATAAGGAAGGGACTGAACTCGCGATGCTAAATCAGGACCAATAACATTGCAGAATGATTTTATTTTGTCAAGAATTTATAAATTCAAAGCGGAAGTACCAGACTATATTTGATAGTTATATTAGAGGCAGGGTCGAATGGTTTTTGAAAATTGTTAGGTTACAGTAAAGCAACTTTCCTCTCAGGAATTATGTGCCTTCCCTGGAACTATCATACCAACAAATTCGGCCCGTAAATACAATCCAAATTCATATTTAGTTTTATTTCTGCGTAATAATTGTGGGGAGAGAGAGAGAGAGAAAGAGAGAGAGAGAGAGAGAGAGAAAGAGAGAGAGAGAGAGAGAAAGAGAGAGAGAGAGATTTACACCAAGGGAATAACACCAGTTTCAACAGCGATTTATTCGTTTCTGCTTTAGTTTGCTATTTCGAAGGCCAAGAAGGATTAGTTTACAAGGCTAAAGAAAGTTTCCAGAAAAATTTCTATCTACTTAAAAATTGCAGTGAAAAGCTTGCCTTTCTGAATGGAGAACTAAGGCGAAATTAATGTTTCGTTTGATTTGCTTTACGGCATATCAGCCTCAATAGGTTATTTAATACTGACAAATGTTTTAGTAATATTTTTTTTTCGAAAATTTATTGCTGGTAAAAATGTATTCCTGGTAAAAATGTATTGCTGGTAATAATTAATTTAAAAAATATATTGCTGGTAATAATTTTTTCCAAAAATCGTATTTCTGGTATTAAAACCTGTTTTTACAATTTCATTGTGTTTTGACCCCAGTTTGGGCGTGAAGTATTTGCCCATAGCTGGGACACTGACAGGTCCTACCACCCCGGGTCAGGGTGGACCTGGGAACACCAGCAATTAAGAGGTGATTTTATGCATCTCAAAACCTTCTGATCAGTGGCCTTACTGTTAGACGTGGTTTATCGTTATATCCAGTGCGCCGAATTGAAGGAAAATACTGCACCCGAGTTTTGATCTCTGTTCGCTAATACATTCCGTTAATCATTACGCTATTCTACACGCACAATGTAGTGTTTGTCACAAAACTGCCGACAATGTCCTTGAATAGAGACTCCAATCTCATATATAGGGTGACTAAAAAAAAAAAAACGGAACTTTTTAACAATCCAATAAAACCAAGTGTGATGGAAGAAAATATTTTATTCATAGTAATTGAAATCTTAAAACATGCCATTTAAGAAACAATGATAGAATTTTCATTTTTTTTTTTAAATTACGTCCTGTAGATGGCGTCCTCCTGTACGAATGCATTCTTGAAATCTGCTGTTGAGATTCCTCATTGACTGCTGCAGCATCTCAGCTGGGATACTGCGAATTTCATCTTGAATTCTAAATGACGAAATGTTTACTTGCTCAAAGTCAGTCTCGCAGTGTTGCCACTTGCTCATGTCTGGCAATACGCACTTCAAAAATACCCGTTTTTTGGGTCACCCTGTATAACGGATCCATCTCGTTCCCTCATCTCTAGTAGGACTTGTATACGGAAAAATCTGTTAGTCTCATAAAAACTGTTAATGAAATATTCACTGTCAAAAAACAAAATAATAATAATAATAATAATAATAATAATAATAATAATAATAATAATAATTACGAATTATTCTTAAAATCCCAAATATTTTTCGGCTGTAAATAACCGACAAAATGTCGATAAATATATCACCTACAAAACATTACTCATGGGCGAATTCCCACGCATGGATTAATTTAGTCACGTTTTTCCTCGACTAACTGAAATAAACACCTACGTCGCTACCTAAGAATTCCACGACGGAAAGTCGCATTTATGTTTACAAAAATAATTTTTCGATAAAATTTTCATCCTTGTTAATGCACTTAATTCTGGAGTGAATATTAATCACGTATTTCGATCATTATATAATGAAAACTATAGATAAATAATTCAGCTGATGCTAAGATGTCAGACGAAGTAGAATCATCAAATCTATCTATCTATCTATCTATCTATCTATCTATCTATATATATATATGTCTAATTCTCAGTCTTTTAATATCTATCTATCTATCTATATATCTATCTATCTATCTATCTAATTCTTATTCTTTTAATATCTATCTATCTATCTATCTATCTATTTATCTAATTCTCAGTCTTTTAATATCTATCTATCTATCGTCAGGGTGTAGGCGATCATAGCTCTACACATTTTCATGCCCTTCGTTGCACTTAATAAATGCTGTCTTTATCCTATCTGTCCTAAACCTTGTTCCCCAATCCATTTACCTCAATTTCTTTAGGTAGGTCATGTGTTTTTTCCTTTGTTGCTCTTGGCTTCAATCTATCCTGTGAGTGTCAGATTTTCCAAGTCCACTTTCCTCCTTATCTGCTCTAGAAATTTCAACTGTCTCTTCCTGGTGTTAAGTAGAAGTTTCCATTTTCCCATAAAACTTCGTCGTTGCTCACATATTCGATCAATGGCCTCCTCAGCATCCGTCTGTAGAACAAGAATTTCTGTTGCTTCAAGTCGGTTTCTCTCTGTGAGGTGATTGTCCAGCATTCCCTGCCATATAGAGGGACATATATCACGTAACAGTTCAATAGCCTTTCTTTGTTTCTAAAAAAAAATTCCTGTTTCTTAATACTCTGCTTAGGTTTTGGAATGCATCTTTGGCTAAGTCGATGCGCCTTCGGATCTCAGTGTCGCACTTTCTGTCATCTGTTAAAAAAAATCGCAGACATTTAAATTTTGTAATTTACATGTTGGGCTCTTCCTTTAACTGACAACCTCATTCAGTCTTCTTGCAATTGATGTATAGTCCTTTTTTCTCGCTTTCCTTCACGACATTCTGTCGGAGATTTTGTAGTTTCTTTTCCATGTCTGCTATCAGCACTGTGTCATCTGCAATCGTATGTTGTTAAGATTATGGCCGCCAATAATGAACCATAGTAGGACTTCTAATTGTTTCAGAACCAATGCACTATATAGGTTGAATAAGTCCGGCAAGCAGACATGTCCTGCCTTACTTCTTTCTTTTTTTGTATATCTGCTGAACTCATTTTCTATCCGTATGGAGGCCGTTTGCTACCAGTATAGGTTCTTGATTATTCTAATATAATTCTTAAATATATCAAGGTTGCTGAGCAGTTGACATCTTTGCGTCGTACTTTGTCGAGCGCCTTTGTGTAATCTATAAAACACAGGTGCACGTCATAGATTTTTGATTAATTTTATATCCTTCCCAACTTGTTCAGACGTCTCCAGTACTTTTTACCTTTATAAAACGCTACCCATGTACACAAAGCCGTACTAAAAAGTTCTCAGCTCGAATGAATTCCCATTATCTGATCAACATATGAAACAAAAAAAAAAAACACTTCCCATGACGAGTTTTAACTGCATCAATTTTTAGGTAGAAAGAGGATCATGGGAAAGCGAAAATTTTAATTTTCATTCTGACATTTTCTAGCCAATAGAAACACTTGTAGCGAACGTTAAATTTCACGCCAACATAACAGCCGCTGGGTTAAATGTCAAAGTGGATCAAATGTTTTCCTACCTACAATTCTTCTATCGATATTTCATCCAATGAAAATGTGCATAACATTAATATTTTTCAAGTAATCAGCGTTCGAATTAGAAATTTATTTTTATTCCTTGTACACATTTATCCAAAATCTGAGTCACCAGATTCCTTATAGATCGTCGAAATCAACTTCAATATTCGAACGCCGTTTGGTTTTAATTCTAAGTCGGGCGAAATACATTTCTAATCTTTGATTTATTCAATTTTTCATATCGTTCAGTTTCGTCTGCTTTCAATCATTTTCTACTGACCTGCCACTGAATGGCGGCATATTTTTTTTGGGGGGATGGGGGGAGGGGCATAACTTTCACCTTCTTTTCTTCTATCGCTACAGATTCACACGCCATTTTAAGGGAATACGTTTGCCACATACGTATTACACACTTGCTAGAGTTGTACATAATTGAGAATGATATTTTCATGCTGTCTGAATTAAAATTAATCGTATAAGCCAAACATTCATCTTTGCTTTGAATATTACTGTAGCATTTGTTCTGGTGCGCCTGCTATATATTTAGAGATTCTTGTTAAAATCCAAGGAAGAATCTACAATGATATCTGTCATGACCTGGCATCTTGGTTTCATTTACTTTCTCACATTATCATAACACAGCTTCCCTGTGCCTTTTCTATAAATACTTTCATGGTAATTGTTTTGGTGAACTTTCCTTGACCGTACCTAGAGATTATGGATTTAACTGCAGTACTAGATTGGCGGTTAGGTCTCATTAGTTGAAATGGTTAGATGTATCCATAAGTTATATTCTAATAGTTTCTGCAATCGCACTTCTTGCTTGCAGAACTCTTTTCCGGTTTCTTACTTTGCATGTTTGATCTTGGAAATTTAAATGCAATGTCAATGGTCATCTTCTGTCTTCTGAATTCATCTTCTTTTATTATTCTCTCTCTTTAATAATAGTTTTCTCATATTCTCTTCCATACAGAAACCTGTTTGAGTCTTAGTTTCTCTATTGCCTAGATTGGGGTGAAAAGCTATAAATGAATACAAAGCAAAAACAAATCACTAGCGACTTTTTATCTTAACTGCTAATTCTCAGTTGGATCCCATTCCAACTTGCTGACGATTATTGTAGACAAAATAAATTTAAATCTAGCAGCAACGGTAAGTCTATCTTGTTTTTCTGTTATAAGTCCATTCTAAAAAATACATATTAAACGACAAATGATCAATCATATATTATTTACATTTTTATTTATTGCCTTGAATTGAGGTGAAGTAAATAAAAGCTAAATATCAATCATTAATTCTAGTTTTTTCATAAGAATTCTCTCCTTTTTATTACAAAAGCAACAGTTTAAAACTTTTTAAATAACGGTAGTGATGTAATATGTCATTATCTCTCTTCTGATAAGAAGAATTAACAGATGTCACATAGGGGCTTGAAAGAGTCACATGACAGTCATTAGAGAAGATAGTCAGTTGCTCCCTAGCTCACGATGGAATGGGGTGCGAGATTCAGTTGCTGTTCGACTGACCACGGTGGACTGTAGCAATTCCGATGCATCCTAAATAATAATTTAGGATCATCAAGGCTCAATAGGGTACCTCGAATGGAAGTTACAAATAAGACATTATTATTCGTTCCTTTCACATACTACTTTTATTTTTATATATTTAATTTCTCTGTGTGAGACAAATTGTCACGAACATCTATCTATCTCAACCTGTTCTTATATCTGTCTCTCTGTATCTCTCTATATTTCTGAGATGAGGTATTATCTACACTATTTACATTATTCACACTATTGTCCTCGTCTTTGTTACCATATTTATTAAAACATTTCGGCCGTTGTACGCTCTGGCCTTCTTCAGGTGGTTGGAATGTCGAACTGAAACCTTTATTTCGCTCACTGGGGTAGACTGTTCTAGTTCTACGTGCCCTGTCTAATGGATGTCAATTATCAAGGCGCATTAAAGGCACAGTGGATAAAGGCGTAAGATCCAGTGACAGGACCAAAAAGAGTTGTGAGTTCAATACCTGGTTAAGGCAGTGGAGAAATTGGAGAGGTGAATTAACAGGAAATAACTGAGAACTGACATCCATTAGACATGGCATGTGGAACTAGAACAGTCTACTCCAGTGAGCGAAATAAAGGGTTCTGTTCGACATTCCAACCACTTGAAGAAGGCCAGAGCGTACAAAGGCCGAAACGTTGTAATAAACATGTCGACAAAGATGAGGACAGTAATCTAAATAGTCTATCTATCTATTTGTTATGGTCCAGGTTAGGACCAAGGAAGAACAACACGAACACAAGAGTAGAAATAATGAAGGTATATTACACGAAATAATAATACAAGATGTGGAAGGTGTTAGTATGACTGTCAGTCTGGTTTGCAGTGAACTACTATCGGTTCGACACGATTCGGTATTTAGCCACCTCTCCACGAGGGTTGAGTGTGGCACAAGGCTGAGTTTAACGTGGATTTCCCGAGCCCGTAAGCTTGGCCAAAAAAGGCCCGTAGAACCCGTATAAGCGGGATCGGGTTGGTCAACCTCCCCGAACGAGACTCAGCCCTTCGGCGTAGCCTTGTCCAGGTTCCTCTCTGCTCAGAGGAAGAGAGTTCGTCGCCAAGCCGAGAAGCTCGTCTTGATTCGACCCTCTCTCGAGTGAGGCGTAGTATACATAGTGTTAAGAAGAGTTCATTCTGTAGTTATAGGCAACGACCCATGACTATCTATCTATCTATCTATCTATCTATCTAGGAAGCTAGGAAGCTAGCTATATGTATGTTTATATATATATATATATATATATATATATATGTGTGTGTGTGTGTGTGTGTGTGTGTGTGTATGCGTGTGTGTGTGTTGTGGTATTGCATCTTAGAGCATCTTAGTATGAATTATATTTGTGTACTTCAGTATTCCATGTATACCCCATTTCAGGATTTTTTCGTAAATTTTTGTTTGATTTGTAATTATTTCTTATGTTGCATTAATATCGTTGATATATTAATGACAATTTGTCTCTTTCCCGCACTTCGTCATGACGACTAAATCATAAATCTATTGAATCTGAGCCCCTGACAAGTTCCCTCCACCCATCTTGTTTGAAAACCATAGAATTCATACGTAAAATGTCCTTGGCAAGTAGACCTGGTGGGCCCTATCCGTCTCCAGGGTGGAGATGTGGCCGTTGATTCCATCGGAAGAGACGGCACTCAGCTCTGGCCTTTGACTTCAGTCTTAGAAGTGATCCACTCGGTGATGCCATGGCACCACTGGACTGGCTGTATACATATCTGATCTCTGTCGCTTTGATTGGAAACCTGTCTAGAAAAAGTACAATTCTGGATCCAAATGACTGTGAGGTTAGCACACTCATTATGTAAAAAAAAAAAGAAAAGAAAACCCTTGTTATGAAAAGCAAATCTTGTGGACTATCGCTAAGGATTCACTAACAAAAAACTTTACCAAACAACAGGGGCCACATCACTTGATGACTTTCAATAATAGAAAAAATAATGAATACCACTTGCAACTCGAAGAGAGAATAATGTCATATGATGTTGACATTCCACACAACTTCAAACAAAATGCTGGGAAGGAAACCTTCATCAGTACTGGAAAGGCAGGTAACAGTGTACTTGAAAAATCTACTTTCCTGAAATTTTGTTTTCATAGAAAGAATTTATAGATATTAGCCGTTAGAGGTACTTGCAGCTCGGTAAATGAATGCAGGATATTAACATATAAGGAAATTACTAATATTACCATTACCATAGCAACATAGCGTGGTAAATCTCTGGCCATGTACTCTGTAAAATAACCAATATGCACGCTCTTTTACGCACACACACAAAAACACACACATGTAAATATTAACGTATTCCTTGTGATACACACTCACACACACATTTAAATATTAACATTCTTAATGTGGCACTCACTCACACATATAAGATCATACTGAGAATAAGAAATAAAAAAAAATCTTTATTCATTTTGTAGGTATTGTAAGTATATTTTACTAAAAATGAATTTCCTTATAAGTTGACGTAAGCCTCGGAGATGCTGTCAAGATTTAACTTCAGCAACAACTTATTTTTTTTTACAAGAGAAATGATGTTTGAAGTCAATATTTCTTTATAGATAAAATTTTATTTATGTTTAGCGAGGACTCTTAAAAATCGCGCCATTTTCACTCTGTTCTTTTTTTTTTCACTGGCTACTAAGTGTGAGCTCCGAGTTTGAACTTTTTAAGAAATCATCCAGAAATTGAATTATGGGGAAAATTTGTCCATGAATGAAAGTAAAATATAAAATATAATTCGTAGCAAAATACTGTTTCTTATGATGTTGATTCGTAGTCAATGGAGAAGATTTTTAAACACAGGTCGATAAATATACAGCAGTAAATAAGTGTGTGCGTATGCGCTTGCTTGCATGAGTGTGTGTGAGTGTGTGTTTGAAAGAGAAAAAGAGACAGTAAGTGTACAGACATATAGAAACAGTCTCAGATAGATGAATGGACATACATGAGCAAACTGAGATATAAAAGAAGGGACTGAGATAGATAGATAGATAGACAAATAGATAGATAGATAGATAGATAGATAGAGAGAGAGAGAGAGAGATTAACAAACAGATACATAGATAGATAGATATGAACAAACATAGATAGATTGACAGAGAGATAGATAACATGAACAGATTGTGGTAAGTAAATAGATAAAGTAACGGATGAATAGACATATATAAGAGACTGAGATGGAGATGAAATAAAATAAAGAACAGAAGAAAATATATGCTGAACGGATATATATATATATATATATATATATATATATATATATATATATATATATATATATATGCGCGAGACTTATTGTGATAGAGATAACATATTCAGTTGTATGGAAAATAGTTTCTAACTCTGGGTTTCACATTTTACGATCATCAGGTTTGTTTCACGATCGCAAAAGCGTGAATATATATATATATATATATATATATATATATATAGACTGATAATATTAGTGAATATATATATATATATATATATATATAAATATAAAAGAATAGAATCCAAGTAGAACTCAATGTCTAGGACAGAGTAAGAATATAATATAATAAAAAAGTCTTAAACACTAATATTCCATGGTCATAATTTATTACATTGGAACCGTAATCACGATCCAATTTATCGGACCTACAAATTCAAAAAGGTTGTAATAAATTATAACCACTGAATATTAGTATTTGAGCATTTTCTTATTAAATATATATATATATATATATATATATATATATATATATATATATATATATATATATATATATATATTTAGTTTATGAAAAATTAGTTAATCCGTATGGGTAAACCCAAGGAGGATAAAATCCAGAGTTCTCAATGTAAATCTAGAGCAAATAATTTAATCGTATGTTTTTATTTAAATATATATATATATATATATATATATATATATATATATATATATATATATATATATCATAAATAATTTTGCTCTGTCTTTTGACACAGAGCTCTCCCTGGGTCTATAGCCTGCTGTAAATTCCAC
>OZ010583.1:12407492-12612492 GCA_963932145.1 Acanthosepion lycidas
TGGGACTCTGACAGGTGCTACCACCCCGGGTCAGGATGGACCTGGGAACATCGGAAATTAAGAGGTAGTTCCATGCTCCTCAAAAGATTCTGATCAAAGGCCTCGCACACACACACACACACACACACACACACACACACACACACACACACACACACGCATATACACACACACAGATAGAAATTACTTAAAGGAACGATCAATTGGCTAATCTTCATACCCGGCCTGGTGGCAAACGCTGCTGGTTGCACCAGAGGTGGCGGTACCGCCATAGCCACCGATACCGTGATATCACGCCTGGTCGGCGGCTGATGAAGACAGGGTATCGGACGTGCTAACACACGTTGTATGCTAAATATATATATATATATATATATATATATATATATATATATGAGTGGTTTGGAGATAGTAGTCGTAGCTTGTGGAACCACAGTCCTGTGGCTAAAGAGAAACTCGGATGAGTTCCACCACGGAATATGTAATCGAGCGGCGCTATATTGAGTTTAATTCGTTACCTCTTCGTTGGTATGGCATTTGCCTACTATCGTAACTGTTCGGGTTTCAATTCTCGGTAGTGGATGCGCACTGCTGATGAGTCCCAAATATAGGACGAAACGGCCCTTTCTGCATTCTGTTGAGATTTCTTTTAGACTGGATAAATTACTTAATTACGATTATTTCGAATCCTCCTAATTATTTGTATATATATATATATATATATATATATATATATATATATATATATATATATATAACTAGCAGAAGTTAATTATACTATATTTCATAAATTTTTCTAGTTTCCTGAGTGTAATTGAACATAAATTTGTCAGTTTTTTGTTTTTTTAAGTATCTTCAGTTTTCATAACCCATTATAAAAAAATGTTTGTGTTGATAAAGTCGTGTCTATGTTTTATTTTGGGGAGAGAATTTCAAGTGATACAACTTTTAGCCATAGTAAGTCATTTTACGTATTTTTCAAATATCGCTTCTTCACGCATCAATTAGTGGCATCATGTTATATTTAAAACTTATTTTAAATTGTGTTTCCTGTACTTGTTCCAAAACTGAATGAATTGTATTGTTAGGTTTTATGGTTACAGCTCCTAAAATATTCTGACGTTTTTAAAGTTCATGTGGCATACTGATTTTTTGGTTAGAGATACGTATTTGTCGGATTACTAGTAGTTGATAATATACGATTTAATTGCGATATTATCTGATGAATGGCAAGTTAACCGATGTGATAATGTAGTGAATTGAAACCAATGTATGTATTGTTTGAATTAGCCACTGAAAAACATTTTCCAAGTAAGCGAGAGAATTTAAAAAGAATTATAAATAGTATTTTTTATGGTCCCTAATATAGTTATACTTTTTGCTTTCTTTGCTCTTTCTTTCTTTCTTTCTTTCTTTCTTTCTTTCTTCTTCCGTCATTCTATCTTTCCTTCATTCCGCTTCGTTCTTTCTTTTTTTTTTGCTGCTACATTCTTTCTTTCTTTCTTTCTTTCTTTTTTCATTATTTCTACTTCCGTCTTTCTTTCGTTCATTTTTCTTTTCTAACCATTACCTTGTAGATTTCTTTCTTTCTTAATTTTCTCTGTTTTTTTTTACTGCCGTTTTTGCATCTGTCTCTCCCTCTCGCTTTACATTTCTTGCATCTCTCTATTTTCTCGCCATTCAGAAAACCTCATGTAAACATAACCAATAGAAAATCCACAAGGTAGCAGATGCAAATCCTATTTTCCAGAGGGAAATTATTTTTCGAGACGCCAAATAGAATCGCGTCTTTGAATGTCTTTTGTTCAATTTGCGAAGAAGCAATCATGAAAACCTTCTCTTGTTCGACAAACAACTCAAAAAAGCAGGAAATTCTTAAAATAAAATCGTCAGGAAAAATGATGCTGTTGACAGTGTATTGGGAAGTTAAAAAAAAGACGTCTGTTCATATCTGTTTATCTTCCGCAGTCAACACATCTATGTAAATCTCTACTTGTAAATAAGATTCTATCTATGTTTGATCGGATAAACTTTCCTTATATATATATATATATATATATATATATATATATATATATATATATATATATATATATATATATATATATATATATATATATATAATGAAATGGACAATGTCCGACAATTATTTTAAGATATTTTTTATATTTATACATTCTTTTTTATAGATACAATTTACATAGAAAATATTCTTCGTCCGACAGGAATTGAACCTGTATCGTATACGTCATATAGGTTGGGAAGGTCGATTTTACTGTCTTTTACTGTCGGAAGACGAATATTTTCTATGAAAATTTCTCGGACATTCAGGCTGGTAAATGTTGTTTAATACCTTTATATATATATATATATATATATATATATATATATATATATATATATATATATATATATATATATATATATATATATATATATATATATATATATATATATGTTTTTGATTGATAAGCAACAACCAATCAAAAACAATCAAAAACTTGCAAACTTTGGTTGGAGGAAAAATAGCTATCATTAATTTCCCAGACCAAAATAAATTAGTAAATAAAAGATCCGAGCTCATCTCAAAATGCAGACATGAAAACAAACTTTTACTACGTTACTTAAAAATTGAAAACGGATAAAACAAAACAAAAACAAATAAATAAACAAATAAACAAGATAACACTAAAATAAGCAAAATTAATTAATCCAAACAAATTACCAAATCACACCTGTTAGAATAGACGAAATAGAATAATAATAATAATAATAATAATAATAATAATAATAATAATAATAAAAGATCCCAAATAAATAAAGTAAATAATAAAGAAATTATCAAACCATCATGACCAAAATATTAGTTAGACTAAAAAATCGAACCAAAAAATCGGACGAAAAAAATACCTATAACTGTTATATAATGATAATAAAAAAAATAATAATAAAAAAAAAATAAATAAATACTACGTTCCTTAAAAATCGAAAAACCGAAAAGAGAAAATATACAAGTAAAATAAATTAACCTAAATTCATCCAAGTAAATAAATAAACAAACCAATCCTGATAAAGTTACTGTTAGAAAAAACAAATAAAGACCCCAAAATCCAATAAATAACTTTAATTAAATTCTCATACTATAAAATAAGTGATATAAACAAATTTTTACTACGTTAATAAAAACACCAATTAAAAAAAGGAAAAACAAAATAAAATAAAATAAGAAACAAAAAATAAAAACAAGCAAAATAATTTAACCCAAATAAATAAATAAACGACTTCCGTTAAAATAACCGCCATAATAGACTACCCACAATGCACCACTTACCCGTATATATATAAATAGCCGAGAAAAATAACAGCAAATGTGGCCTGACAATTGCATATAGCATGAAACAGACTGTTGCCTCTAAGTGTTGACTTCTATGTTCACTTTTATATTTACACACGCTCTATCTCTGATATTGAGTAATGTATCCCATAAATATAGCACACCATAAGACTATAATTCTTCATATATATATATATATATATATATATATATATATATATATATATATATATGGGCTCTCCCGTCGTTTTTGACGCATGATTGTCTTTCAGTTCATTTTTTATATTTATGTTTCAATTTTCAAAGAAGTCGACATAAGGGGCATGCTGAAGGGTTGACCGTCATATGAGCTGGTATATTGGCCCAAGATTTCGAGTTGTAAAGTAAAAAAAAAAAAGTAAAAAGGAAAAAAAAGGGAAAACACATATTAACCTTCTGAGTATCCGATGAGTATCCCAAAAAAAAAAAAAAAGAAAGTAAAAAATCCCCCGTAAACAACTTAAATAGAGCTCACACCATTGCGATTGGCTGTTGGTTAACTTCCAATTAAATGCGTGACAGAGGGGTAGGGTTTGCCTATAAGTCAGTGTCTGCAGTCTGTCGAATTTAGATGGGGGGGGGGCATCAGAGACTGATCAACTCTGACGGGGGTCGATTTGGTGAGGGGAGTATGATGTTTGAAAGACCCGAAACTGGCGAATGATCCAATTCAGAACATCACTGACGACGCCCCCTAGCGCTAAAGAGCGTATATTCAAAGTATTTGGCTCTTAATTCTCTCAGATGTTTGAGACGATTCTTTTCAAAGTAAGTTATACCTCGGTAGCAAGTGTTCGAACTCCTCTATTAACTTTGTCCCTGAAGCGTAACCAAGGACGCCCTATATTACGTTTACCACGAAAAAGTTGCGTATACAAGAGGTTTTCGGCATCCAGTCATCACTAATTCTGACGATATGACAAGCCAATTTGAAATGTCATTGCATCAGAAAAGATTCAATACCACCGACGCCACATTTAATGAAAATATCAGGGTTAGAGATTTTGACAATACATATATATATATATATATATATATATATATATATATATATATATATATATATAAACAAATGTTTAGAGGTACAAAATTTATATATAAATCTTCAAATACACCGGACATTTAGAAGGCCCCTGGACTTTAGGGGAATGACATTCCTTAGTCTTCTTACTGGGTAGCCATTACTGAGGAAAATCTCCCTAATGTTCTCAAATTCACGGTCCAATCTAATAGAACACATTTTAAGCGCTCTGTACACCGATGAACAAGGAACATGGTGTTTAAGTTGGGAAAACAGCACCTCAAATTATGCCAGTGTCTCCTCTTTATCAATCTTAATCGGATTGAGGATAGGTGTCAACCTGGATTGGGGATAGGGGTCAAGGCTTAATTAGGCAGGTTAGCAAGTCGGTTTCCGGTTGTTTCCCATCAGTTGCTTTACGTAGCGATTTTCGAACTAGGTCTGGGTTTCCGTCGTTTCGCAAGGATGTATTGCCCTACATCAAATTGAGTAATTTAGTATATGAGTTTAATTGCCAGTGTGCTGCTGGTTATGTAGGGCGTATAACCTTGCATTTGGAAACTAGAATCAATCAGCATGTACCTTCCAAAATACGACTTAGTAAGATAGATAAAATATGCTATCTTCCCCCCATAAATATGGAATCGGCTATTGCTCAACACTTAGTTGAGAATATAGCCTGCGCCATGTCGTACAAAAAAGAGTGATTTAAAATTATTCATACAGCCGATTCCAACAATCATTTGAAGATTTTGGAATCGGTCTGTATAGGATTAAGGAAACCTTCTCTCTGCCGGCAGAAGGAATTTGTAAAGTCTCTTAATCTGTTGGGGGATACTTTATTTTAACTGTCCCTCGCTTATTTATTCACACGTTATTTCCCCTTCCCTCGTTACAAGTATATACACTTGTTTGTTATTTTAGTGTGTTCCCCCTTTTTGCTCTTTATTGTCGTTACTATTTTTTCGTTAATTAATTATCCAACGATTACCTCCTGATGAGATGTTGGTTGAAAGGGCCTTAGAGACTTTTAAAATTAAAATCAATACATTCCTTGTTTTTAAAATTATATATATATATACAGTGCGCGAATATATATATATATATATATATATATATATATATATATATATACATACAGGGTTCGAATATATATATATATATATATATATATATATATATATATATATATATATATATGCCTTTTTTTGCATGTAGATGATGCTATTATATTAGTGTTGTCAACAAGTATATTACGAATAGTGTCCGGTAGGTCTCCATGAATATTTAAATGTGATTTGATTGAGCTATGATCAGAAGGTGTAGAGTGTGCATGAAAGAAGGATTGCTGCCTAAATACACACACACACGCACACACACACACACACACACACACACACATATATATATATATATATATATATATATATATATATATATATATATATATATATATATATATATATATATGAAAGATTCTCCCGTTGTTTTCGACGTATGTGTATCTTTCAGTTCAGTTTTTTTCATGTTTATGTTTCGTATGAGACATTAATCCTGCACGGGATTAGCGAACAAGTCCACCCGAGAGATATGCCGAAGGGTTGACTGTCATATGGGCTGATGTATTGGCCCGAGATTTAGTGTTAATTCTTAAATCTCTTACATGGTTGATACGATTCTTTTCAAAATTAGTTATACCTCAGTAGCAGATGTTTCTCCAGGTTGCTCGGTTTTCAACAGCATGTTCAAACTCCTCCATAGAGATGTTTGCAGCAATTAAATTGTATTTGACTTTGTTCTTGAAACCAAACGAAGGACGGCCTATATTAAGTTTACAATGAAAAAGTTGACTATACGTGAAGATTTTCGACATCCGATCATCATTCATTCTTACGACATGACAAGCCCATCTGGACTGTGATTACATTAGAAAATATTCGATACCACCGATGCTACTTATATATATATATATATATATATATATATATATATATATATATATATATATATATATATATATATATATATATATATATATATATATATATATATATATATTACGGGTGGGTGCATGTGTTTATGTAGGCTATCGAAACTGAGATTTCCCAAGGAAGAACTTGCTTTTGGTAATAGATAATATTCAGGCTGCCATTATCTGCTAGAGGATCACTTTTGTTTTTAAAAGTGGTTTCTGCGATGGAAAAGATTAGATACAGGTTCGATTCCCGTCGGAGGCACAACTTTACTTTAGTAGAGCTTCTCAAATTAGTGCGGTCTTTATTAATTTCACTGCCTAATAAAATAAAATAAAACAAAATTAAATAAACAGTGACAGGAATTCAAATACTTCGAGGCAACGGGGATATGGTTCAATAGAAGGATGCTAAGGATATCATGGACCGAGCGTGTGAGCAACGATGAGGTCTTGGAGAGGGTTGCAAACAAGTAGGAAGCTTATACTTAGCATCAGGAAGAGCTGAAATTTCTGGATCACATAATGAAGAAAAGAGGGTTTGAAGAATTCGATACTCACAGATCAAATTGAGGGATAAAGAGATAACAGAAAGCAATGCATGACATACCTAGCGGGCTTAAGCAAGTGCATGACACAATATGGCCTGAGAAGTAGCAAAGGGAAAAATCTTATTGAGAGCTACAAAGGAATAGGGAGAAGTGAGGGCCATGACCGCTTACATCCTGAAAGGACACGGCACATAAAATATGCACCCATTAAAAATAACGTTTATAGTAATAATAATTAATGTCGGATAAATCATTTAAAAAAATATTATATATATTTTATGCTTGTATACTATATTTATGTACTTATATGATATATATGTATTATATATATATATCCGAAACGTGAAGACAATGATTTCTAAACAATAGATTTTATTTCCAATCCGACATTATTTCTTTATTACTTAAATGTTATATTTTACTCGATATGTGTGTTTGAACAGATTCCCTCCTATTTTAATTGCATCTCCTGGCTACTGTACTTGAGATATTGCATAAAGAAAATCTTTGCACCAGCAGGGTTCGATTTTACGTAATATTTTCTAGGAGAAACCACTTTGTGCGCCGGCGTGCTTTAGACCATTCACCCAAACGGAATTTCACTACATTAGTGAATCTGCACTTTGCCCTCTACTGGGCAATTTTCCTTAATTCTACAATTACAGGGGGTTTCCATGTTAGATTTAGTTTTTTTTCCGTCGAATTTACTGCAGGAGAATTTAAAAATAGTTTTACGGGTAGGTGCAAGCTATGTTCAGAAGAAAAAAATCATGATAATAAAATATAAAGATCAGTGAACGCTATTAAATCAACGTAGAGAACTAATCACGAAATGTAGACATAGAAATAAATTTCAAATTACAACAGAATACAGTTGCATATATGTGGGCGTGTATGAGCACGTACAGTGGCATATATGTATGATCATGTAAATGTACATATACGTATGTATGAAGCTATGAATGCATATAAGAGTGATGGACAGCACGAGTTATTCCATTGGGTACTCTGATATTACCCACTATATAACTCAACTAATTAACATTAATCGTAACGAACTTAAGTTTAAATATCCCATTGCTTGGTTGTACAATAACAATTTACTGTAAATACCAGAAAAACCCAACCCGGGGCCTTCATAAGAAACATATAGTGGGAACTGATATTAAACTACAAACAAAAATCGTGGCCATAAATAACTCCAAACCTTACGCGCCCACCAATTGATAACACAAATATTGAGAGTGGATTAGTGTTAGCGATTGGTCGGAGCGTAAGGTCGGGGCGTAAGGAATCTTACAAGGCGCCTACTAGAGGAAAACTGACTTTGAAAATAAATTTAGAACAACACTCCCGGACGAGCACTTACAGGCTGACGATAGTAGTGTGAGGAAGTGTTTGAAATGAACTCTACCTATGTTAATAAGATAATTTTAGTTTTTTTCTGTAAAAAAATACATATGCGCTGTTAAAATAAAAACATCGAGCTCTCTGTGGATTAGATTAATCATTAATATTGCTAGGATCCACCAGGATTATATACCAACCGGTCGATTACCTGTACTATATATATATATATAAACGAAATTTGTCTATCTTATTATATTTGTTAATATATATATCTTATTAATTATTATTATTATATCTATTTATATATTTTATATATTATTGTATCTTAATAATTATTATTATAAACCTGAATATATATATATACATATATATATATATATTGTAAATATATATATATATATATATATATATATATATATATATATATATATATATATATATTGTAAAAATAAAAATATCTATAAGAACACCGGATTATATATCTTACTGTTCTTTCTTTTTCTTAATATATATATATATATATATATATATATATATATATATATATATATATATATATGAAGAAAAATATACGGAAAAAAACAAACAAAAATCCTTATCTGCAATTATGCTGTTTTAATGTTAATATAATGTCAACGTCGGACGTTTCGGTCTAATAAACCATCTTCAGGAGATATTCATAAAATATAATTAACATTATCAATTCAACATGACAAAGACGATGGACATAAGAACAAGACTTATCCAAATAGATAACTGAAATACTTTGTCATGTTGAATTGATAATGTTAATTATATTTTATGAATATATCCTGAAGATGGTCTATTAGACCGAAACGTCCGACGTTGACATTATATTAACATTAAAACAGCATAATTGCATATAAGGATTTTTGTTTGTTTTCTCCGTATATTTTTCTTCATACTGTCGGATCTATATCCATATATTTGCTTACATATATATATATATATATATATATATATATATATATATATATATATATATATATATATGTGTGTGTGTGTGTGTGTGTGTATATATATATATATATATATGTCTATATCTATATATCCATATGGCATACTATATATATACACATATACTATATCTATCCATATATATATATATATATATATATATATATATATATATATATATATATATATATATATCCGGTATGATGAGAACGAAAGTAATATATAAGTTCCAACGTTCACAGCATTAATCCAAAATAGAGTTCGATACCGATAATAGAGCCATAGTTATTTATTTATGCTAATTTTATCATATAGACAAAACTATTTTACTCAGTACAGAGTTGCATCTTTGTAGTGAGTAAAATGGTTTTGTCTATATGATAAAATTATAATATATATATATATATATATATATATATATATATATATATATATATATATGTATGTATGTATGTATGTATGTATGTGTGTGTGTGTGTGTGTGTGTATATATATATTTATATGAGTTGGACATCGTAGTTACCTATGGGTGTTGACTTTGATGTCCGATTTTATATTTATAATACACTATTTTAATATATTAAATAATATTATTTTTAATCATTTTTATCTTTGTATATTTACTCGCTTAAGTTATATTTCAATAGGTTGTTAGCATTCGTGTAATGAAACTTTCAGTCTTAAATATTTATCGGTTGTGGTATCCGATTGTCTGGGTCAATGTCTGTGGATGTGTGTGCATGTATTTATAGGTATCTATGTGTATGGAAAGTGCATTTACTTTTAATTGTGTATGTATGTACGTGTGCGTTGGTTTCCCTTCTCCGCACTTCACCTCTTTTTTTTTTCATGACAGACCGTGAAGATGTTCTCTGTCTCGTCTCTTTTTTGTGTGTTTATATATATATATATATAAATATGTCTGGGTGCTTATATATTAGAATCTGATTGCGTTTGTTTTACGCGTGAGTTTAGAACCCCATTCACACACTCTTAGGATTAAAATGTATACATTGTCAAAGGACAGGATATTAAATTAGCTAAAGTAATTTCAATGAAGAAATAAATTGAATAACATATATATTTCTTCTTTTCTCCTCAGTAATTTTATAGTTGTAAACTTAATAGCGATTAAATTTTTAATTTTGATTTTGTAATTAGCAGTTTTAAATTTTAATATTAAATTTTATCATATAATTTAGTAATTATTGGTTGGAATAAATTATTTTTTAATACTAACCATATTTTAAACATCTGAATAGATATTATAACATGACTTCGTTGTCAAGCTTTTTGAATTTTCCTATACTTGTGTTTTGATTGGTCCATCTAGCCTTTCTAACCACCTTTTCCCCTTGCGAAGTATTGTTAATTAATTTGAAACTTTTAAAACCATTTATTTTACATTCTACATCATTACTTGATAAGACACCTAGGGTGTTGAAACAAAATGGCTATTTTTGTAGTGATTTTATAACATATTTATGTAATAATTTTTTTTTTCAATAAATAATTATATATATATATATATATATATATATATATATATATATATATATAGCTTATGTTTTGTCGTTTCAACTACTTTACGCCTAAATACTGTAGTAAAAGTCACGTAACAAAAGATTCGTTCTTGACTGGAATCTTAGCCACAACAGCATTTATTTTTCTTTTTACTTTCATTAATTTGAAAGCCTTCAAGGGAAAACGCTGTAATTTTTTCAAATGAAACACGCCATATCTTATTTTTGGTATCGACGAAGTGGTGTCATTATCTCTTGTGGTCTTTGTCAACATTCTTAAACGAAAATTGTTTATGATTAAACTTATGTTTATTTTTCAGTCTAGTTACGGCTAAGGGATATGACAGAATATGAAACATTAGATTAGGGAACAATCTATCTATCTATCTATCTATCTATCTATCTATCTATCTATCTATCTATCTATCTATCTATCTATCTCAGGCTGTTCATTATCTATCTATCTATCTATCTATCTATCTATCTCCCGATGGTAAGGTTATATTTACAACACACGCTCCTATATATATATATATATATATATATATATATATATATATATATATATATATATATATGTGTGTGTGTGTGTGTGTGTGAAAATATTGTAGAAAATAGGAAAGAAACTGGTTTGGTAAATAATCCAAAGTTCCTTAGTATTTTTGTTATTATTTTTTAAAAATAGTGCTCGATACGAAAGTAGAGCATAAATATAATTATTTATTTAAAAATATGATTCCAACTCGCTACATAAGAGGTCTCATGTTTCAAAACAAGAGCCGAAAACTTCAAAATAATATTTGAATTAACTTGAGTTAAAGTAGGCTCTGTTCCATCTTCAAGCTAAATTTTTTTGGGAATGACTTATTTCAGAAATTTACGAGTTTTAATAGTATAGTCAGAATTGAAATCAAAAATTTCCATGGTAACATCAAGGGCAGATTGTTTAGAATAGGCAGGGGTGGGGTGTTAATAATTTGTATCAGTATAGAGTTAATTTCATAGATGCCGGGTCAGGGTAAGGTGGGGGTGGCTAAATTTACGACGGAGGAAGTTTTCACATAGTCTGGCTTGAGCGTCTATTGAGATTTATTTTCATTTTATTCTTTTATTATATCTCTTTATGAAAGGGATTTGTGTATATAAAAAGGCCGTAACGTTTGTTATTTTACGACTTCATAAACGGTTATCATTTTTTGTAGGGTATTAAAACTATGTATATGGGCTATGGATTTTAAAATTTATTTTATTGTATGCCTGGTTTTAGCTAGTTATTCAGAGCGTAAATTCGGTTGTGTCGGCAGAAAACCGTTAAATCTTGCCTGTTGTTCAATAGGTTTTTATTGTTTAGAAGTTTAATAATGTGTAGTTTCTCATGGAGGCACAAAGGGCATGGGCCATCCCAAGTTTTGCAAGTTCTAGTCCTGTTAATGATTTTCCATTTTACTTTAGGTGTCCTATTTTTTTCTTTCAGGTGCCAAAAATATTTAGATAGAGAGGTCTGATGTCTTAAGTTTATGTTGTTGAAGGAGCATTTATGCTGCCTCCATCTTGTTTTAAAGGCATTTTTCGTGGACCCAATGTATATCATATTATTGTTAGTGCATTGGTATACCACAGATTTGATGCAGCACTTATTTCTACAATCGCATAATTTTTCCCTATTATTATCTAATATTTTATTGTCAATATTGTTGAACCAATTGAGAAAAGGAATGTTACGTAACCCTTAAGGACCATAAGCCTGACTTTCTGGAAAACCCGACCACTAGGATAATTAACCCTACCCGACCCGATATAGGAAAGATCAGCAAAAGGATCCTGGAAAAAATTACTTACCAAATAAAAAAACAACTCAAATTAAAATTATGGATCAATACTAAAGATGTCATCAATTGGTTCAACAATATTGACGATAAAACAAATTGCACCTTACTACAGTTCGATATCGTGGACTACTACCCATCAATTTCGAAGGATCTTTTTACGACTGCCCTGGACTTTGCTGCTGTATATTCTAACCTGATAAAGGAAGAAACCGACATAATCCTCAGCGCAAAAAAATCCGTCCTCATTCATAATGGGGAGCAAATGATAAAAAACAATAACGACCTGTTTGACATCACTATGGGATCATTAGACTCTGCAGAGTCTTCTGACTTGGTTGGTCTTTTAATATTGTACAACCTAACGGAACACCGAGATATTGATATCCAGGACATCGGACTGTATAGAGATGACGGGCTCATGGTGGTGAATAGTTCCACTAGCTTTAAGATAGAGAAGTTCCGAAAAATTATGTTTAGTGAATTTAAAAATCTAAACTTAAAGATAACAGTCTCTTCTAAATTGAAAAAGGTAAACTTCCTCGACGTAACCCTAGACTTACCGAGCAACACGTACCAACCTCATAGAAAACCAAATGCTAACCCCTTATATATATACTCGAAGTCAAACCACCCTCCATCCACAATTAAACATATACCCTCATCAATAGAAAATAGAATTAGCAGCAACTCCGCTAACAAAGAAATATTCCACCAACATAATGACTTCTACAACACTGCCCTAAAAAGTAGTGGTTATAAAAATGCTAACATTAAATATAGGGACAATTGCAATAACCAAAAGAAAAAAAACAGGAAAAGAAACATCATTTGGTATACACCTCCGTTCAACCAAATGGTTAGTATTAAACTAGGACAGAAGTTCTTAGCCCTAATCGATAAACACTTCCCCACCAAAAGTAGGCTTAGTAATATATTCAATAAGAACACACTAAAATTGAGTTACAGCTGCACTGAAAATCTAGAAGGTATATTAAGAAGACACAATAAAAAATCCTGAACAAACCCACTTACCTGAATAGTTTTAATAACTCTACACTTAAATCAGATAATAACAGGGAAAAATTATGCGATTGTAGAAACCCGGTAGACTGCCCATTAGTAAATAAGTGCTGCATCAAATCTGTGGTATACCAATGCACTATATCAACCACAGAGAACCCTAACAATAATATGATATACATTGGGTTCACGAAAAATGTCTTTAAAACAAGATGGAGGCAGCATAAATGCTCCTTCAACAACATAAACTTAAGACATCAGACCTCTCTATCTAAATATTTTTGGCACCTGAAAGAAAAAAAATAGGACACCTAAAGTAAAATGGAAAATCATTAACAGGACTAGAACTTGCAAAACTTGGGATGACCCATGCCCTTTGTGCCTCCATGAGAAACTACACATTATTAAACTTCTAAACAATAAAACCTATTAAACAACAGGCAAGAATTAACGGTTTTCTGTCGACACAACCGAACTTACGCTCTGAATAACTAGCTAAAAACACGCATACAATAAAATAAATTTTAAAATCCATAGCCCATATACATAGTTTTAATATCCTACAAAAAATGATAACCCTTTATGAAGTCGTAAAATAACAAACGTTACGGCCTTTTTATATACATTAATCCCTTTCATAAAGAGATATAATAAAAGAGTAAAATCAAAATAAATTTCAATAGACGCTCAAGCCAGACTATGCGAAAACTTCCTCCGTCGTAAATTTAGCCACCCCCACCTTACCCTGACCCGGCATCTATGAAAGTAACTCTATACTGATACAAATTATTAACACCCCACCCCTGCCTATTCTAAACAATCCGCCCTTGATGTTACCATGGAAATTTTTGATTTCAATTCTGACTATACTATTAAAACTCGTAAATTTCTGAAATAAGTCATTCCCCAAAAAATTTCGCTTGAAGATGGAACAGAGCCTACTTTAACTCAAGTTAATTCAAATATTATTTTGAAGTTTTCGGCTCTTGTTTTGAAACATGAGACCTCTTATGTAGCGAGTTGGAATCATATTTTTAAATAAATAATTATATATATATATATATATATATATATATATATATATATATATATATGTGTGTGTGTGTGTGTGTGTGTGTGTGTGTGTGTAAAATTAGACCAATATTCTTTATTTTAGAATATTATATCAAAAACCTTTGAAAAAAAAGAGAAAAAAAATGCTAGACAATTGTAATCGTGTTTCGATGGGAATGAAAGCATCCCATCAGGGGATTATAAAACACATTTATAATCGCCTGATGAGATGCTAGCTGTATCACAGATATTGAGCACTGTCCCCTAAGTAGCGGGCATATATATATTATTTTTATATATATTATATGTATATATACAAATGAACTATTCTTTACACAAACACACACACACGAAAATTTAATAAAAGCAAATGCTAAGTGACAGAAACACATTTAATATATTGACAGATAGAAAACAGTTCAACGTTATTAAAATAAATGAATTTTTTTTCAATCTTGTTTAAATGCTTCTTTTTGTTGGTATCATGTTGAATATGTTTGTGTCTCTTCGCATTTGCTTTTATTAAATTTGCAAGATCTATTTTTCTTTTTGAACATACCAGTATATATATATATATACACACACACACACACACACACACACGCACACACACACACATATATATATATATATATATATATATATATATATATATATATATATATATATATATATATTTAAAAGAAAAACAGACCACTTTAAGGATCATCAGATAGCACTTCCAAAAATGAAATGAAACGAAAAATGAAATTAAAATTGAGGGGTAGTGTAAGTTTTTGTAATTTAACAGAGAGTGTAAGAGGGATAGTTAAAGAGACATGGTAGAGTATAGGGAGGGATTAATTTCATATCTCTCTCAAGTATAATTTATATTGGGGTAGGAGGAGTGACCAGACCTTGACCTATTTAGACGGTTAACTTAACGGAAGTGATATATAGAAATGGGAGGGGAGTAGGGAGAAAAGAAAAAAGGAAATTTTAAATATTATCTCTGGATTTACATTGGGCTCTCAGGATTTCATCCTCCTTGGGATTACCCATACGTATTACCAAGTTTTCATAACTTAATTATATATATATATATATATATATATATATATATATATATATGAATGATAGAATATAGTTTTAAGTTATGTTACATTTATGGGTTAAATTGCTCTATATCAGGGACAGGGCGCATGTAAATATAAAAGTAGACATTAAAGTCACCACCCAGAGACGGCCGTCTGTTTCCGGGTAAACGAAATCGTCAGGTCATGTGATACATGGTCTGACGACTGCGTTTACCCGTAAACAGACTGTCGCTTCTGAGTGTTGTTTTTCTTGTTCTTTGCTTGAATCGGCTTCTAATGCTCTGGATGGATCGGCTTGGAGATACTAGCCGTGGTTCGTGGGGGCACAGTCCTTTGGGTAAAAGAGAAACTAGGATGAGTTCCCCCACGGAATATGTGATCTAGCGACGCTATATCGAGTCTAATTCGCTACCTCTTCGTTAACGATGCCCGTTGGCACAGTTGGTATGACGTTTGCCTGATAACGTAACTGTCCGAGTTTCAATTCTTTTTAGTGGATGTGCACTGCTGATTAGTCCCAAATATAGGACGAAACAGCCGTCCAGGGCTTGATGCATTCTGTTGAGGCTTCTTCTAGACTTGCGAATTCGAACATCTAATTTTTGATTACTTACTCGTCTTCTTTTCATTTTACCATTGTTTCAAAAGCATATGATGGATCAATGATTAAGCCTCCGTTTTCTATTTTAGCTTTCACAAATATATTTCCGGTTTTTTGTGATCTAGTTACTTATTTGTTTCCATTGAAAAGTTCCACAAATCTTGCAATTTTTCTAACTCAAGAACTTTCTCCTAGATTCTGCTTTAAACGTTCCTTGCTGAAAGTCAGAAATGGCACCATGACATTTTCCACTTAAAACTTTCTAAAAGAATAGAGATAAAAAGAATTTAAGATCAAAGATATTTCCATAGGTAAAGCCATTCGAAAGGTGTGGGCTGTACTTGTGAGAAAGTGCTTTTTTATGATTCTTTAAGGCATGAACTACAAGGGATACGTTCAATGAAGTCTTTCGAAACCTTTTCCAATCAAACTCACGACCCCAACCTCAAATAGAATTATTGATCTTCTCATGTGCCAGAATTTTTCAGATTTCCGCTTTAAGAACCATTTATTTCGAGAATTTTTTATGTTCTTCAAAGATATTGTTATTATTATTATTTCCTTTGATTTCTGGCGTTTACACATTTCTTTCCGGGTCCTGCCTAGAGACCTAAGGTTAGAAATGGCATCATGACACTTTCCACTGACAAAAAAAAAAAAAAAAATTGTATAGATAAAGCCCTTTGTAAATTGTGGGCTGTACTTGTCAGAACAATTTTTGTATTTCTTTAAGGCATGAACTTCGAGGAATCCCTTAAATTAGTCTACTGGAATCTTTTCCAACCAATCCTAGGGCTCCAACTACAACAGGGATTGTTGATGTTCCCATGTGCCACATTTTTTAGATTTCTATTTCAAAGTCCTTGTATTTTGACAGCTTTTTGAATATCTTCAAAGATACATTGCAGTCTGTAGGGAAGTGTAACAAATGAATTTACATTTGGTATCTGTCTATATTTCTGAGGTGAGTTATTATGTATATTATTTACATTATTCTGACTATAGTCCTCATCTTTGTCGCCATATTTATTACAACGTTTCGGCCGTTGTACGCTCCGGCCTTCTTCAGGTGGTTGGAATGTCGAACTGAACCCTTTATTTCGCTCACTGAGGAAGACTGTTCTAGTTCCACGTGCCACGTTTAATGGATGTCAGTTATCAGTTATCTCCTGCTAATTCCCCTCTCCAAGTTCTCTACTGCCTTAACCGGGTATTGAACTCACACTCTTTGGGTCCTGTCACGGGATCTAACTAATGCCTTTATCCACTGGGCCATGTGTCCTTGAGTGTGAGTTCAATAGCCCGAATAATGTAAATAATGAATTTGCATTCATACGTACTTTACTTTAAATGTATTTCTTTGACATATGATACCACTATATTATTTTTATTATTATTATATATTAACCTGTACAGAAGCATTTTCGTTTTTACTTGTAAAGCTTTCGTATTGTAAAGTAATTGTCCATGGTTAAGTGTGATTAGCACAAATGCCCAAAGAACGGATCTGACAAAGTTCCTCACAAACAATAAGAAAACAAAGAAAGAGCACAGGGTAAATAATGCTAAGCAAAGAATTGGTATTTTGCTTACTGCCTTGCGACTATTAAGAGTAATTGAAATGTTTTGGTGAATGGAAAATTATTTGTTGTGTCAGTGAGTGAGACTAGCTAGGGTGAGATAAGACTAAAGGAGACCAGACTAATCCATCAGCCTTCGTGACATGTTTGTACATAATGTGCAATAAATATCCATTCTTTTCGCTTTGGAACTAAGGTACACATCTAATAATCATCTCTTATTCCATTAAAGTATTAACAAAATTGTACATATCATATCAGTCAGTCATGTGAGATGCGTGATACTGTCTTAGGCGATCATGTATATTTCGATACATGAATGACGAAGCAGATTTTTTCCCGCAGTAGGTTGCCATTTCTTTCTGCGGTAGACCAGTTGCAATCCCAGGCTATAGAACCCGGACTACTATTTACCCATAACTGGCGGGAGAAGAGGATTTATACATTCCCTAAGGGTATTAGCACTTAAGTGAATGTAATAGCACGTAAGTGATTGTAATAGATTCGACTGGAATTCGAACTCGGCTCTCCGATTCATCAATCCGAGCCACTATCCATTATTCCGCTGGTGAAGTAATGGATAGCTCGGATTGAGATATTTAAAGATTTTTAAGACTTGCCCTTTGCAAACAAAGCCTACTACTGGATTTCCATTAGCGGTCGATAATGTTACTTTAAAATAAATGGAGGTAACCCTGTCATCATCCATGAAGAAGCTTCCAAAACCATCGAGCATCAAAATTTACAATATGTTTAATATTAGTTTAGTTTCGAAAACATTAAAAAAATGTT
The DNA here is from genome assembly GCA_963932145.1 of Acanthosepion lycidas. Lineage (NCBI taxonomy): Eukaryota > Metazoa > Mollusca > Cephalopoda > Sepiida > Sepiidae > Acanthosepion > Acanthosepion lycidas. The sequence continues at coordinate 12,426,212 of OZ010583.1, forward strand.
TTTTTTTTTAATTTAATCTTTCTTTTTAAAAAATAAAATATTTTTTTTTTAAAGTGATTTGAAAAAAAAAAGCTTCAGCGATCTTTATATGGTAGTTGTTTTTTCCACTCGGAATTGAAATCAGTGGCCACTTTTATATTTAAATTAAAAATGTTTATTTTTTTAAAACTGTTTAGAAGTTGTTTTTGAAGATTTTCTATTTTAAATTTGAAATAGAAAATCTTCAAAAAAAACTTCAAAAAAGTTTTTAAAAAATAAACATTTTTAATTTAAATATAAAAGTGGCCACTGAGTTCAATTCCAAGTGGTGATAGTCTGTTTCACGCTTGAACGCAGACTTTAACTCATGTCTATTGTGTTTTGGCTCGTTTATTTGTATAGTGATTTTCTAAACTCAGCTTAGATGTGGCAGAAGACTGAAAGTATGAAGGCACCCAGTGAGGATCGACCTCACTATTGATCTAGCAAGACAAGCTTTCTAACTATTACACCACGTCGAGGTGTCCTGGTTCAACTATTTGTATATGCTGGTAAATTATGAATAGCAAGGTCTATTATATTATCCCATCGGTTATTGGGTAGGCGGTCACGGTTATATTTCAAATGATTCTAGAGGTTGTTGAGTAGAAATAACTGCGGTCCTGCAATACAGTTTTTCTATTGTATTGTCTCTGCGGTTATTGGGTATGTGACAACGGTTATATTTCAAAAGATTGAAAAGCCTGAATATTGCAGTCAAGCATGAAACAAACGGTTGTTACTCGGTATTGACCTCAATGTCCACTTTTATATTTACATATGCCCAATCCTTGATATTGAGCACTCTTAAGTGTCACCTACCTATCTATTCAGGGCAAATAAGCGAGTCTCTAATTGAATAAAATACCAAAATATAATGGAAACAGGGTTCGATTTCACATTTCCTGTTTATTTTTCACCTTTCGTTTACCTGTGGATGTGCAGCGGTTCTTTCCCTGTTTTGTGTGTGTACACCGACACAATGAAAGATGGAGAAGCAACGTAGCAATGGTTGGTAGAGGGAGGGAAACTGTATGAGAAGTTTGTATTTTTTTATATCAAGATAATTCTGAAATCTGACGATTTGTTTTTCTAATTTTTGCTCTGTTAAAACTTTTTTAATTTCAACCTACAGGCATTCAATAATTATCTTGCTTCTTGAAATCTTTCCGGGGCGTGCATGGCTCCCAACGGACAATTTCTAAAGAACAGTACCAAAATCTTCATCTCTTCGTTTACAGAATCATTCCAATCGTTTTAATGGAGAGTAATCCTCAAATCCTCAAATCTCAAACAAAACTTTTCATTTGATTCTTGTGAATATGATGGGTACACAGTACAACATTTATTCACTGGTATCAAACTGTCGACGGAATAGCCTAAATAGAGAGTATCTTATACAGTTCTCAAGAAATTTTAAAATGGTTCGATAATTTCCGGACGTCATGTCTACATTCTGTGGCATTGAAACCGCGAGATATCGGACTGTATTTATCATTCGTGTGATTAGTCTAAATAAAACTTGTATTCTCGAATTGAATATTCCGCCAATGGCAAGAAGGCACGTCATTATCAGCAGCCTCGATAGTAGCTGAATCGTAAGAAAATTAATGAAATGTTAGTGGTTGGTTGCTTCAAAAGGTTAGATTTCATATTGGTTGGTTTGAATTGTCGCTTTTAGCTGACGTGTCCTATGTCGCATTCTAGGTAATAATATATTCAGCTGACTTCACGTTTGTTATTAAGTAGACAAAAGTATTTCCTTTCGCTTAGTCTGAAAAGCAGATGGTAGAGTTATGTGTGTGTGCCATTTAAAAATATTTACTAGTTACAAAAATCAAACAGAACTATATCAAATTTGGCCAACTTTTAAAAAAACGTACTCTTAAACAAAAGGATCTTTTTTTCTCTTGAAACCGTTATTATTGTATAATCAGTTTTTAGAGTTTTAAGAAATCCCAGATATATGAAACTGGATTTTAAATTTTTCTCAGCTGTCAAAATGTTTGTGAAATTTATGTAGTAAAAGAAAATGAAAGAAATTGGAAGAAAATAAGCTTTTACAAAATTTTTAAGTTACTCTTCCATATGCGTTAATTTAAATGTTCTTTTGTTCATAGATATAAATAGCTTTCTAGATTCATAGTTATTTCTTTATAATATGCTAAATAATAAACATTGCAATTTTCTTGGTTCGAACATTTTTATAAGATTGTGACGACAACATAAATGTGATGGTGAAGAGCTCAAGTCACACCAGAGCCAGTGTTAAAATGAACGGCGACCCACTGGCGGAAGAGTCGAGCTTCAAATACTTGCGAATAAATCTCTCAAAAGATGGCGCCTGTAATGCAGAGATCCGTAGAAAGATCGACACAGCCAGAGCAGGGATAGCCAAATTAGAAAGGGTATGGAAGAGCAACATTAGCTTCCAGACCAATTTCAACCTCAACAAATCGCTATTTCCTACTGGATGGGTGTGAGACTTGCACACTTCTAGTTAATGCAGAATAGACGGCCCAGGTGTTCAAGAACAAATGCTTGAGAAAACCTCTTCAAATCTCCAATTGGGAGCACAATAGCAGTGACTATGGTCGGAGAAAAAACTCTCGAGGCCGACAGGAATCTCTCGCCGCCACTTTTAAGCGTCGGAAGATCGCATAGTTTGGCCACGTTACACGTAAGGCACTGTTGGAGGCCGATGCAAGAGCGAGTGGACATGAAAATGCCGGAACACCTGAGATACATCGCCTGCAGATCGTTCTGGAGGAGGTTGCCTGTTTCTTCTGCCGTTCTCCGCGACGATTGAAGGGACTGATAATGATGATGATGATTAAATATTAAATTATTCTTTGAAATATCCAACTTGTAAATAATTAAAGAGATTTTAATATTGGCGTTGTAAATTCTCAAGAGAGAAACAGAATGTGTAGCAACTACCCCGGGTATATGGCATCAACCCCCAACAAATGGGACAGGCGAAAACAAGAGGAGGACAATAACACTCAGAAAACAGTCAGCCTACCTTATGTGAAGGAGTTATCAGAGAAAATATAAAGGATCTGCGGTCCATATAACATTAGCACAAACTTCAAAAGCTGAACGACACTTTGCAGATATCTCTCCCGAGTAAAACTACCCCCCATAGAGGAGAAAATGACTAAAGACTGTGTGTACGCTATCCCGTGCAGCTGCGAAAATGATTATAAAGGAGTGACAGGCCGCCCCCTGAAGGTAAGGCTTCAAGAACACCAGAAACTGCAAAACGAAGGCAAGTAGAAAAATTAGGCGTGGTTGATCAAATATGGAGAGAAAATGGAGATCACCACCCTCTGTGGGATCAGTTTGAGATCATAGACAAACAAAATCATTGGAAAATTCGTAAACTTAAGGAATGAGCACATATGCTAGGCCACAAAAATCTCCTGAGCCGATCAAGCATAAAAATGAATACAATATGGGAACCAATAGTAAGGAGTGCCAGAGAAAAGCGATAATAACAACTAAATTGCAAAATGATCTCAGGTAAATCATGATATCATAAGAGCAAAAATTGCAATATGAGCACTGGTAAAAATGATTGTTGAAGACATTAGGTTTATAATGCCCAGAAATTCATACACAGATATCCTCAAGGACACATGGCACAGTTGTTAGTTAGATCCAATGACATGACCCAAAGAGTGTGAGTTCAATATACGGTTAAGGCAGTGGAGAACTTTGCGAGGGGAATTAACAGGAGATAACTAATAACAGACATCCATTAAACATGGCACATGTAACTAGAACAGTCTACAGCAGTGAGTGAAATAAAGGGTTCAGATCGACCTTACAACAACCTGAAGAAAGCCGAAGCGTACAACGGCCGAAACATTGTAATAAATATGGTAACAAAGATGAGGACAATAGTCCGAATAATGTAGTGTACATAATACCTCGTCTCAGAAATATAGACAGATACTGAAGGGCCGAAACTTTGTAATAAATATGACGACAAAGATGAGGACAATAGTCCGAATAATGTAAATAATACCTCATCTCAGAAATATAGACGTATAAATCCTGTTTCACATGTTTGACTGTTATTATAATTAAAAAAAACAAAACATTAAAAGCGATGTCGAGATAAACACTTGTCTTTTCACACACACATTCTTTGTCGATATTTATTAACTTTGGCCGCAAATTCACCTTAGATTCCGCCATATTATCTGCGTCTGCTTGGTCTCACGCTTTTCACTGACCTGAGATGGAGCAACTACATTGAATAAATAGCTTCATCTACCGCTGGGTCTCTGTGTCGAGCTAGAACCATTCGTTCTTGCATTGGATATTGTTGCCATATATGATCTAATGCCTCCGCTGTTCATCTCGAGGTTCTCGACAAAATCCAAAGACGGATATGCAATGTGATAGATCCTGATCTGGCATCTCGTCTACAGTCACTTTCTCACAGCCCTGCTATGACTTTCCTCTGTTTTCTATAAATATTTTCATGGCAACTGCTCAGCCGAGACAGATACTTTTACTGGTTCCCAAACTGAATGAATTTAAACGTGGTACTAGGTTGGCATCTCGGTCCCACCCTTTCACTGTTGAAACAGTTAAATGTAGCCATCACTTCTACTCCAACAGCTTCTTATCTCGCACTTCCCGACAGTGGAACTCCCTTCCTCTTACTTGCTTCCTTATAATCTTCAAATATTCAAACGTAATGTCAATCGACATCTTCTGATGTCTTGAACTTGATCCCCGTCCTTCTCTTTATCCTTTCTTCAAACACCCCTCTTTACTCTTGCTCTCGCTCTCTGTAACCCCTTGCGTGCTATTGGCACTCCCGCCTTGTTTGGAGTGATATGCTTAGAAAATTCGTTATTCAACAAATTTACTGAGAATTCCTTTTTCCTATTGGTTCTTTTCACTAACCTGTCTGCTGATAAATGTTTATTCGGCTTTTATATTGCATTATTTCATGACACGTATGACACACACACACACACACAGAGTTTATCCATATAAAGTATTGAACATTTAGCCTAAGTACAAGTTCTGTTTATGGCCCTTGAATAAATGTTAAATTAATAGATACATAAATTTAGCATATAAAACTCCTATATATATACACGTAATATTAGTGTGTTATGGAGATTCAGTTACTAGTAATCTATGACCCTAGGTAAACTTTAGACTACAACATACCTCAAATTCATAAATTATAATTCCGCCATTTGCTTTTAATATTACATTGTTATGTCGGTATGCACGAGTAATGTAGTCTACGGCATCAGCGCGAATATTAGCCTATTAAATATCAATTATAAAAATCCCCTAATCTATATTTAATATTACAGTATCAGAAAGTAAGGCTCGGTAGAATCTAAGGCCACTGGCTAAATATTAGCATACCAGATAAATTATTACATAGAACTCTACTTTTGAAATTTAATATTGCAGTATTTTGTAGGTAAGCGCTGATAATAAAGTGTATGTTGTCTGCGCGAACATAGACATATCAGATATCCAAATGTCGCCTATAAGACCCCATATGCACCTCATATATTTCCATAACGTAGTATTATAATGTTCGCCTTTGCACAATTACTGGTAATGTGCAGCATTTCGTAGGCATGAACCTACCAGAAACATAACCTTCGCATATAATATTTTATAAATTTAGGCTAGATTAAGTTATTAGTAATCTATGACCTGTGGGTAAGCCTTAATCCTTTTTTTTAAATAATTTCACTTCAAGTAACGAAATAAATCAACGAAGAATCAAGGGGGAAATAGTCCAAGAAAAAATAAAGGAAGAGGATTCAAGACGACAGAAAACGATTGACATTGCATTTAAAGTTTTGAAACACAAATATTACCATAGAACCCCTGGGGTACTTCTACCAATTTCAGCTGTAAAAACATGACACATAACTGTACTTTACGAATTCTAAATTCGTAAAGTTCAGGTACCAAAGAGAAAAACACATCAGAACAGATACCATAAAAATATGGAAAAGGCACACAGTTATGGCGGTGGGGGAAGGGAGTAAAGCCGGGATGCCAGATCAGGATCACTAACATTGCAGATTCTTTGGATTTTGTCAAGAATCTGTAGATATTTACCAGAAGTACCAACCCGCACGTGGCTGACTGGTTAGAATGTTCTCATTCTGATCATGAGACTCGGGTTCAGACTACCTGATATCGGAGTGGAGTGGTTGATCGCAGCGTGCTGCCCTTTAGGAAGTATCTGAAAACGGGTTGACTCAATCCTTTGCGAGCTGTCGAGATTTGTGCTAGCAAGAAGTCACAAGTTATCGTGGCCGAGGGCTTGAGCGTGCTGGCCTTGTTCAAACTGATGATCACGCTAGATAACACATTCTTTACCAGAAAGTGTAACTAAGGTCTGTTCAGAATAGTTGCAGTATAAACCACAGGTGTGCTATGTGGGTGTTGAATAAACCCAATAAACAGAAATGCACCTGAGCAAAGCGTCTTCAATAGGGATTACGAGTGGTCATACAAGACCAGATGTGATGTCAAATACATGGACGAATGGTAAACTTTAAAATTTTAAGACATTTTTATGTTTATACATTCTTTTTATAGATATGAATATTTAAGTAAATACTGTTTATAATAAACAGTATTAATAACATCTACCGGCCTCCTTGAATGTCCGAGAAATTTTCATAGAAATTATTTGTCCTTCGCCAGGGATCGAACCTGTATCCTATACGAAACCGTCGTATAACCTGACGTTCCTTAACCGATTGAGCCACGGAGGATCGTTCAATTTGCAATGTCGATTTTACGGCTTTTAAACTACAATCTTCCATGAATCTTTCACGTACATTCATACCTGCTCAAAGCGTATTCAAATGTAAACTAATGGCGTAACACATTATGAAATGAACAAAGTCTGACAATTATTTTTTAAAGACATTTTTAAGTTTTTACATTCTTTTTATAGATACAAATATTTAAGTAAATGCTTTGTTTATAATAAATGTTTTATAATAATTAATTAATTAATTCGGAGGACGTATATTTTTTATGAAAATTTTTCGGACATTCAGGCCGGCAAATGTTATTAATACTGTTATATATATATATATATATATATATATATATATATATATATATATATATATATATATATATATATATATATATATATATATATATTATAGCACTTGTGTTCTTATTTGCGAGACTGCCGTTTTCATTTTGCTCTGACCGGTGAGATTTATTCTTGCGCAAGATAAATGTGAATTTTAGTTTAAGTTTTTCTTATTTTTGTCTCTTACGTTTGTACACTAGTTTCTTAAAGTTTTGAATCTTCTTTTTTCCCTTTTTTAAGCCAATTTTTATTTTTTTAGTTTAATTCGTCTTTACTATTTGATTATTATTTAATCTTTATTTTATTTCATCAGCCATTTTGTTTACTTTTCTTTCGTAAGACAAACTTTATTTTTAAAACTTTAATTTTTCCGTTGTCATTTTGATTTATTTTTTTATTTTTCTTCTTACGTTGTTTATTTGAAGCGTTTTTTTGTTTTTTCTTAATCAAGTTTCTTTCTTGTATGTCATTGTTCTGTGAACAGTGAACCCCAGCCAAATTTGCTGTGTTTACTCGACGACTGGAACAACCATGCAAGTTCCCTTACCTCAGCATGGGCTGGGCACCTCGAGACTCTGTAATGGTTAGCAAGCTTGGCTCGCTAGAACAATTACGACTGAGTAGTGGGTTCTATCCTCACTTGGTGCCCCTTAATTTCGGCCTTGTGCCACATCTAAGCTACGCTTAGAAAATCACTATGGGCGCCCCAAGGCGGTGTAATGGTTAGCGAGGTTGTCTCGCTAGATCAGTTACGACTGAGTGGGTTGTTCAACCCTCACTGGGTGCCCCATGCTTTCGGTCTTGTGCCACATCTAAGCTACGCTTGGAAAATCACTACCTCAGCATGGATGGCAGACAAGACAAAAAAAGAAAATTGCACCTGAGTATTACATAATGGTATGGGAAAAGTAGCAAGACTTAATTTCAGAGAATTGAATTCCTGGCCATTGGAGGCTATTATTAAAATGTTAATTTCCTTGCTGACAAAAAACCCAGAAAATTTGTGACTGTTAGTAGGAAGGAATGGACGAGGCGCTCAAGTGTCTCAACATAGCGGTGAAGGTGTTGGTGAGGAGATCGAACGAAAATTGGGACATCCTACTGACGTCAGAAGAAGACGAGAGAGCGTTGGTTGGTAGCATCCTCACCGCCAAATAGGTGAGGGTGCAAACTGAATATATGGACACGGGGTTACTTTGCATGTGGTGCTCAGAAGAAGAGTAACTTGTAGGAGCCATCTTCACAAAATACGGTCAGGTCCAGGAGATCTCGTCAGTAAAGAGTAAAGTAGGCATTGCCAACGGCGATATAACCTTACAGGTGGCTATGTCTTGCATCTGTTACTTGGAGATGCCCGACACCTTGACTAGCAAAAACCGGAGTAGTTCGATCATCTGAAAGTGCCAGAGGAGTTACTGCAACTGGAACTATATATAGAAGCAGAAGAAATGCCTCCGCCTAGGTCCTCCACGTTGAAAAGGAAAAGGACGAAGCAGGGAGCACAAGGCCATGGACAAAGCCAAATCCCAATTCGCCGCTGCTTCGTGGGCAAGAACAGAAGTCCCAGTAACAAAACGTAAGACAAGAGGTCAAAATATTTCCCCTCCAAGGATTTGCCATCTCTTTCCACCATACCAATCTCCAACACACCCCACTAAAAAGCCTTCCAAAGGTGTTGGGCATCTGAAATAGACAGGAAGTCACAAGAACCTCTTGAAGCCGTATATTCAATTTTAACTCCATCATTAGAAGAACCCAGGAACTTCCCTCACGCTCATTGAGTAATGAGTTTAATTAGAAATATAGGCAGCAAATTAAAGGTGTAAGATCTTTTAGTCGCCACCCCAAAACCTTTTCCTAAAATAAAAATGGCTCAAGTGGAGTCAGAAAACATGGAGAAACTAGCGAAACTTTGTGCAGAGAGAGTCCCGATGTTACTCCATCCCTCACAATAAATTAACATTCCCTACAGAAGTCAGCGGGATTGTTCTAGACGGACGAATTACGTCCGTTATAAGCTTTGGGAGAATTCCGTTAGGGTCTGTCTGGGTTTAAGGGTGTTTAAATTGAAAAACGTCTATCAAGCTAGCCAGTTTGAAAGCATGGAACTCGAGGGATCGTAGTAACGCGTCGTGCCGGCTTCGTGATCTTTTGCCCTTTGGTGTAGATGTGGCCTCGATCCAGGAGACACACTTTGTTTGCGAAGTTGATACTCGTGTGCTGTCTAGCGACTTTGTTGTCTATTCAGTATAGAGAGACTGACTGGCCAGAGATGCTTACTTGCTGGTTAAACGTACCCTCGGTGCGAGGGTCGACCTTGTCCATGTTGATGCGGTGGGGGTGCGGTTTATTGTGACTGATACCACCATGAATAGTATTTCACTTGGGAATGTTGCGGTTTATGTGCCCAACGACCGGACGAGGCGAGTCTCCTTTTTCCGTCGGTTGGCACCGTTCCTGGTGGATTTGTCGCGCTTAATCTTAATAGGGGACTGGAATCACGTCCTGGACCCCAAACTAGACAGGTGCGAGGGAACTAGCTGGAGGTTGGGCTAACAAAACTTGATTGATCTCATCGGCGAATTTAGTCTCATCGATAGATACCGTGTCGATCAACCCAAAGGAAGAGATGTGGACGTGGGCACTTAAGTAGCAATCTACCAGAGTAGGCACCTACCTGGATAGGATGTTATTGAGAAGGGTAGTTCGAGATTTGCTAGAATGTCTCACGTTACACTGGTTAGACTGTTCTGACGATAGACTTGTCTATGCCCAAATGGCGTTAGGTCCATGGCCTAGAATGGCTAAACACTAGAAGTTTAACCAATCCTTACTGGACAGGCGGGATTTCCAACATTAACTGACTAGATTAGTGCAGCAGGGATTAGTGGAAGCGGTTACTGGTGGGATATGGTTAAGGTTCAATATATGAAGACTCTCAAGGATAGTCTTTCCTTGAGATTCTTCATATTTTTAGTCTCATCTAGAGCGAGTCGTTGGCTCTATTCAGTGGTGAAACACTATCCTTAAGCCTCTCCCACTAATAACTGCTTCCACTAATCTAGGTGGAGACTGTGGGCGATTTCCTAGAGATAACTTTAGCTGAGGAGGCGCGTGACTAGCGAGCGTTACCAGGGTCAGGTAGTCAGACATAGATTAGACACGATGTCTAACGAAGCCGTGAAAATGGCCGCGTAGTTGCGCAAGGAAGAGACCGATCGAGATTCCGATCGTTACATTTGGGAAGTCGATACCACAGAGGGGCGTACTCTGATGTCGACTAAAGACGCGTGTAAGGAGTTTGGACGGCATTTCGAGAGCCGTTTAACAAGGAGCCTGTTATTTCGCAGTTATTTAACTTGGTTGCTTACTTGGCATTGAAGAAAATCTGCAGTGGAAATTCTCCGGGACTTTATTGTCTGCCCTACGAATTGTACTTGAAGTTGTAGCACATCTTTGTGCCGATTTTGGTTTTCAAGAGCTGGTTCCGCTATGGGTCCATCCATGACCGGAACACCAGGATGTGATACGTTGTTGCAAAAAGACAACGACGGTGGATAGGATTTAGGTAATTACAGGTCCATAACTCTGCTAAAAACAAAGTTAAAGATTTTGGTAGATATCCTGACGGAACATTTGCAGTCAGTCGCTCAGTTTCTGTTGGGACCTGAGCAGACTTGTGATGGGAAGTGACGAACAATACATCTGATACACACGATCCTACAGGGCGTAAAAGTCGACGACTAACAGCGCGGATCGATTTGGATCAGTCCAAGGCGTTCGACAGGGTCAAACATCAGTTTCTGGCTGTTGTCCTGCAGGTCTCCGGATTCAAACCCAACTTGTGCAAGTGGATCAGCCTCCTATATCGCTCCTCCAGTGCGGCGGTACAGCTGAACGGAAAACGGTCGCGCGCTTTTGCCCTGTCTTGGTTGGTTCGTCAGGGTTGTCCACTATCGCCTCTACTTTACGCCTTGGCTTTGGATCCATTCATTCGCCGGTTACGTGACAGGGCCGGAAAACCGGACCTCCGTAGAATCGTTGTCTCTGGTGGTGCATGAGCTCGAACTGAAGAAGAATTCGTCGGAGGTACAGGCGAAGGTGGCAGTGGCTGTTCGGACTTGGTTCTGGCGGCTCTCTGTGAAGGGTAGGGATCATCATTTCAGTACTCTCGCTCTGTGCGAACTGCAAGAAGACGTTCGAGCCCTTGTTCTCCTCTCTTTTTGAGTGGTAGCAAGCACCACGTCTGTTTGTGTCCGTACACCTGTCATGGGGGCTGAGAATGTCACACTCAGCGAGTCATCGGCACGCCTCGAGGTTGACTTTCCTATATTGTACTTTGACAAACGATTCAATCTTGGAGGGTTTTTTTTGGGACGCCTTCTCTAGCCTTGCCGCCACACTTCCCGTTTCCAGGGGCGAGCTTCGTCGTAAGTTTTGAATTCAGTTGCGTTTCATCACACATTGTCAAGCGGCCTTGAAGGTCATTCCTTGGACCACTGATCTCTCACGGCCTAGGAGGCTCTTGTATCGAGAGTTAGTAAAGGTGGTCCCGCAGGACGCACTCTGTGTGCGGCTCGGCTTGTACGTGACCCAGTTGCGCTCTTTCTGGTCTTAGGCGGCAGTGACCGACTATCTCAACAACCCTGTTCACATCCCTTCTAGCACTGTACTCAGGAGACCCCGTCTTGGGACTATGTCAGAAATTTGACGGCTCATATCGTTCCCGAACGAATCGTGTCTATCGATTTCCTATAATGGGGTGAGATCAATGGTGTTTCTTACGTTGGTAGCTGTGCCAAGAATGGCTTTATAACAGTCGCGAATGGAGGGCGTCTTCCGATACGAACGCTATTCTCATCAAGATTTGGTCGGATTCTGTTGGAATCAACTCAAGACGAAGGTCCAAATTGATAAAATGCGTTTTTTTTATCGATAAATTTCACCGAAAAGTGGATGAAAGTAGCAAGGTTGGTTTGACTTAACGGTACCAACCGTCATTATTTTTAAAGCCCACTTTGATGCAATACGGCGGTTTCCTGATGAACTCATCACTGATAGCCTTCCCGGTCTGTTGTCGGTATTCTCCTTTGTTATGATCCATGTCGTGATTTCCAGCCTCCCGGATTTTGTTGTCCCCCTGTGTTTTTAATCTCGACTGGGTCAGTCTTTGATTTTCCCATTCAATTTTTTTTTTATCCTTCATTCGGTTAGTGAGTGATGTTCTTGTTCTTTCTATGAGCAGAATGCAAGGACTGCTCTTATATTTGGCGGAGCACGCGGGCCCTAATATCTGTTATTTTTAGTTTAAATGTTGCTTTATATTTTTGTTTTATTTTGTGAAATCATCCTCCACCCTTATATTTTACATATTTATTTAAGAATAAAAGGAAATACACTTGGACAATTTGTTTATGAAGAATTTTTTTTTATGTCATGGGGCTTCTTGTAAGGTTCCTTGTGAATATGTGGCATTGTGATATATATATATATTCAACACCATCACTTGATAAGACACCAGAAGTCTTGAAACAAAATGGCTATATTTCGTAGTGATTTTATAACCTTTTTGTTATAATTTCGAATAAATGATTATATATATATATATATATATATATATATATATATATATATAAATAAATAAATAAATAAAAGTGAACATTGAAGTCAACACTTAGAAGCGACAGGCTGATGCAATCGTCAGGCCTGATGATTGCATCTAGCATGAAGCAGCCTGTCGCTTCTAAGTTTTGACTTCAATGTTCACTTTTATATTTACTCACGCTCTATCTCTGATATTGAGCACTTTATCCCATAAGTATAGTATACCTTAAGACAATCTCTCTCTCTCTCTCTCTCTCTATATATATATATATATATATATATATATATATATATATATATAAGGGTAAATGGTGATGAGTTCTTGGGATGAATAAGCAAATTGTAATGGATTTATGGGTCGTGAATCTGATTAGTAAGATGTAGGATAGTTTATGTTGACCAGCCTTATGCCACCTCCCCTTCGGAATCGTACCACTTTTGCTATATTTCACAGCTAAATATATACTTACTTGCTATTAGACGCGTCGTAGGCCCCTATTTCTTTTTTTATTATTAAAGTCTTAGTCAAGCTAATTCTTGACTTCAATGCTTTATTACAATTTAATAAACAGACTGGATTGATAGATGGACAAAGTTTTGAAAGCCAAGACGTTAGACGTATCCCCTAACTCACCCTCTGCGACTAAAATCTTCAATCATTGGTATCAAGCATTGACTTCGTTCCTACGAAAACCTACAGATACTGTATATGATGAACGAGACAAATTGGATATCTTAATTAATAACATTTCTTCAGGCGTCTACGGCCATATTGCCGAGTATCCTACTTTCGAATCTGCTGTAAATCGCCTCAGAGTATTATCAGGAAAAGAATGCAGTTGCAAGGCGATTAACGCTGCTCAAAATCAAGACGACTGTGTTAGATACGTGTTCATTACCGGCTTGCGTTTTAACTCCATTCAGCAGCGTCTTATGATTTTCACGAGGAAGTTAATCAAACAAGAGTTCTATACCTAGCGTAGAGAAACATTGAATCCTATCTACATGTGCTCTCACCAACTGTGGCAGCCATAGCATAAAAATACGAAGATTTCTTTGTCGGCGATGCGTGGACCTTAACAAGCGTTAAATGTCATTTTGTGTTGGATTACGTCACAGTCGTAAAGTGTGCCCGTCCAGAAATCCCACGTATCTCAAATGCAGAAAAAAAGGGACAATTTTCAAAAAATTGTCAATCGCTTGTAACTTGGGCCACCTCACTTACTAGGTCATATACACTATCGACCACTACACTACCTTGTTTATTACAACAGGATGCGATGTTCGTATTGATTGGCAAAAAAATGAGGTTACTGCTCTAATAGGCACTGGCAGCTCTGGATCTTTAAGTTTGCTAGACTACGCGAAAAGATACCGGATAAAAATGAAAACAGCAGTGGGGAATATGTCCATGGCCCTTAAACCTTCAATAAAAGGGCAATGCAGCGTCAGGTGACTGGTATTTGAATGTTACAATTTCTGTGGTTCCTAGTATTTGGAGTGATAGAATTCTTGGGCAAGACATTTTAGTGTATCTTTTGCATTTGTTCGTCCTAAGAAAAGCCTATCTGTATCTGTCAATATTTCTGAGATAGGGTATTATGTACACTATTTACATTATTCGGACTATTGTCCACATCTTTGTCGCCATATTTATCACAACGTTTCGGCTATGTACGCTCCGGCTGATTCCTTAAATTTACGAATTTTCCAATGGTGTTGTTTGTCTATATTCTCAACTTGATCCCACAGTCACTCGCCTATCCCAGTATTTTGGAGTTGCTGCCGTGTACCCAGACTTATTGTTACGTTGTAGGGCACTACTTATACTGACCAATTCATAATCTAATGTCTCTGGGTCGCCACCTATGACTTTTGCTCGATGTTGTAAGCAGCAGACGATCCCTTTACGCTGCATGGATGATGGGAGTTGAAATTGAGGTATTGTCTGGTTAATGTCGGTTTACGGTAAACGGATGTCTTGAACCCATGCTCTGTTCGAGATATTTGAACATCCAGAATGAGATTGTGTTGTTACTCTCTTTCTCCATCGTGAACTCTATCGAAGGTCTTATTGAGTTCATATGGTCCAGTAGAACCTGAACATCTTCCTGGTGTGGCCAGAGTATGAAGGTGTCATCTACGTACCATAACCATATAGTTGGATTTAGAGATATAGCTACTAATGACATTTCTTCAAAGTATTCCATCTATATATTCGCCATTGCTGTTGATAATGGCGAGCCCATTGCTAAGCCCTCCTACTATCGATATATGTGTGATCCCATTCCAAAGTATTTTGTTTGTGTACAGAAAGTCAACATCTCCATCAGATTATCTATTGGAATACTGGTCCGTTCTTCTAGGGATGAGTCAAAGGCCAATCTGTCTCTGACTACTGAGTGTCCCCTCCGTGGGTACCTTGGTGAATAAACTCACCACGTCCAAGCTCACCATCTGGTTGGATAGGATGGGAGCATCTTTGATTATTTCCATGAAGTGGGCAGAGTTTCAGACATATGAAGGAGACTTTCCGATCAATGGGTCATTTATATATACAAGGAAGTGATTCAGAGGGTGGCACACAGAGCCTTGGCAACTAACAATCGGCCTGGGCGGAATACCGTCTTTGTGAATCTTAGGGAGACCCTATATGTGAGGTAGCTTGGTGTAACGCTGCGATAACTGCCTATACGTCTTAGGTGCGAAGTGATCCTTGTTCTTGATTAGGATCTGTGACAGTTTGCATTCCGTTTTCGTTGTAGGATCCTTTTTTACTTTACTGTAGCTACCATTGCTAATGAGGCCTTCCAGCTTTCTTGTATAATCTGATTTGTCCATCACTAACTGCAAACATATTTTTTTGAAATCTAGGCGATCTGGAAGTGCCGATGAACATTTTATTAAAACTGAGGTTAATAAAATGCTAAGAGATGGAATAATTGAGGAAAGCAAGTCTCCTTGGCATGAAAAGAGATTAGTTGTGGATTATAGTAGAACTATTAATAGATTCGCTGACCTTTGGGAATCTCTAAATATAAAATTTCTTTTCATTTGAAGAGAACATATCGCCAAGTACTTATCTCAGGAGACGGTAAACCGTACACCGCGTTTGAAGGTAATGTCAAATTATACCCCGTTTGTATTCTATTTCGGGTCCGTAACGGGGTATCTTGCTTCCAACACATAATTAACAACCTTATCACGAGGAATAACTTGCACGCAACATAATCTTATGCATATATCGTAGTTGTGGCTGGCAAGACACAAGAGGAGCACGATAAAAATTTCTCGAAATTTTTTGAGGTATCCAAAATACATAATCTTATTTTAAGACTTTTTTTTAATGTTTATACGTTCTTTTTATAGAAATAAATATGTAAGTAAACGCTCTGTTTAAAATGAACAGTATTAACAACATTTACCGGCCTGAATGTCAGGAATTTTCATAGAAAATATGCGTCCTCAGAGACAAATCGAACCTGTATCCTATACGGAATCGTCATATAGCCTGACGTGCCTTTAACCGATTTGGCAACAGAGGAGTGTTCGTTCAGCCAGGTCGATTTTACTGTCTTTAAACTACGATCTTCCATGATTTTCTCACGTACTTTCATATCTGCTCAAAGCGTATCGAAATGTAAACAAATGACGTCACACATTATGAAATGGACAAAGTCCGACAATTATTTTAAATGTTTATACATTCTTTTTATAGATACAAATATTTAAGTAAATGCTCTGTTTATAATAAACAGTATTAATGACATTTACCGGCGTGAATGTCCAAGAAATGTTCATAGAAAATATGCGTCCTCAACAGGAATCGAACCTATATCCTATACGGAACCGTCATATAGTCTGGCGTGCTTTTACCGATTGAGCCACAGGGGAGCGTTCGGTTAGCAATGTCGATTTTACTGTTTTTAAACCACAATTCTCCATGATTTTCTCTCATACATTCATATCTGCTCGATGCGTATCCAAATGTAAACAAATGACGTCACACATTATGAAATGGACAGATAATAATAATAATTGTCGGACTTTGTCCATTTCATAATGTACATAATCTTACTTTCAAGGAAAACAAGTCCCTCCCTCTCAACCACTTCTATTAATTTTCTTGGTTAAGCCATATCACATGAGGTACTTAAACTTGATGCTGACCGATATTAAATAATTACCTATCCCTAAAGATAAAACTGCCCTTCGCTGGGTTCTTGGTTTGTTTTCTTATTATTGCCAATGCATATCAGTATTCAAATTCTTAATTATGGCTGACTCGTCCTATTTGAATTTTTGAAGAAACCGTAAATGCCTTACTTCACGTTATTGAAGAAAACGCCCCCCTTCCTAGTAGTCGATTCGTATGCTTCTGAGGCGGCAATTGCCACTGCTTTGTATCAGGCCATGCCCTCCAGTGGTTTGCTTCTCATGATCACGAATGCATACTGAACCAAAGAAGGATTCGGTAGAGAAGAAGGCTTCAGCTGTAAAAAGGTGATCTCACTACTTATCTGGTCGACAATTTACCATCGTTACGGACCAGCAGTCGGTTAAATTCATGGTTAATACTAGAAAACCTGGAAAAATTAAGAACGATAAGCTCCAAATATCGTGGCTGGACATTTGGTCGAGAGACATTTCGCCAAACGGGCATTTGGCCAACAAACATTTCACTGAAAAAGTACAATTAAAAATAGTAACACGCAGTATTTTAATTAGCAGTATTATAAGGTAGAATAGGACTAATAATTACCATCGAATTTCAAGTGATTAAATTACTAAATCTAAATTTAAAGTTTTCTTATTTCAATATTTGTTTATTGAAATTTTTTTTAAATATTTGAATGTATTTGGGTAAAAGTAGCACCTAATTATTTAAATTCATATTTAACAGTAAGATAAAAGATAGTTTATTCCTTTAAGATAATGATCATTAAAAGTGAAATTGAAAGATCTTTCATATCATAAAAGCTTAAAACTTTTGCTGTAGTAAAATGTGCTTTTTCTCAAAATACTTATCATCTTACAGTAATATTTGAAGTAAAATATAATATATACAGAATAGATATTAAAAAAAGCCAGTCAAAAAAACAAAAACAAAAAAAAATGAAAAATTATAAATTAATACAGTAAATAAATATAAATATATGTAGCATATTACGATAAAGAGTGTGATATACATTTAAGTTCGTCACTACATTTTCTGCTAAATGTCCATTCGGTTAAATGTCCGTCGACCAAATGTCAGACTACCTCAGAGATGGAGAATGGAACTGAGGAACTATAATTATGAAATTACTTAGAGAGCAGGAAAGGATAATCTACTTGCTGATAAACTCTCACTGGCTCACTGTGGCGTTATCCTACACAAAGTAAAGTAAATGTGCTCCAAAATATTCTTTGTCACCCTGGTATAACCAGTTTAGCCGACTTTGTCAGAAATCTACCTTAATCCATAGAAGACGTAAAAAAATTATCTGCTGATTGTTCCGTTCGACCGAAATGGAAACTACGTTTCTACAACCGATAAAGGCTATACAATCGTTGGAAAAAATCTGCTTAGATTTTAAGGAACCGTTTCTTTCTAACTCCGCAGAACCGTTATATGTTAACAGTAATAGACGAGCATTGTTGATTTCCTTTTGCTTGCTCCAATATGACAACGAGTTTAGCAATTAATTGCTTCTCAGATTTTCACCGTGTTCGGGACTCCTTCCTACATCCACTCCGAAAGGAGTTCCTCGTTTCTATCTAAGGAACTGTGTGAGTACTTCCCTGATTTGAGTATAGTCAGAAGTCGAACAACTCCATGGGAATGGTCAGTGTAAACGATACCATGGAATTATCTGGAAGCACGTCACACTGGCCTTTGATGACAAATTACACATTTTTAAGAGTCATTTTATCTAGTTATTTACTCTTTAGGACAAACTGGGTTCTATAGCCTTGGGTAGCAAAATATGCATTTTAAGAGTGATTTTTTCTACTTATTTATTTTTTAGTACAAATTTGGTTCTATAGACTTGGGTGGCAAAATAAGTAGTTATGGCACAGGTGTTTGATAGAGGCGACTTTATAATCCTGTGCGATACAGCATACCTTCATTATTTCCACGAAAAGGAGATGTAACTTCTTACCAACTTTTGGCCACAATGCTTATACACTTCAGGTGGAATAGGATCCTTAGGAGTAGGTGATTTTCCAGATGAAATTTGCTTGATGGAGTCAATTATCTCTTGATAGGTAGGTTCAAAAGACAACTCCGGAATTTCAGGATTTTGCCCAATTGATGTGATGTTTTCCTCATCAGTAACCGAAGTGGTGTTTAGCACAGTTTCAAAATGCTCTTTCCAGCGATCTAAAATGTCTGACTTATCCGTCAAGAGAGTTTCACCATCTGTTGTGGAGATTGGAGCAACACCACTTTTCTGAGGACCGAAAATGCTCTTGAGGTCAGCATAGAAAGCCTTTAGATCCTTTCTATCTGAAGTTTCTTGGAGTTCAGTGGACTTTCAGACCACCAACGCTCTTTCATGGCTCTGAGAGCTCGTTGAGCTTAACTTTTGCACTTCTTGTAAGCGATCTTCTTATCGGACGAGTTCTTATCCTCAATCCATGCTTTATGAGAATAGTGCAATTGATCTATAAGCTGCTGAACTTCTGTATCAAACCAGTCTTGACGTTTACGATGTGGCAGGCCGAGAACCTCCAAGGATGTAGAATATGTTGTATCACGCAGAGCCTTCCAAGATGATTCGATATCATTGGTAATATTTACAGAATCAAGTGCAGCATCAAATTTGTCAGAGAGCTCAATCTTCGTTTCAGTCGATTTAAGAGGCAGTACGTTAATGCCCTTGGGCACTGCAGATTTTATAATCCTTCGTTTTTGCAGATGCAGTGCAGCTTTACTTCGAAGTAGATCAAGATCTGACAGATAGCATGTTGTGTTGAATGAACGCATTATCTTAAAATATTTTATGTCCTGTCTTTTGGTGATGACGTAGTCAATCAGATGCCAGTCTTTCGAACAAGGATGCATCCACGTGTCTTACGACAGCTAGGTTGCTGGTAGAAGTTATTACTGATACTAAAGTCAAATTCCTTGGCAGATAGTGAGAAGGCGTAACCCATTAGAATTCACATGGTCATACCATGGTGACCTAAAACGCCTTTCCTAGAATGATAATCATTGCCAACACGAGCATTGAAGTCACCTGTAAGGATTAATTTATCCTCATGTTGGCCTTTGGAGATGACATCCTGAAGGAGATTGTAAAAATCATCTTTTTTTTCATCTGAACTTCCTAAGGTTGACGTGTAGCAGCTAACCATCGCCACACGGGTGTTGCACTCCAGATTGAGGGTTAATGCCATTATGCGATCTGATACACATTTAGGTAAGTGAGCTAGCAAGGTCAGACTTGATGGCAAAGCCAACACCAGACTGGCATTGCTTTTTCACAGTTTTGCCAGCCCATAAAAATACGTATCCACCTTTTTATTCCCTAAGCTGGGAATTAATAGGCAGACGTGTTTCACTAATGGCCGCTATGTCGATGTTATATTTCTACAACTCGAGAGAAACAAGAGCTTTTTTAGGCTCTGGTGCAGAATCATTGTCCTGGAGAGTGCGAACATTCCAGGATGCAAAATGGAAAATTTTTATATTTATTCTGATCTTTCTTGCTGTTTCGTCTGCTTTATTAGATAACCAGACAGCTGCAACGGGCTTCCTAGTCTCTGTGTGAGCAAGCAATGTTTAGGGCTCCTTTTATCGCCCACTCCCCATAATAGGGAAAGCAGTTCAATCCTAAATAAGGCTGCTTTGTCACCGATGGAGGACACGGACATTACAATAGCTCATGGGTTTGTGAAAGAACGGCCATCACCCATCGATCTGCCACTGTGTAGATCTCCACCTAGAGCCTTGCAGTAATATCCTTTACCTGACCCCGTCGGCTTCACTCTCTCGCCAGCGGACCTTGCAGGTGAACTGTGTGGATAAGAACGAATCAAGATAAAACGCCAGAAAACCCACATAAGTGATTTGATTAAATTGGTGAAGGCTTGTGCAGAAACACCCACACTTTTGGAACAACTGATACACTCAGTCGGTGCAAATAAATGCCACAGACGAAGCACACAATATACCTCAGGCTTTTTGTTTAAAAGGTTTCCATCTCCTAGACCAACCGTGTTCTATAACACTAAAAATCTTGTTCAGCCCTGATAGACACTATTTGGTCATACCTGGGTCCCGAACGGGTGCTACCACACCGGGTCAGGGCGGACCTGGGAACAACAGCAATTAAAAAGGGGGTTCCACGCTCCTAAAATCTCACGATGAGAAGACTTGCTGCCGGGTGTAGTTTATCGTTATATATATATATATATATATGTGTGTGTGTGCGCGTTTATGTATGTATATATATGTGTATATATACATATATATGTGTATATACGTATATATATGTATTTACGTATATATATGTATCTATGTGTATATGCATATATATGTGTGTATATATATAAAAGTGTATATATGTATAAATATACATATGTATGTATATATTTGTATATATGCGTATGCATGTATATATGTATATATTTGTATATATGTATTTATATGCATATATATGTGCATATATATGTATGTATATATATGTATGGATATATATGTATATATATATACTGTCGGATCTATATCCATATATTTGCTTACATGTATATATATGTATGTATATATATATATATATATATTTATATATACATGTATGTATATATATGCATATATATGTATGTATCTATATGTATACATGTATGTATATATATATCTATATATATGTAAGTATATATGTATATATATGGATGCATATATGTATATATATGTATATATATGTATGTATATATGTGCATATATATGTATGTATATGTATGTATATATACGTATATATGGGTATATGTATGTATTAGGTTGGTGCAAAAATAATGACGTAATAATGTCGTTTTTTGACGTTAAAAATACGTAAAAAAACGACATTATTACGTCATTATTTTTGCACCAACCTAATATATATATATATATATATATATATATATATATATATATATATGTATATATGCGTGAATTTATATATATATATATATATATATATATATATATATATATATATATATATGTGTGTGTGTGTGTGTGTGTGTGTGCGCGCGAAAAAAACTTACAGACAATTTTAGAAGGTAATGTGGAACATATGAAACAAAATCGTACCTTATGAATAAGGATAAAAGAGTAAATTCCAGAACTTTGAGGCGCGTGTATGTTATTAACACTACAATAATATTCTGTGCATTTGATGTTATAAAGGACAAAGGATGACAGCGAAGAGAAATGTCATTCAGCATGGGATCCTTTTAGAATGAATCAAGGTTTTCAGAAAAGAAGATCAATTCGAGTATTTGTTTCCGGCTCAGTATTTCTAAATCGTGCCTGCCTCATCGCGCGCACTGTTCGGTTTTAGAAAACATCTGAAAAGGTTAATTAGTTTGGATTATAATGACACATAACAGAAACCCAACGTAGTGGAAATAGATTGAATCCTTGTTCGAATACGACAAACAAAAGGTATGCTAATTTGCACATAGCTTCAGCTACAATGGCCTTTGCTTATTATTTCTATTGGGACAAGCAGGCTTATCTTAGTTGCTATCCTCATAAAGTTTGGGCTGTTTTACCATCTGGTCTTCTTAAGGCTTCTCTTGTTATACTTGGTAACCTTGTAATTTTAAACTAAATCCTTTATTCCATTCCTGGGAGAAGACTATTCTTTTTTCACTCTATCTGAAGAAGACCGGAGCGTAAAACAGCTGAAACTGTATTAACCAGTTTCATTCACTGTGCTACCTTTACATCTCTTCCACTAGCTAAAGTATATGACTTTTATGCACTACCAGAACCAGGGATTGAACTCACAACTGTCAGGAAAACAGATATGCCGTAACCGACGTTTCAATACACTATGCGTTGTATTTCAGTCTAGTATCGAAATTCTGGAGCCTTAAACTGAATGTCTGTACCCAAGAGATTGAACTTTAGGAATATATTTAGGCTGTTTTAAGTGTCTATTCGTTCTCAGTCACAGAAGGCCGGAGACTACAACGGCCGAAATGTGTGATTATAACAACCAAGCTGAACATGCTATAATATAATAATAATAATTTCTCATATTTAAAACATTTTTGTTATTGTTCACCCAATACAAGGCGCAAGAGCACTTCAATGTAGATGATAATTTGTTTTAAGTGTGTACATTATGTGTTAATTGCAAGAAGACGGAATGCATTGGTGGGATCAGAAGAAGCAGATAGGGATAGGAGTTACACAAAGGTGATGTTAAAATGAAGCAAACAGAAAAAATAAATCCCTGGGTACGCTAGGGTTAGGTACCTCCACCTTTTCGGCTTTTTAAAATGAAAAAGCATTCATAAAGATTTCATTTTAGTTTTAATTGAAAGCTAAAGGATTAGATTTATTATTTCCAGTAAGTAAAATATTCTGGTGTATTTCAGATAGAAATTATATAGATTGGATTGTCAAATTTAATTTCGATTTCTTTAAATTTTCTTAAAAGCGGTCATTTTCTTAATTTTAAGAAACTTGTAAACAGAACAAATTTTTCGACTTTAAAACTCTTCCAATATATATATATATATATATATATATATATATATATATATATATAAGACATTTTTATATATTATACTTTCTTTTTATAGATACAAATATTTAAGTAAATGCTCTGCTTTATAATAAACACTATTAATAACATTTACCGGCTTGAATGCCCGAGAAATTTTCATAGAAAATATTTGTCCTCCGAAGGGAATCGAATCTGTGTCCTATACGGAACCGTCATATAGCCTGACGTGCCTTAACCAATTGAGCCACAGAGGATCGTTCGGTTCGCAAGGTCGATTTTCCGAGGATCGTTCGGTTCGCAAGGTCGATTTTACTGCTTTTAAACTACAATCTTCCACGAATCTCTCACGTACATTCATATCTGCTCAAAGCTTATCCAAATGTAAATACCCTCTAATATATATATATATATATATATATATATATATATATATATATATATATATATATATATATGTATTTCTGTCACGTTATTTGAGTAAAATTAGAATTAGTTAAATCAATCTTATTTGCAAGAAATATTACTTACTTATAGCATAAAAAAATAATATCCAACCATTTATTATTGATCGGCTGTGTTTATCTGAAGCGATATTTGATGGATGATTGAGTGACGCAGCGATGACAGCTAGTATGGCTGACTCGAATTGACATAAAATTTACGAAATCTATATGAACGCATTTTTGTTTTTTTAACTATCTAGTAATTTTTACAAATGAACATATTTTTCGCAATTATTTAATAATTTATTGACTTTTATTTAGCTTTCGAAAATGCAAAAATAAAAATGAAATACTATAAAACTTTCTTAAATTAATTTCTCTATAAAGAGACAAAACTCTTAGATCACGTTACATTTGCATAATAATGTCACGTTTAGCCTTTCATAGATAAAAAAGGGAACAAATTAAATAAAAAATATTTTAAAAATAGAGTAGTATAACTACATTTATTATTTTTTTTTCAGTTTTGGATTCATAATTTCGTTTCTTAATTCCTATATCATATTCAGGAAATAGCCCAATACCGAATTGTAAACCATTTTACAACTATTATACATTATAATAATTAAAATTAAAAAAATAAATGAAAAAAAATATCTGTAAAAGTTCATTATTTATCGCAAAAATTGTATTTTTTCAGACAATAATGTCCTTAATTAAACTTATTTACAAAAGCAATTAAAAGCTTTTTCTAATTAAATAATGTCATAGTTTTATAGCATTCATTATTTTCAATTCAGAACAGATTTTCAGTTAGAATAGTGCAAGTTTGAAAAAAAATTAGGTGATTTACATTCTCCAAGGAATCCTACTTTTAACGAATAAAAAAAATCCAGGAGATAGAAAGGCTTTTTGTAGGGGGTAAGTAAGTAGGGGGTAACATATGCAAAAAAAATAAAATAAAAAAATATTTGTTACGAAAGGTTTCTAAAAAAAATTCCCCAATAATTTCATTCATCTGTGAATAAGTCCTGAAAGGGTCATTAAAATCCGACAATTATTTGTTTTTTACAAGAATTTCCAAATCAATTTGCTTTCAAAGGAAAAAAGGCGTAAAGAAGTCAATGTAATTATTATGCCTCCCCGCTGACGTAAACAAAACAAGATTTTAACCAAAATTTCGAACGTGTTAGAAAGGACTAAAAGAATTTAAAAAAATAATCATAATACTTTGTTCTTTCATCCTAATAGTAACATAAACATTTTGGCGATAAAACTTTATTCTTATTAAGGTTGTGGCATTTTTCATTACGCTATGCTGTTTTCCGCGAAAAGGTAGAGCTACCTTAGTAGGGAGATGTGACAAGACGCAAAAGAATATTAAAAAAAGTCTTTTCTGTTGCTGAATAAAGTACTTAGGTATTAGAAGTAGAAGAAAGAATAGCTGATTTCTATGGAATTTATACCTTCCAGTGAATGTTAGCTCTGGCTTTAGATATCTCAAAGACGTTTGGCAGCATTTGTTATGGTGGCCTTCTCCACGAACTGAAAGGCTATGGTATATCTGAACGAATATTTGATAATCCAATCGTTCTTATCAAATCGGGTAACGAAGGTCGTCTTGAAATGTCACCGTTTTAGATCATTTCACATTAATGCAGATTCTACCCAGGACTCTATCCTTTGACCTACGTTGTTTCTGATCTGCATCAGCGACCTTCCGTTCCCAACTGAGTATTTGTGCTGAGGATACAAACAGTTACAACTGTCATAATAGTAAGGTCTGACAGAGTAAAACTAGCAGCTTCTTTCCAAAATAACCTTTAATCAATTGTTAACCGCGGCAAGGAATGTCCTGTAAAATTTAATACCCCAATAATAAAACTGAATTCATTTAAACACTGTGATAGACTTTTCTGGCTGCCATCAGCATAGCTGATGCTTAAATCCAGGAAAGCAACTCATTGCGCATGCTCCGTTTCATGCACTTTTCCGACTGCCATCAGCATAGCTGTTGCTTACATCCAGGAAAGCAACTCATTGCGCATGCTCCGTTTCATGCACTTTTCCGACTGCCATCAGCATAGCTGATGCTTACATCCAGGAAAGCAACTCATTGCGCATGCTCCGTTTCATGCACTTTTCCGACTGCCATCAGCAAAGGTGTTGCTTACATCCAGGAAAGCAACTCATTGCGCATACTCCGTTTCATGCACTTTTCTGACTGCAATCATCATAGCTGATGCTTACATTCAGAAAACAGTTTATTGTGTCTGGGCAGATAATTTTTCTTGATAGAATCCATTTTGCGCATTTATAAATCTACCATTCGTTCATGCACTGAATATTCGCGATATATCTAGTCTGATGCTCCGCCAATATATCTCGATATTATCAACAAAATCCAAAGAAGGGTCGGCAATGTTATCAACCTCAGTAGCTCTCCCATCGCCATGATTTTTTCCCTCTGTTTTATCAATAAATAATTTAATGGTAGTTGTTCGAATGAGTTCTCGTTATTAGTGTCTTGATTGCATTAATTTAATATTTAAAGAAATAGATATTATATTCTAATAGTTTATGTTCTTGCAATTTTTAAATGTGGAACTTTTCTGATTTCTTACTTTCATGCGCCACAATCTTCATAAATTTAGAGACAATGTCAATCGGCATATTCTGCTTCCTTTTAACTTGTTATTTTATTGTCCTTTCTAAAGAATTAATCGATTAGTATTATTATCTAACATAATTTTTAGATATTTAAAATTCTAGTAATTAAACGAATTTTAGTAGACATCCTTAATTTTTAAACAGTTTAAATCTATGTCTATCTGTCTGATATATATATATATATATATATATATATATATATATATATATATATATATATAGTAATGAAAATATAAAGTATTGTAATAAAAATAAATTTAAAAGCTTTCTTATCTAACCTTCCCTCTCTAATTTCGACCATGTGTGTCACACTATCACCACTGTCTATATCACCTTATATAAGCTTAATACTGCCCTTCAAAAGTGCAAGTTTAAATTCGTTTTTTCTTCCTTGGAAGGGAGGTCTGATGATCCAAAGAAAAAGAAAATCTCTGGTGAAATAAATTATAACAATGAAACTTTAAAGTGTTCTGTTTTTCTTTAAATTAGTATATATATATATATATATATATATATATATATATATATATATATATATATATATATAAAATTTTATATACATATACAAATACCTACGACTTAAGTTTCGCTGGTTTTACAGCTCATCGGACACAAATTATATCTTATGTTTTTATAAAAATACATAGATGTCATGGGAAGAACGCTGTTTTATAGAGGAAAAATAAAATAAAATAGAACAAAAAGATGCAGGAAATAAATTTAAGATATTGTTCATTTAAAAATGAAAAAAGAAAAAGTAAATAAATAGAAATTTAAAATTTAATATTAGTACTGGAGACGTTGGTCTATCTATAATACGGTAGCTCTTGAGTAAAGGGAGATAATCGGGTATAGAACCTAAAGCTTAATGAAAGAAAATATATAACAAAAAAGATTAAATTAATCCGACTTCCATTTTAAGAGAAACGATTTCCTCGTTCAGTTCATTAAGTAGTCCTACATTGCTAATATTTTTGAGGATGTACTTTTTTCTAATAGACATAGGTTGCAATTCCCAAGCTTTGCTGAAAAATGGATTGGTTTGGGCTACGAATTCCCTGTAGATACCTAAACACCTCACAATAATGTTTTTCTTTAAAAAGATTTTTACTTTTTTACTATTATATAAAACTTTGCAGCTACAAACATTTAAGAACTTCGTTGCTATACTTGTAGGTGATTTTAATTACTTTTGGTTGCAATTCTCTTATATAAAGGGCTTCCAGAACATCTTCATTATTATTATTATTATTATTATTATTATTATTAAGCACTAATGTATTTTCGACTGATATCTGTCGACACTATGAATGTGGACACGAAGGTTCAATTAAATGTTCTGAGATTGAACTATAATCGTTCAAGTGAAACGTAAGCCTTCTCGTCATCGTCGTTGTTGTATTATATATTAATCACCTCATCTCAAGCAAGGCAATAAAGCCATTAGGACACAAAAAGTTACTAAGTGTGAAAGAATGCGAAAGGCAAAACATTATCATACAGCAAGAAAAATAAAAGAGGAATCAGGAAGACAGTAGATAACGATTGAAAGTATATTTAAATGCTTGGAGATGGCTGGAAAAACTGGAGAGGGAGGTGCGAGAAAAGAAACTGTTAGCAATTAACTTATTGTTACATCTACCCAATTCAAGTATGCAATGATGAGACCGTATTGCTAATCTAGTAAAGTCTACCGTAAGGTTGAAAGCAAGGCAGCGGATTCAACTGATCTCTTGATATTTAAAGTTAAAAGCTCTACAGGTTATTTTTACTTTTATTTTATTTTTTCTCACGTGAATTGAGCAATTTTTAATACTACTGTTTCCTGGTCTGATTCAACTCTGACCCTTAACCTTTAATATATATATATATATATATATATATATATATATTGAAATTACTATCAAACGTTAAAATCTGTTTTTTTACTTAAACTATACCACCCCTCTTCTTCCCCCGTAAACCCTAAATACACCTCCTTTCTCTTTACTTTCCCCATTTTTCTTTTTTCTTTTTCTTCGTCTTCTCCTTCCCATTCAACATACCATTTCTGTTAAGTGGACTGATTAAATAGATCAATGTCTGGTCCTTCCTTCCTCAATTCTAAGTATGATAGAAAGAAATATTAAAATAAACCCTCTCTAAACTCGACAATGTCTCTCACACCACTCCTCGCTACCCTCTCTGTTAAATTAAATGGAGCCTTAAAGTGGTCTGTTTTTCTTTAAATTATTAGCTCTGAATTTACATTGAGCTCTCAGGAGTTCATCCTCCTTGGGAATACCCATACGGATTACCAAGTTTTTTCGTAACTTAACTTAAACACACACACACACACACACGCACGCACACACACACACACACACACACACACACACACACACACACACATATATATATATATATATATATATATATATATATATAAGTAGGCATTGAAGTCAACACTTAGAGGTGACCGGATGTTTCATGCTAGACGCAATTGTCAGGCCGCCTGACGATTTGGTCCAGCATGAAACAGCCTGTCGCCTCTGAGTGTTGACTTCAATGTTCACTTTTATATTTATATTTACATACCCTCAATCTCTGATATTGAGCACTTTATCCCATAAATATAGCACACCCTAAAACTATATTTCTTCATATATATAGGTCTATATGTGTGTGTGTGCGTGTGTGTGTGTGTGTGTGTGTGGGTGTGTGTGTGCGCGCGCGCGCGCGTGTGTAAGGTGTATTTAGGCGAAACAATTAAATTCTATTAAACTACGCCAACTAGGTCTGTTAGTCCAAAATTTATGTAGTTTTTCTAAGTCCCTAATAAGGGGTTTTATATCAGAATATAACTTTCCAAAGATCTTTTATCGTATCCATTCGAGCACTTTAACGACAGCAAGAAAAGTCCGAGTTACTCGGATGGATACAAGAAATATAGATACAATAAAATAATTTTGGAAAGTTTATTCTTAAATAAAACAACATATTCGGAATTTAGAAAAATTAAATCAGAATTTAAACAAACAGACATTGTCGTAATTATTTAATAGCAAACAGCTGATATTCCCAAGAGGTCACCCATCTAGTTACTAACCAGAATCGACGTTACTTAACTTTGGTGATCGAATGAGAACCGATGTTTCAATTACTTTTTTTATAAGCAATTCCTCTCATGCAAGAGAAAGAGAAGTGTTTGGAAAAAGGATAAAGAAAAGGACAGAGATCAATGTCAAAGCATAAGAAGATGTCGATTGACATTACATTTGAATATTTGAAGATTATAGCTATCAGGGAAGCAAGTAAGAGGAAGGGAGTTCCACTGTCCAGAAGTGCGAGATAAGAAACTGTTGGAGTAGAAGAGACGGCTATATTTAGTCGTTTTGACATTGAAAGGGAGGGACTGAGATACCAACCTAAATTCATGATTGATTTTACATTTGAAGGACGGACTTCGACGAGAAGAACCGTATTATGCTCTACGAATTTCGGAAAGGAATAAACGTCGGAACTGCGACAAAATACATTCAGAAGGTTTATTTAGATTGCGAGAAAAAAATAAGCGGCCATGATTACACTATAACATCAGCAAAAAAACTGGCGCGATTAAGCTGAAACTTTGATCACGTGGCCATAATACCGCCAACTTTAAGCACGAATGCGCAGAAGGCTGTGTGACAATCCTAAAATATGTTTTGGCGAAAATGCTGATAATTTTTGAGTTACTCTCGTATAAATATAATTTTCATCCATTTTTAATTAGTAGCAAAAGTATTAATATCTATTCAAATTCATATTTAAATATACGAGGCTGGGTCAAATCTGTGTAATTTTTGTTCTTTTATTATTCACAGTAACAACTCAGATAATTCTCTCTGGACTATGATTAATTCTGACCTGTCTGAAGAGTCCAGTCATGAAAGATTCTTAACCAAAAAAGTGCATATTGATGATTTAGTCTATCTCATTCGGCTATGAGTCGTCAAAATTCAACTTAATGTTCTTTGCTTGTTTTAACATTGTTTTTTTTTCCTACTATTCTAATAGTCCAAGTCTTTTTCTGACTCAGCCAATGATATGGTGGCAATGTATCATGCCTCGTGGCTTTTGCGTTTTCTACACAACAATTCAAAGCAGATATTTTAACATTATCCACTTGATTTTATCATTTGGAGATCTGACCGTTAGTGTCTCTCATTCAACCGTAGGAAATATTTCAAACCAAATTATCTGTGCTTTACCATTAGAAACAAAACAAAATGCAATTTGTCATATGCTTAGCGATGTGCATAAGTGCGGTCAACCAGAAGGAACCCATCTTAATCGTATAAAACAAAATACGATGAGTTCAGAAAAAAAAACGGAAACATTCTCTGTAATATTGATGCAAAAGTATTCAGGCTAATATTTGAGAAATTTTAGAAATGTCTTTGAATCTTGATCAGCAGTTTTGAAATCAAGGAACTATAGTATGTCGTTTGTAAGCCTTTGGAGATAAATTGCGAAATTAGAAAATTGGTTCTGTATAAGGGAATCGAAACGATCTCTAATACTCATGAAGAAAACGCAACTCTCTCAGCAACTAGGAAGACCATGTAAATATTTTATAGATATTTTCTAAAGACAAAAATGGTAAAATCAAACAAGAAATAATGTACAGCGTCAATTTTCTGAGAGGATAGCACTACCAGGATTTTAACTAGACTCAAGCACTAAACCAAGTCACCGATGCAAATAGGCAAATTTCCTGTATTAGCCGTTATTACATTTGCATACACGCATTGATATGTACACCGGAATTATTTTAACGACTTGCAAAATCTATGGACAATTATTTTTTTTTTTGAGAAATCTTAATGTCCACGACAGAGTAATAATAAAGGCTCAAATACTAATATTCCACAGTGTTTGAGCCTTTTTGATTATATATATATATATATATATATATGTGTGTGTGTGTGTCTGTGTGTCTGTGTGCGTGCGTATGTGTGTGTGTAATATAAAAGGCGAGCACTAATATTCCATGATTATAATTTATTACATTGGAATAAGAACAAAAACTTCATCCCTTGCTATTTCTCTGACCAATCCTAATGGTTTTATTATCCCTTAAGCAAAGAAACGCTCTTCCACCAGTTCAAGATAATTTTGGATTACTACTGCACACAAATGACAATGGTTAAAAAGAGTCCACATAAGAAAAAATAACTACTTTAAATAACATATGGAAATAACCATTCTTCGCCTAATAAAGACCCGAAATAGGTGTAGCAATATATATATATATATATATATATATATATATATATATATATATATATATATATATATATATATATATGTATTAGGTTGGTGCAAAAATAATATCGTTTTCTTACATATGTTACTATGTGAGAAAACGACATTATTTTTGCACCAACCTAATATATATATATATATTAGGTTGGTGCAAAAATAATGACGTAATAATGTCGTTTTTTGACGTATTTTTAACGTCAAAAAACGACATTATTACGTCATTATTTTTGCACCAACTTAATATATATATATGTGTGTGTGTGTGTGTATTGATGCATGTGTCATTAAATAATATAGACAAGTTTTGTCTATTTATTTTATGTAAATTCTTTTCATATCGTCTGATAAGCTTAACATTATCATTAAAAGATGAAAGAAAATCACCATATTGATACATGTTTTTTTAATCCTATCTAAGATTTCGGCTTACATAAGCTATTATCAAAGATGGCAATAACATTATAATGTATTAACCAATACACGGAGAAAACAATAATAATAGTCTGTTTTTGTTTGCATGGAAGATTTCCAAGCAACGACAAAGTCGTGCATATGGGACGCTGGAAGCGAAAATCGCACCGCAGCTCATGACCTCACGCATGACCACGCAAGAGTGAAAAACGAGAAGTATTAAATATGGGAAGCCGTTGGTATAAATCAATGGCTTCTGTTATCAATTAGAAACTATCAAGTCTTCCATGAGACATGATTACATGACATTCTGCCCCTGGAAACTTAGAGTAAATTTAATCATTTAGAGACTGTTTTTGTAACAAATCAAGACAAATCGTGAGCCAATGTTACTCATATAAAAAACATTATTCTATTTATATGGGAGGCGATGAACTTTTGATACCTGACCATATCTCTGGGGATTTGGATAAATTTCACTATTTCAGAAATGCCAGTGTAACAGGACACCTCTGTAGTGAAGAGGAGCAAATGGCTAGTAAAACGTTGCTCAAATAACCAACCTTATTTTGTTCATAATTTAGAGATGGAGATACTTTCGTTAAGGTATGGTGTGGATGGTGGATTTGGTTAGCTGATTTCATATACCTTGTTAGGTTGTTGAATTCACTTACGTACAATGTTTTTTTTTT
Source organism: Acanthosepion lycidas (assembly GCA_963932145.1). Classification (NCBI taxonomy): domain Eukaryota; kingdom Metazoa; phylum Mollusca; class Cephalopoda; order Sepiida; family Sepiidae; genus Acanthosepion; species Acanthosepion lycidas. The sequence continues at coordinate 12,459,168 of OZ010583.1, forward strand.
AATTTTGTTTTTTGCTTTTTTTAAAAGAATAGCACGAATCTGACTCTTCCACCAGATATGTGTTTAATATGAACGGAAACGAAAAGCTCACTAGCCCTGCTTGGCAACCAGTCTAAGAGAAGGAAAATTTTGAATTCTAAACCGTAGATAATGCAGTTGCAAACCATTCTACTATATTTACGAAGAACCCATTACAATTCACAGGTAACAATGAAAAGTCGTCGTCGGATTTATCCTGAATCGAAGAATTTTATATCTTCTGTGGTGATCGCTTCCTTTATGATGATGATGATATTGAAGATTATATTCAGTCCCAACGTGCATGACTAGAAGATTCCAGATTCACCAAAACCTTCTTACGTCGTCCATTCCTTGTCGTCGTTTGGCTTTGCAAGAGTTGGTTGGAGGTGAAACAAAATCAGAGAGGAAGAAAGGGTCGATGGCGTGAATTTGTTTAAGGTGGATTTTCCACCGTTGTTAATTATCAAGATCTAAATCTTTTCAGCATCGTTGACGAAAGTTTTGATATCTACATCTTTTAATTTTTTTTGAACACTAAATTTCAAATTTAAATATACGTTATCGTCGGCTTTATCTCGTATCCAAGAATTTAATTTCTTCTTTGCTGATCGCTTCCTTTATGATGATGGTGTTGATGACTAAATTCGCCGCCAACGTGCAAGTACGGTACTTGAAGCTTCCAGTTTCACCAAAACCTGCTCACATCATCCATTCCCTGTCGTCGTTTGGCTTTGCAAGAGTTGGTTAGAGATGGAACAAAATCAGAGAGGAAGAAAGGGTCGATGCCGTGAATTTGTTTAAGATGGACCTCAGCTTGTCAAGAAGTGACCCCCACACTTGATTTCATGACCTTCCTCTGCGGCAAATATGGAATGAAACATGCAGAATTCAGTTATTAAACTTCCGCTGACACTGTTGTAATTTCTCTATGGAATGGAATGGGAGGGTCCGGCGTAACCCATTTGGCGTCGCTGATTTGGTGTAGCCGATTCGGCATAGGAATTTTTCAGCAGAGGGACGATTAGGCCTCAGATTACTACGTCGTCGTTATAGTCAAATTCTCTCTCTCTCACTCTCTCTCACTCTCTCTCTCTCTCTTTTTCTCGTCTAGTAGTCAAATTAGTATTTCGTTATAGGCGTCGAAATGCGAGGATGACCCTTATTTTTACTCCCGAGATATGGAACCCTTATGAACAAACTCGCCAACAATCACGCCGAAGCTGCCAATCAACGTTTGCAATATGAGCTAGGAATGCAACATCCTTCATTCTGGAAATTTATTGATGCCTTACAGAAAGTTCATAGAAGACGTATTTCTTGAAAAGGTGATCGCCGATTTGGTTTGAGGTGAAAGAAAATCAGAGTAGAAGAAAGTACTGATGGCCTGAATTTGGTTCAGGTGGACCTCACCTTTCCAGGATGTGACCCACACACTTGATTTCATGACCTTCCTCTATAGCACATATGGAATGAGACAGTGCAGGATCCAGTTAGGAAATTGCAATGGACTGTCGCTGATTCTGTTATAATTTCAGTAGAAAAAAACAAAAAAAACAGACACTAAATTTGATATTTAAATAATTTACGGCCAGTGCAGGATGAGAAAAAGGGTCTTTTTATGTTGGCTTCCCATACGTATGCATATCAAGCAACGAGAAATATTACCCACTCACCATGACCACTGTCATACAGCTGTCGGTATTACACTGACAGCCACCTCTCTTAGTGCATCCAAGCGCATGCACAAGAGACAAGTTCCAAAATTTTCCGGTCCCTGCAACTAATCTCGCGCTGGCATCGATATTCCCCCCACTTTCGTGCAATGAGGGAGGTGCCAACGTAGGGTTGGAATCCCCGGGACCAGGCATTGTTCATTTATTTTTACGTTCTCTCCAAAGACAAAAACACGATTAAGAGATAAAACGCAGTGTGTTTGCTCGGAGGCAGATTGTATTTACTTACTGCACCACGCTGGCAGGATATGACACAAGGTCAGTTTAATGTGTGGAGCTCGAGAGCGAGCATCCAGAAATAACCCAGCCCCCTCCCCCAGCAACCTTCGGTTGTGATGCTATCGGTATTAGTACTGATCATCCGTCTTCAGTGCAACGAGGGTTGTACTGCGGCTGGTAGCTCTTTGCTGACACCGTGCACTTCTGAATATTTTCAATCGCGCCCTGCCCGCCGACAAACACACAACTGAGTTGCACTTTCTTCGAAGACAAAAGTGGTAGACAAATTAATTTTATCCACCACTACACTTTGATCCTGATGCAAAGCCAGTGAAACTCTCAAGTGTTTAAACTATAATTGTACGACTGTGGTCTTGATCAGACCATACAAAAATTATTTTTGGCTTATTGACTTTGGTATTGACAAATTTGGTATTGATCAATATATTGTTGGTTAATTTATACTTAAAACCAAGTGCGTGTTATGCAAATTGGGTTTGATCATCTGTGTGTTGGGTGTTTTACGATTGCGCTAATCTAGAATATCTCTGAAAGTTTTGCATTTGTCCTTCTTTCAACGTCTCGTTGAAAGTATCAATTATGCTTTGGTTGCATAAATAATTTCTTGCAATGATATAAATTATGAAAGAGAGAAAGGAATAGATAATATTTTGTATTACTGGCAAGATTTATTTAACTGTCCTATTCCAGTCATCTCCTAAAAGAATAATCAACGTCATTCATCTTCAGTTATAGAATGATTTAGTATTTTAGCTTGTGTTTTGCTTTCTAGCATGATTCTTACTACCCAATCATCCAATTGAAAATTTCCCAGCAAAAACAAGTAGGCTCATGAGATAGATGAAATACAGTAGACTAAGAAGGCCATCGGTATATGAGGAATTGGTTACAAAGTCCGGATATGAGGCCTTCCGGATATGAGGAATTGGCTACAAAGTCCGGATATGAGGCCTTCCGGATATGAGGAATTGGTTACAAAGTCCAGATATGAGGCCTTCCGGATATGAGGCCTTCCGGATATAAGGAATTTGATGCAAAGTCCGGATATGAGGTCTTCCGGATGTGGCCTTCCGGATATGAGGCCTTCCGGATATGAGGCTTTCCGGATATGAGGAATTGGCTAAAAAATCCGGATATGAGGCCTTCCGGATATGAGGAATTCGTTAAAGAGTCCGTATATAAGGCCTTTTGATATGAGACCTTCCGGATATAGGAATTGGTTACAAAGTCCGGATATGAGGCCTTCCGGATATGAGGAATTGGCTACAAAGTCCGGATATAAGTCCTTCCGGATATGAGGCCTTCCGGATATGAGGCCTTCCGGATATTAGGAATTGGTTACAAAGTCCGGATATGAGGGATTCCAGATATGCGGCCTTCCGGATATGAGGAATTTGTTACAAAGTCCCTTATATGAAGCCTTCCGGATATGAGGCCTTCCGGATATGAGGCATTAGTTACAAATTCCGGATATGATGGATAACAGATATGCGCCCTTCCGGATATGAGGAATTTGTTACAAAGTCCGGATATGAGGCCTTCCGGATATGAGGCCTTCCGGATATGAGGAATTGCTTACAAAGTCCGGATATGAGGGATTCCAGATATGCGGCCTTCCGGATATGAGGAATTTGTTACAAAGTCCGTATATGAGGCGTTCCGGATATGTGGCCTTCCGGATATGAGGCCTTCCGGATAGGATAAATTTTTTACAAAGTCCGGATATGAGGCCTTCCGGATATGAGGCCTTCCGGATATGAGGCCTTCCGGATATGAGGAATTGGTTACAAAGTCCGGATATGAGTGATTCCAGATATGCGGCCTTCCGGATATGAGGAATTTGATGCAAAGTCCGGATATGAAGCCTTCCGGATACGTGGCCTTCCGGATATGTGGCCTTCCGGATATGAGGAATTTGATGCAAAGTCCAGATATAAGGCCTTCCGGATATGAGGCCTTCCGGATATGAGGAATTTGTTACAAAGTCCGTATATAAAGCCTTGCGAATATGAGGCCTTCCGAATATAAGAATTGGTTACAAAGTCCGGATATGAGGCCTTCCGAATATGAGGAATTTGATGCAAAGTCTGGATATGAGGCCTTCCGGATATGTGTCCTTCCGGATATGAGGCCTTCCGGATATGAGGACTTTGTTACAAAGTTCGGATATGAGGCCTTCCGGATATGAGGAATTTGTTACAAATTCCGTATATGAAGTCTTCCGGATATGAGGCCTTCCGGATATGAGAAATTCAGTACAAATTCCAGATATGATGGTTTACAGATATGCGGCCTTCCGGATATGAGGAATTTGTTACAAAGTCCGGATATGAGGCCTTCCGGATATGAGGCATTCCGGATTTGAGGCCTTCCGGATATGAGGCCTTCCGGATATGAGGAATTTGTTACAAAGTCTGGATATGAGGCCTTCCGGATATGAGGCCTTCCGGATATGAGGAATTGCTTACAAAGTCCGGATATGAGGGATTCCAGATATGCGGCCTTCCGGATATGAGGAATTTGATCCAAAGACCGGATATCAGGCCTTCCGGATATGTGGCCTTCCGGATATCAGGCCTTCCGGATATAAGGACTTGGCTACAAAATCCGGATATGAGGCCTTCCGGATATGAGGAATTTGTTACAAGTTCCGGATATGATGGATTACAGATATGCAGCCTTCCGGATATGAGGAATTTGTTACAAAGTCCGGATATGTGGCCTTCCGGATATGTGGCCTTCCGGATATGAGGAATTGGTTACAAAGTCCGGATATGAGGGATTCCGGATATGAGTCCTTCCGGTCATGAGGTATTTCTCTACAAAGTCCGGATATGAGGGGTTACATTTAGATTAAAATTAAAGAATTGAAATCAGATTTAACATTTATTTTTAATGTTTTATAGTAAACAAAATAAGCTAATGGCGAGTGAAATATAACGGAATTGATTTTAAGGAAGAAAAAATAAATGTTAATGAAAATTCATTAAATTAAATATGCCACGTATGAAAAATAAATAATGTAACGAGGATTTTTTAATCGCTGTTGCATGATGATTCATTCTCTTCTAATGTCGTTCGCAACTTTTTCTGCATTTCGTTTTTCTTTTTGTCTTGAAATTTTTTAAGTGAAACGCAATTTTTAACTCTAAGTGCTTTATTAAATCGTTATATCTGAATGCTGGCTTTCCTTCTATAAATCAGACAACTTTTTCAATAGATTTTTCACTTTCAGTCCAGGTTTCATCTCAATCATGCATCTCGTCGCTATCTTGTTGCAGATGTGTCTCGTTGTCATCCTTTCCTCTTATCATCTTTTGCACCAATACAAGCCATTAGGGCGAAATAAACTTCAGCAATTATGCAAAGTAAATTACCTGAAAAACAGAAATTTCAAATCAGTTACATATTACCCAAATAGTTCAAATATACAGAAATCATGACCGGATATGCGGGATTCCGGATATGATACGCTCCGGATATGAGAGATTCCGGATATGAGAGATTCCGGATATGAGAGATCCCGGACATGAGGTATTCTACTGTATACCAAAAAATGGAAGAAAAAAAGAATAATGTTCTTCTTGGAAAACAAATACTATTAATCAAAACCACAGGATGTCCTAGATAAAATAAAATGAATTTGATAATCAAGAACTTTAAAATTAAGACATGGACTCACTATCCATACAAAAAGACAAGCTCTGACAATCTTAACCATAGACCTATGGAATCTTAGATGTAGCTGTCATGTAGGAATATAGGATAGGATAATGTAAAATATAAAAAAAATACCAGAAAGCCTCACCAAGAATCAAAGAAATATGGTAAAGATAAAGAGAGAAAAGGACTTCAATTAGTCAGCTTGTGATTTGCAATCACCACGTAGTGAATTGTCTCGACACGACAAGGAATCTGTAAGAGGACGAGGCACTTTAACATCTCTAATGCTACTACTGTATTGAATGTCTTTGCGAAAACAATGCGTGAGTGTCAGAATTCTACGCTCAAACGGTTCCAAACTACGCTAACTCATTTCCAGCCGTCATGGTTCTGAGAAGTACGTTAGTGTTTGCCATTTTGGGATAGTCTAGGCATTAGGCAACATAACGAGGAATCTTCGTATCTGTCGCATGATCTCCAAAGAAAAAAAACACCAGATATTAATGTTGTGAAGACTTCACAATTAGCGAACTGTATTTCAGAAACAGAATGGCCCATAGGCAAAGTTTTCTAGTAAACAAAAAAAGGTTTATTATAATTTTAGTGATTTGTTAAGTAGCTAAAAAGGAAAAAGTACGAAGGCCTACCGCTAAGAAAGTTAGAAATACTTCAAAAGATCTTCAGTCGGGAGTTGCTGGGTTTTGTGATATAGTTTACATGTTAGTATAGCAATGGGTGGTAAACGGTTTACACTGAAGCAGGTTTCGGCAACAACTGACTTTATCAGCAATGTGTAAGTTTATCCGACAACATCAAATGACTTAGAACCCGGAGAAGTTTATTTCATAAAAATAGATTCGCTTAACAATATTACTGTCGACATTCTTCATATTTTTTTTGTTTTCATTTCCTTACTGATTTTACTTCATCTTATGATTGTTTATCGCAATATTCTGAGTAGATAACGCTCGGAAGTCTTAAGCAAATAGAAAGAGATCAGAAGTTAAGATATAAATTCTGGGGAGAATCGCGCCCACACGACATGAGAATTTTTTTCTCAGAAATAAGGGACAGGGGGTCATTCAACTACATATATTATTAACCCTTGCGTTAAGACAGTAGCCAAGCAATTTTGACAAGGTATCGAAAAGGAGACAAGGTTGCCTCTGCCAATGCCCATAGTCCTCAGAAAAAAAGAGGAACCGATTCAAAGTACGTAATTGGAATCTGATCGTAAACTTAACGATACCAGGCACCTTGGAATTTCGCAGTTTCACTTCCTAAGTTAATACACACACACACACACACACACACATATATATCTATATCTATCTCTCTCTCTCTCTCTCTATATATATATATATATATATATATATATATATATATATATATATATATATATATGTGACGGGTACACACCTGGCCCAGGGTCGAATCCTTTGGTTACGGCGCCAACTGTGACGTCGCTCCTCCTGGTCGCTCCTCCAGGTTCCAAGCGTGCCGCTCCAACCTCTTGGTTAGATGATCACCAGCCTCGCCTTTCCCAACCCGCTTCCAATACCTGGTTGCTAAAGCAACTGTACTGATCTCCGGTCTGTCTACCCACGCTGTGTTTAGATCTTAGACAGACGGGACCAGCAGGGATTGGGCCGTATGCAAGTTGAGTCCGACGGGGGTGGCAAAACACAAGTAAAAGAAAAAAAAAAAACTCACGAGACAAAAAATTACTGATAAAAAAAAAAAAAAGGTGACAACCTTTTATATCTAATGTCCGTTACATAAAGAAAAATTGTTCTCATTCCCGACCCGCTCTGTGGACTATGGCACCAAGCTTCTATCATACAACTTAACGATTTCGAATTGTCTACTCTCTAGAATTGTGTATGTCGGAGTGTGGTTTAGTTCGACACTGGGGCTAATTTCTATCAATCATTCGCAGTTGATTCTTCTCTTCGACTTGAGTTGTATTTCTTCACTTCGATCTGGTTGGGTCGAATTCTGTTCTCGGCTGGGCTTGATTTTAACTTCTTCTTCTTCTTCCGTCCAGTAACTCTTTGGCCTTGTCTTCGACTTGGCTGCAACTTCTCCGCGGCTTTCGAGTAATCTTCTTCTTCGTCGACTTAGATAGAACTTCTCTTGTCTTTGACTTGAGCCGGAAGGATTTCTTGTTTTCGACTTGGGCTGGAAGGATTTCTTGCCGCAACTCAGCCGCAACTCTCTGTCGTCCGAGGTGATCTCTTCTCGCTGCCGTCCGGGGCTGAACTCATTTTTTGTCGATTGGGGTCCTGCTTTTATTGACGCCGCAGCAAACCGGGGTGGGTCTGTCGGCGTCAGGGCTCTCTCGATAATCCCAAAAGTCGCATTAGTTCTGATTTCCCATTATCGCTATTATTTTCACCCCTACTTCCTCACAGTGCCTCTGGGGGGAAGACGCATACCCATCTCTCCCGGTCTCTCGTATGTCAGGTGACCGTTTTCGACCAATGGTTCTTGATCGAGCATTCTCCCTCCTCTTTCCGCATATCACGTGACCGCTTTCGGCTAATGAGACTGTGGTGGGACGCCTCCCGTCTCCAATCGGGCGTGGCTTACATCGTTCTTGTTCTAAAAAAAACAAAATCTAATTTGGCCTTTTTCACACGTACGAAAAATGATAATCTTGGCTTTTTCTCACCTGGGTTCTGTCAAAACAGCCTGCCGCTAATTAGATGTGACTTCAGGAAAGAATATTGGCGCTATCTGTGAGCCGAGACAATCGTTTTTTTTTCCTTCTTTGTTTTTGGTCAGACCTGATAGTCAAAAATCTTAATTATCTGAATTGAAAATGTCTCCACTTCATCATCGTGGGGTTCCCATTTTTAACAGGTCAGAATCTGTATACAGTTCCACCGGTCACCCCCTCAACACAAAAGACACCTTTCCTCCGATTAAAATTTCGTTTCCATTGTTCTAAAAAATCTTTATTGTTTCAGCCAACCTTAACAAATTTCCATCCTACGCGGACACGGAATTAGTTCAAGTGCTTGACCTGATAATTTTGACACTTGTTAGGTGCTGGTCGTACGTGTGTGTTTTCGCTTACGACCTGGTTTCGTATTATGTTTCTGTCTTTCCTCTTCTTTTTGTTTTATTTTATTATCTCCAAACTCTATTTCTTCAACCAAATATAACAATTTCTATTTCCCTGGATTTCGGTCAGGTAATTTGACCTGATATATTTTGACACCTGTCTTGTCTTAGTTTTACTTATGACCGGGTTTTGTATTATCTATTCCTCTTTCTCTTTCTTTTTATTATTTTTTTTTTCTTCTTCTCTTTGGATCGCCTAAATACAGTTAGAGAATTATTCTCAAAACTCAATTATTCTTCGTTTCTAAATAACTAACAACTGGTTAATAAACCGAATAAAAATTAAATCATATTTCTATGAATATCTCTTTTTAGTCTTTCTAAAAATGCAGGGTGCCACAATCCTCCCCTAACCGATTTGTCATTTACCCGTAAATGACACCTAAACCCAATTACATCATTTAACATGCACCATGCATTTGTCTCATGCAATTCTATTCTACTTTCTTACATGCAAGGGTAATGTTCTTTTCACCTTCTTTTGTTCTACATGCAATGTAATGTTCCTTTCATCCTTTTTTTTTTCTACATGCAATGTAATGTTCTTTTTCATCTTCTTTTGTTCTACATGCAATGTAATGTTCTTTTCATCTTCTTTTGTTCTACATGCAATGTAATGTTCTTTTTCATCTTCTTTTGTTCTACATGCAATGTAATGTTCTTTTCATCTTCTTTTGTTCTACATGCAAGGGTAATGTTCTTTTTCATCTTCTTTTGTTCTACATGCAAGGGTAATGTTCTTTTCATTTTTTTTTTTTTTTTTTTTTTGTTCTACATGCAAAAGTAATATGTGCGTGTGTCTGTGGGTGCAGATGTGTTTACTATGGTTTGTTCTTCTTGGTCAATGTTTTCCTCTCCGCTGTGGGAGGTTTTTCCGCCGCACGTGGTGGTCTCACGCCAGCCTCCTCCGTTGGTCTTTCAGCAATTTCTTCGCCCGTCCTGTCTGAGCGAGGAACACTACTCGGCATCTCCCTCTCGAGTTGCTGCACGCTCACTAGATTGTCGTTCGCTAATCTCCTCTTACTCTTAACCTTCCATATTAATACACCCCCGATGGCTATAACTAGGAATGTACCCATTACTATTGACCAACTTATCGCGATCTGCTCATCGTCTTCCCAAGCCACACCTTCGTTTCCCAACGGACTTAACTTGTCTCTCAATTGATCCATATCGATCTTTTCTATTGGCTTCATTAATACTGGCATCTTATTTAAGGTAACATTAGAGAATCTCTTCACTATCGGCTCCCATAATTCTGTACAATTGACTAAGCCTCTACCAATCATCTCTATGATTGAATCTTTCTCTTCATATCTTTCTTCTTCCTGGTAATAGGGGGGTAAGGAAATGGATATTCCAACCGCCGAACATCCCATGGGTAGCGTCACCAGGGATAACGGTGGTCTTATTCTTAATGTCCTTGTGGACTCTACCCAACATACCCTAGACAAGCTGATATGTCTCTGTGTGGCTACTGCCCACACCCCGTCTGAAACACTGATAGCTTGTGGTAATGCCGTGTTTGTTAATACCTCCACTTGGCAGATTCTTTTGATTCCTTCCCTTTTCCCATCAAACAATTCTAGTATGCACATTCTGCGATTACCAGTTTTATAGATAGGGCTTAACGAGGTACAAGTCCCTAGAGCATCATCTCTACACCTTCCAGCTTCTTCAGCTGATAGCAACATGAATTTCGTTCTCCCCGAATTTAAAGCTATGTAGTCTGCTTCCACCTTGTACCTTGCTATCATTCCTAAACCTTGATCTCTTCTGGGGTAGGGGATGGGTAAGTTTATAACCTGGTATATCTCGAATACACTCTCGCTATCTAACAACGGAACAGATATCACAACCAATAGTCGCCTATTTTCTAACAAGGTCACACATCCTAGTGCATTATAATATTTCCACAATTCTTTGGTGGGGTCCACCGGCAGCCTTAAATGGTGGGGTAACTCGGCCTGTATTCCGAGTAGCGCTTCCCTTAGGTGACCCGGGTTTACTATGCTTGGGGAGAGGTGTCCTAATGACAGCATGTCTAATTGCGCCCTCACGTGTTCCAGCAAGGTCGTCAACGACTGACTCGTTTGTCGTACCTTATTCGTAATTGTCATCAGCTGGAAATATTTTTGCATGAATCCGCTCATTTCCTGTAATTCAATCATTACAGTTTCTGTATTATTAATTACCTCTTGTCTCAACCTCGCCAGGTTGTCTATTAACCAATTGATTCTGGCTCTATTTTTGGACACCTCTAACCTTGTCACATTTAATATTGTCACACTCTCCCTTGCCACCTGGGCAAGCGTCCTCTGGTTTACCTCCACTTCTCCCAGTTTCCTTCTTATGAATTTAACGTCATCTTCAGTCACTGTTCCAAACAGGACACTCAATGCCTTTCCCACAATCGGGACTACGGATCTCCTTTCCCGCGTCTGCAGTAACTCTATTCCCTGCAGGTAGTTTTGCATGTCTTTCCATTGAGCCTCTATCATAGTGGCTTCTGATTCTAGGGAGTGCAATAAACTGAGATACCCTTTTTGCTTGGGATAATCTTGTCCTACTTTCAACCGGGCTGCATCCAGTTGCGTTAGCTCGTTTCCTAACTTATTTAGTAGCGACTCATACGGGTTCAAATCTATCACGAATGTGACCAACCACTTAGACCTGGTTATTATTACTTCGCTCGTTTATTTAAAAATGGTGTTTCGGCTGCGCTTCCCAGCTTCCGCCATCGTCACCATCAGCGTGGCTACCACCATCATCGTCATAACCAACCCTTTCATCTTGATCATTCCTGAAAGGTAACGAAATTCTTTTGTTGTTATTCTTCACAACTACTTCGTGTCGCTCAACTCATCACTCAATTATTTTATAACTTCTTACTAAGTTCAGCTGTTCCCTCCTCTAACTAACCTCTAGCGGACAGAATGGTCTGGTCAGGTGTGCGTGGCGCCCACTCTAAAGGTTGTACTTCATGACACCACTGGTGATCAATCAACAATGCCAATGATCTTCTCCCGTCCCTTGTGAGGTGCAGCCCGCGACTCCATCCCCTCCACTCACATCTACCATAGTCAGCCAATAGGATTTTGGATGAGCCAGTGTCGTTATCTGTCGACACTAAATGCTTGTATTCTGCACAGCCCTTTTGTTCTACTGAGATTTGGGGTTCTTCTCCCTCCCTGATCTCATCTTCTGAGGTGATTCCTGTTCAACCTCTAACCTTCTTTCTGTGTCTAACTTCCGTCCAGGAGGTTTTTTTGTCCTCTTCTTCATCTCCTGATTCTTCTTTCTGTTTAGAGTCTTCGCCTTGAATGTCCTCAATACCTTTCGACTCTATGTCTAAATTTCTCCTGTTCCTTATCCTTTCCTTGAGCTGGGAAAGGGGTATTCGATCCTCCTCCTCCCACTCGCTGGGTCCTTCGTCCTGTTCAGGGTGCCTCTTTTTAGAGCCTTCGACTGCTTGATTGGACCTCCTCGTCTTTTTCTTCCTTTTCTTCGGACATGGGGGTGTGATGGCGATCTCACGGGGTCTTCTCTGTACCGATTCAGTCGACGACTGAACATCGCCAATCCCCGCTGAGGGTTCCAACTCTGTCACTCGGACTGCTTCGTTTATCTGGCCAAGTCGACCTATCTCCGCATCCTCCTCGGAGTCTTCTTCCGTTTCCATTTCTTCCGGTTCAAACAGAGTTACTTTCCGTTTCCTTGTCTTCTTAGGCCTCGGCTCGCTCATTTCCAGGTTAGCTATTTCAGCCTTCTTCAGATCATGAACCCTCCTCGCTCGTCCTGCCGCTTGATCCCATATTACATATGATACTGGGCCCGTCTGCTCTACTATCCGGTAGTACGGTTCCCATCTTTGGTCCAGCTTTCCCTCTCTCTGGTGGATTTTATAGTAGACAGGGTCTCCAACCTTCAATTCTACTACCTTTCTTTCAGCATTCACCCTCTCATTTCTTTTCTTCTGTGCCCTCTTTATTCTTCTTCTGGCCTGTACAAATATCTTATGTTGCTGTTCCAGCAATAGTTGATGATGATCTTCTCCCATATACCTTCTTCGGGGCTTCAGTAGGTTATCCACAGGCAGGACCACGTCTCTGCCAAACAACAAAAAGTAAGGAGAAAATCTGGAGGTTTCGTTTATCACGGCCGCCAGAGCCTGCGTCAAATACAAGTCCCAATTTCCAGTGTTTTCTCTGACCAGCTTGGCCAATACATCTCCCAAGGTTTTATGAAACCTTTCCACTTTAGCAATTCCCTGGGGGTGATATGGGGATGTTTTTATGTGCTCTACATTCAAACCTGTCAAAACTTCTCTCATGATGCTGTTCACATTCTCCGTGCCATTGTCTGTTACCAATTGCACAGGGGCACCATACCTAGGGAAGATTTCACTTATTATCAACCCGGCCACAGTTCTGGCCTTCTTGTCTGGTACTGCAAATGCTTCAGGCCAATTTGTTAGCCAATCGACAAAACTCACTATATAGTTGTTTCCTTGTGCAGTTTCTCCATATGGTCCTGATACATCCATACTCACCTTCTCGAAGGGAAAGTTTGGTACGTCTGTTTCCTCCAAGGGTGCCATTTCCTGCCTTCTGCTCTGCGACTGGCACACTACACAACTCCGAACATAGTTAGTGACCTCTCCGTACAGTTTGGGCCAATAGTACTTTCTTCCTATGAGATCACATGTCCTATCAATTCCCATGTGACCCAACCTCTCGTGGCACTGCTCCAATATCTCTGGTCTTAAACTTTTGGGCACATACAACTTGGGCTTGACTTCTTCATCCCTGCCTGAGAGATAATACAGCCTTTCCTCTATTATGGCATACTTGGTGGTCTCTCCTGCCTTCACCTTCTCTCTCAGAGCAGCTATTTCACTGTCTGCTTGCTCCTTCTCAATTCCTTCTGTCCAGTAGGGATCGGTTATTATCTGGGCGTCCCCTTCTTCGTCCGATTCTAACATAGGGCGATCTTTTAGCTTATTAGAGTTAATTACTCCTATTCTATAGGCTTTATCATCTACTCCCTGTTCTACCTTTACAGATCTTTCTTCCAGTTGTTTCGGTATTCTTGAGAGTAAATCTGCGCACGTGTTTTCCTTTCCTGCCAAATACTCTATCTTACAGTGGTAGCCACTTAACTTAAGTGCCCACTGTTGAATTTTCTTATTATTTGTCCACTCTGCCTGCAATAGGTACTGCAAAGGTTTGTGGTCTGTTTTTATAGTAAAGACCGCACCATTTAAATAGTAGTCCAGTTTTTGGAGAGCATACATGATGGCATATGCTTCTCTTTCTATTACTGGCCACCTCTGTTGTGTCTCTGAGAGCTTATGGGAGAGGAAGTATATCGGTACTTCCTCTGGTATGCCAGGCACTGGTCCTTCCTTATCAGGACACGGCTGGGTAAGTACTGCCCCTACACACTGCTCACTGGCATCCGTGTATAATATCATGGGCTTGCTGAGGTCTGGGTACGTCAGCAGTGGGACGGTTGTCAGCTGTCCCTTTAGCGAATCAAATGCTCGTTGACAGTCCTCTGTCCACTTGAACCTAGCGTATTTCTTCGTCAGGGCTACTAGTGGTATGGCAATTCTTGAAAATGCCGGGACGAAGCGTCGGTAGTAGCCTATAGCTCCTATAAAACCTCTTACCTGTCTCACTGTCTTAGGCTCTGGCATTTCCCTTATGACCTTTACCTTATCCATGTCGGGTTTAATACCGTCTCCGTTTATGACGAAGCCTAAATACCTAGTTTCTTCCTTCAGAAACTGACACTTTGACAATTTTAATTTTAATCCGTGTTTCCTCAACCTTCCCAACACCTGTCCTAAATGAAAAAAGTGTTGTTCCACTGTCTCCGAAAATATCAAGATATCGTCCAAATACGCCATGGCAAAGCTCTCGTATCCTCCTAACACTATTGAAATTAGCTGTTGGAAGACTCCCGGGGCATTAGCTAGACCGAATGGCATCACCCTGAACTGAAACAGTCCCAAGTGACACGCAAATGCGGCCTTCTCCTTGTCAGCCTCATCCAGGGCTACTTGCCAATACCCGGACCTCAAGTTCAACGTAGAGAAGTACTTTGCCTTCCCTAATAATGCCAAAATGTCGTCTATCAATGGCAATGGCACCGCCAACGGCTTCGATATAGAATTTAGCTTCCTAAAATCTACACAGAAACGATGCCCGGCATCTTTCTTACCTACTATTACTATTGGGAAGCTCCAAGGGGAGATCGATCTTTCGATCATCCCAGCTTCCAACATTTCCTCTACTGCCTCTTCTACAAGTGGTCTTTTATGTATAGGTGTCCGGTAGGGTTTCAATTTCACAGGGGAGTGGTCTCCGGTGTCGATTTTCATTTCGACTGTGTGGGTCTGACCTAGCTCCTTGTCTGACTGGGCCACCACATCTCGATTGTTCCTTAACAGACCCCCCACTCTGGTTCTAAATTGATCCAGTGCTAATATATCCTCATCTAAGATTCCCTCTGTTTGCTCTACTAGCTTCCTTCGTTCCTCCTCGAATCTCACCCGAGTTCGTAGGGGAAGTGCTCTCCCTATCTTCTCCCCTCTCCTAACCTTTATAGTCTTTTGGGCCTGGTTCACCATCATTATGGGCACCAACTCGGCTGCCTCCACTACCGTTTCGCACAGGGTTACCTCGTTATCTTCTAGGCCCTTTCCTTCTGCAGAGACCAACTGCAGGGGTCCTCTCCATACCCTTTTTCCTGACATTAACCTACCCTTTCCCGACACTGCGGTTCTAGGAGGTAACTTTACATCTTCCTCCACCACTATGGTTATCTCTTCCTCTGGTGGGCATCCCAATGGCGTTCTCTCGCCGTTCACCACCAACACAGTTGGATTAAACTCAATCTGGGCCCTCTGGCTCCGAAGCCAATCTTCTCCCAAGATTGCCTCCGTACACAGGTCGGGGGTTACGTAAAAATTTTGGGTTCTTTTTACTTTCCCAATCCTCACCGGGAGCCTCACCATCCCTTTTATCTTCAGGGGGGCTCCATCTGCTTGCGTGATCTCTATGTCCGCTTCCCGTAACCTTCTCTTCCGTTTCACCCGCCTGTATGTTTCCTCTCTCATCAATGACACAGATGCTCCTGTGTCCACCAGAGCCCTCATCTCCCTACCCCCTATCTCTGCTCTAGAGGATAGTTCTTTCTCTTGCGTTAGCGAAGAGAACACTTGAGCTTTCTTCTTCCTGGGTCTCCACCCTTGGGTCAACCCAGCCATGGGTGCCGGTAGTAATAAATCACCTTCATTTTTCTCATGAGGTGGAGTTCTGCGCCCCCTGCACCTGGGCGACCCCGGCCGGACCTCTCCCGGTCTCCCGCGTTCGTTTCTAAGGATACAGTTTCTCTTCAGGTGTCCTGGCCTCCTGCAAAACCAGCACCTTCTTGTTGGACAGCTTGCCGCAAAGTGGCCCGCCCGACCACATGTCCAACATTTTGCTCTTTTCCTTTTCAACTGGGTTGGCCTTGTGTCTATTCCCGGGGGAACCCGTCCTCTATTCAAGCGGTTCGCCCGTCGACTGGTCCAAGTTTTTATTTCTCTTCTTTTTAACTGGGCCACCCTCCCTCTTAATTCCGGGGTGGCCCGCTGGCTTTTCCCTGGGCCGGTCTCTTGGGCTCAGCCTTCTTTGTTAATATCGGTGGGGCACCCTTCCTCAGCCCGCACCTCTTGGCCAGGTGTCCTTTCTTACCACACCTGGTGCATCTGTCCTGATCGAAGTCTGGGGGTAACCCCCACTTCGTCGGACATTCCGCCGCCCTGTGGTCCTCGTGCCCACAGGTTCAGCAGACCAGCCCGTATCGACCCGGCGTGGGCTTATAAAAGCCATGCCTGGTCGACCATGCTTTTCTATTGGGGTCCTCCTCCCATAATTCTGCCCGATCCACCTCATCCTTAACCCTCTGATTCCACGCGGGGGGTCTTCCGCCTACCCCCTCTTTCCAGCCTCCTGACTTGGCATCTGCTTCTTCCCACACCTCTTCACTTTATCCCACACGCCCTGGCTCTCCCTGGCCAGCTCCACCGCTGCCGACAGTCTGAGCGGTCCTTCCTTCAGTACGTCGTGACGAACACGCTCGTCGCTCAGCGCCTCTATATACAGGTCCGCCAGTTGGGCCTGCATAACTGCATTATCCCTGACCACTTCGGGGAATGCCAACGATGATAGCTTCCCCGCTCGGGTCCCTAATTCTCCCGGGGTTTCATCCCGTAGCTGTGTCAGTTTTAAAAGGGCCCTCATGGCCTCTATGGCCGTACCTTCGTCGGCGAATTCTTTGGTTAGCAGTCTTTTTATCTCTTCCCAAGACAAGCAGGGTTGATTTTCCAAGAGCCCCCTCACGAACTCAGACGCTTTTCCCTTTGTGGCATCGTATGCCAAATACAGGGTTTCTTGGTCCGAAAGCTCGTAGATGATTCGGCTCTTCTCAAGGATTGCCAGCCAGTTTTTAAACTCCTTCCCGCTGCCATCAAATACTGGGACCCTCGGTCCACCTAACAACTTCCTTAAATCCACTGACAACCCCCGCCTTACTTCCTCTTCACCCCCACTGCTCTATCCGAATCATAGTCCGACATGTCTACAGAGAAAGACAATCTATGCAGCAACAATCGAGGTTGGGAAATAAAATAAGGTGTCCTACCTTGCAGACGATTCTGTTCTTGTTCCATTCGGTCCCGGTCGTTTTGAGTTCTATTTGAATTTTCAGCAACGGCGGTCGATCGATGTGACGTGACGCGGCTGTCTCAGGGTTGATCCTGGTCACGGCACCAATTGTGACGGGTACATACCTGGCCCAGGGTCGAATCCTTTGGTTACGGCGCCAACTGTGACGTCGCTCCTCCTGGTCGCTCCTCCTGGTTCCAAGCGTGCCGCTCCAACCTCTTGGTTAGATGATCACCAGCCTCGCCTTTCCCAACCCGCTTCCAATACCTGGTTGCTAAAGCAACTGTACTGATCTCCGGTCTGTCTACCCACGCTGTGTTTAGATCTTAGACAGACGGGACCAGCAGGGATTGGGCCGTATGCAAGTTGAGTCCGACGGGGGTGGCAAAACACAAGTAAAAGAAAAAAAAAAAAACTCACGAGACAAAAAATTACTGATAAAAAAAAAAGGTGACAACCTTTTATATCTAATGTCCGTTACATAAAGAAAAATTGTTCTCATTCCCGACCCGCTCTGTGGACTATGGCACCAAGCTTCTATCATACAACTTAACGATTTCGAATTGTCTACTCTCTAGAATTGTGTATGTCGGAGTGTGGTTTAGTTCGACACTGGGGCTAATTTCTATCAATCATTCGCAGTTGATTCTTCTCTTCGACTTGAGTTGTATTTCTTCACTTCGATCTGGTTGGGTCGAATTCTGTTCTCGGCTGGGCTTGATTTTAACTTCTTCTTCTTCTTCCGTCCAGTAACTCTTTGGCCTTGTCTTCGACTTGGCTGCAACTTCTCCGCGGCTTTCGAGTAATCTTCTTCTTCGTCGACTTAGATAGAACTTCTCTTGTCTTTGACTTGAGCCGGAAGGATTTCTTGTTTTCGACTTGGGCTGGAAGGATTTCTTGCCGCAACTCAGCCGCAACTCTCTGTCGTCCGAGGTGATCTCTTCTCGCTGCCGTCCGGGGCTGAACTCATTTTTTGTCGATTGGGGTCCTGCTTTTATTGACGCCGCAGCAAACCGGGGTGGGTCTGTCGGCGTCAGGGCTCTCTCGATAATCCCAAAAGTCGTATTAGTTCTGATTTCCCATTATCGCTATTATTTTCACCCCTACTTCCTCACAGTGCCTCTGGGGGGAAGACGCATACCCATCTCTCCCGGTCTCTCGTATGTCAGGTGACCGTTTTCGACCAATGGTTCTTGATCGA
This sequence comes from Acanthosepion lycidas, assembly GCA_963932145.1. NCBI lineage: Eukaryota > Metazoa > Mollusca > Cephalopoda > Sepiida > Sepiidae > Acanthosepion > Acanthosepion lycidas. The sequence continues at coordinate 12,477,872 of OZ010583.1, forward strand.
GCATTCTCCCTCCTCTTTCCGCATATCACGTGACCGCTTTCGGCTAATGAGACTGTGGTGGGACGCCTCCCGTCTCCAATCGGGCGTGGCTTACATCGTTCTTGTTCTAAAAAAAACAAAATCTAATTTGGCCTTTTTCACACGTACGAAAAATGATAATCTTGGCTTTTTCTCACCTGGGTTCTGTCAAAACAGCCTGCCGCTAATTAGATGTGACTTCAGGAAAGAATATTGGCGCTATCTGTGAGCCGAGACAATCGTTTTTTTTCCTTCTTTGTTTTTGGTCAGACCTGATAGTCAAAAATCTTAATTATCTGAATTGAAAATGTCTCCACTTCATCATCGTGGGGTTCCCATTTTTAACAGGTCAGAATCTGTATACAGTTCCACCGGTCACCCCCTCAACACAAAAGACACCTTTCCTCCGATTAAAATTTCGTTTCCATTGTTCTAAAAAATCTTTATTGTTTCAGCCAACCTTAACAAACTTCCATCCTACGCGGACACGGAATTAGTTCAAGTGCTTGACCTGATAATTTTGACACTTGTTAGGTTCTGGTCGTACGTGTGTGTTTTCGCTTACGACCTGGTTTCGTATTATGTTTCTGTCTTTCCTCTTCTTTTTGTTTTATTTTATTATCTCCAAACTCTATTTCTTCAACCAAATATAACAATTTCTATTTCCCTGGATTTCGGTCAGGTAATTTGACCTGATATATTTTGACACCTGTCTTGTCTTAGTTTTACTTATGACCGGGTTTTGTATTATCTATTCCTCTTTCTCTTTCTTTTTATTATTTTTTTTTCTTCTTCTCTTTGGATCGTCTAAATACAGTTAGAGAATTATTCTCAAAACTCAATTATTCTTCGTTTCTAAATAACTAACAACTGGTTAATAAACCGAATAAAAATTAAATCATATTTCTATGAATATCTCTTTTTAGTCTTTCTAAAAATGCAGGGTGCCACATATATATATATATATGTATGTATATGTGGAGTATTGTTCCTATATATGGTCTGGACACCCTTCTGTTTGTCTCAAGGTTCTTGATAAAATCCAGAGACGGATATGCAATGTAATTGACCCTGATCTGACTACTCGTCTGCAGTCGCTCTCTCACAGATGTGCCGTCGCTTCCCTCTGTCTTTTTTTACAAATACTTTCACGGTAACTGCTCCGATGAGCTGCTTTCGCTGGTTCCCAGACTTCATGAATTTAAGCGTTCAACTAGGCTGGCATCTCGCTCTCACTGTCGAAACTGTTAAATATACCCATCTATTCTACTATAGCTTCATGTCTCGCACCACTCGCCTGTGGAACTCCCTCTCCTCTTCCTGTTTCCCTGATAATTATAATATCTCCAACTATTCAAATGTAATGTCAATTGACGTCTCAGATGCCTTGATCTATCCCCTATCCTTCTCTTCATCCTTTCCTCTATTACTCCTATTTGCTCTAGCTCCACTCTCTGTAACCCCTTGCGTGCTAGTGGCTTACAGTCTTGCTTAGGGTGAAATGCTTAATATATATATATATATGTCTGTGTGTGTGTGTGTGTATAATATGTGTATATATATATTGTGTGTATTTAGGCAGCATTTTTTCATTAATGCAGGTTTCATTAAATGAGAGAGACAAGTTTTATCTATTTATTTTAAGCAAATTCCTTTCATATCGTCCGATAAGCTTAATAACATTATCATTGAAAGACGAAAGAAAATCACCATATTGATACGTTTTTTTAATCCTATATAAGCTTTCGGCTTGCATAAGACATCATCAAAGATGACAATTACATTACAACAAATTAAAAAATACACGGACATAGCAACAACGATAGTCTGTTTTGTTTGCATGGAAGATTTCCAAGCAACGACAGACTCGTGCATACGAAACGCTGGAAGCGAAAATGGCACCGTGGCCCATGACATATATGCAATTTTTTTATATATGTTATTTATATATTAGACATGCGCGGTACTTATTAGAAAGCGCTCAATATCAATGATAGAGCTAACATATTTAGTGGCGTTGATGTGAATTTAAGATCCTGGATTACATGCCCTTTGCGATCGTCAGACAAACTGATTAATTTTTAAATTTTGCTTTGATTTATAGTTGTGTATGCCGGTGTTTGATGGCAGTTGGAGAAAAAAAATTCTTCTGCGTCCTCCTCGGGACACCACTCATGCGCACGCAGATGCACACACACACACGCCCGTCCACGCACTGTAGCTCACACAAATATATACATATATGTACAATGTGGGAAGGGACGCATATACGCAGCTATGCGTCGTTGCGTGCATACGTACGCAATTGGCCGCTGTATTGGGGTTGGAATTGTGTCTCGAATTCTCTCCATAAGTGGCGGGCTGGGGGTTGGGGGGCTGGGGGTTGGGGGGCTGGGGGTTGGGGGGCTGGTGTCAACTTATAGAGCGTTCGTCTATTTTATTTACGGAATAAAGCTTTCTCACACACGTATATACGTATGCACACTCGTTTCTTTTGCATTGCTTAAGATGGGGTCTGTATAAGACTAAGATAGATGTTTATGTTATTATTTATAATATTGGTTATGTGTCTATTGTGGGTGATTGCAAATGTAAATATTAGTATATATATATATATATATATATATATAAATGTATAATAATAATGTATTATATAAATGTATAATATATATATATATATATATATAAATGTATAATTATAATGTATTATATATAAATATATAAATGCAAATGTAAATATTAGTATATATATATATATATATATATATATATATATATATATATATATATATATATAATTAAAAAACGACATTAAGACTCCATTACTTATAATTTATTTCACCAGAGAATTTTATTTTTCTCTGGATCTTCAAACTTCACTTTCAAAGGTGAAAAGAAAAATTAATTTAAAATGAACTCGCCCATGTCTCTCCCACTCTTCCTGCTCAACATCTATGTCACTTATATAAGCTTAATACTGCCCTTCATAAGATCTTTCTTCATCAACATCTATGTCACTTATATAAGCTTAATACTGCCCTTCATAAGATCAGGAAGTCTCCTTCTTGACAAATTCACAATGATGAGATTCAAGCCTTAGTAAATTAAGTTCTCTGGGAAAATCAGGCAAAGGTCCGCCTAAAGAGTCCAGATTGGAGTTGGAAGAGAAGTTCAAAGCTAAGGATAGAACTAACTGTTGCATCTGGGAATTTCACTAGTGAAATTATGAGACGACTTTCAACCAGTCTTGAACTACGCTTAATTCGAAGAACGGAAAAGAAAAGCTCTTCAGAACATATCTTTAGGCAATTAAGGATTTAAAAAAAAATCCAACATTCTTTTTAATTCCTTATTAAACGTATATATTGCTTAAAATGTAATTTATTTACGTTCTAGGTACGAAAATAAAGCTGAAGCCGACTTGTCAAATTTAACGAAAGATGAGCAATTTTTAAATACAAGTATAGCGTTGTGCAGTAATGGTTTGTTGCAGCTTAAAGTTTGTTTCTGTGCTTTAAAGCAGTTTCTTACATTAAAAGTGGAATAGAGTTTCAATACTTACGGAGAGGTATATATATATATATATTTTTAAAAGACATTCGATCTCTAGGCTGGCAGGCATTAATTACATAGTCGGAAAAACAAGAATGTCGACCAAAATACACGCATCTTTTAAATATACATTTTATATTAATAACAACTATATATATATATATATATATATATATATATATATATATATATATATATATATATTGATCAATAAAAAATATTAAAAAATTAAAATCTTCAGATACACTGCGTTGTAGATTAATATTCTTTCGTTTTTATTTTTTATTTCATTTAGATTCGTCGACTAGTTTCGGACAACATGGCCATCCTCAGGAGAAGAAATATTTCTGCTTGCTGGTATCAGTGCACTACAGAAATGAATGTCTTGATGGAGAAAATGAACTTTTGTCTGTAGTTTTCATTGTCTTTTTTTAAAATTTGTTATCTTTTTTAACATGAATCTTTTAACATTCCTTATGTTAGTCTGACAGTCTCCTTTAAGTTGTTATTTGAGATAAGAGCTGGATGGATGAATGCTGCTCTGAATTTCCCTGGTCAGTTTGACAGTTTTATTGGTTACTGGAGAGGGGGATGTGACTCTGTTAAGTGTGTGTGTTATTTGGTTCTTAGGGAGTGAGTGAGTATATGTGTAAGCGTGTATATTGCTGTGGGTGGGTGTTGTCATTTGGCACATTAGGGAGTGAGTGAGTATGATGTGTGTAAGTGTGTATGTTCGTGTGGGTGTGTGTATAAATGTGAGGCCTCAACATCTCCGTAAGCATGTCTGTCATTGTGTTGGTGAGAAATGTGGGTAGGTCCTGGTTTATGGGGTTATATATTAATACTATCTATATTGTTAAACTTATGGTTTAACTTGGCTGGATAGTGTGTTTTTAAAGTTGTATCCATATATTTTCATGGAACTCTAAAATCTTTCTAATGTTATCTGCCCTGAACTTTACATTATATATATATATATATATATATATATATATATATATATATATATATATAGTAAAGGTAATAAATCCTCTGGTATACAATCCACGTGGATCCTTGTAATAGAAATATTAAAACTCATCCACAAAAAAGAGCTCAATGGATTTATTATTACAGAGCAGATAATTATCACAATAAAATCCAACATTAACTCATATGGGAGATAGGCTTATTTCAACCAACGAAAAATTCGTCAGTCCTATTCAAGTGTTGAATAAGAGTAACGAATTTTTCGTCGTTTGAAATAAGCCTATATCCCATATAAGTTAATTTTGGATTTTATTGTGCACTATATATATATATATATATATATATATATATATATATATATATATATATATATGGTATCTACTCGATCCCTCGCTGAGTCGCTTTGTGACATGAGATCAGTTTAATGCGGGGAGACCGAGCGTGTATACCCGGGTTAGGAACAAATATTCCCCTTCCCCGAGCTGGAGAGATTTCGAATTCTTCTGTAAACCTGAGAAATGTTCGACAAATTTCAACACTCACACATATATATAAATTTAATTAAATATTTAAGATAGATATCATATTTCTTACCTATTTTTTAATTAATTGCTTGTGATTAAATGCTTTGGATTAGATTATTAATCAGTAGCAATTATTACGAATACAACTCTAAACATTCATCTTCCATATTTATTTCAGTTCCTAGATATTGTCATTTCAGTCTTCTTTATTTTGCCTACACGCTGTTTCAATGTCACAGCTGTATTTACGATATTCCAGATCTTATATTCCTTGCTTTAACTATTCCCATGAGCTTAGTTATCATATCTCGGAAGACTTATTATCGGCGCACGCGCAAACACCCTCAGACACATAAATCCGGAAAATAATGTCCGAGTTTAGAATAAACCTATTGCGTTCTAACATACTTTTATAATAGTTACACAAAAATATATTACTCATTCCTAATAATTAATGAATTGTCTTTGTTGATTTTTTATCAATCTCCTTCAGAAACATTGTTTATAAATTTAAATAAGCGCATTCGGTTCCACAATTATTATTCAATAAACTTTTGAATAAATTAAATCTAACCGTTACCGCCATTAATAACGATAGGGATAATACAATACGCCAGACTACCCATAATGCATCACTGAGCAGTATATATAACAAGTCGAGCCAAAATAAACACGCATGCGCTGAAGATTGCGTTGAAGCATGGCTATACACGGGATGTATTCCAAAAGTTTAGAGACTTTTTTAGGAGAGGCAGTGATAACTGTCTTAGATATTGTAATTTTTGTATATCCTGCTATACATATAATAAACTGACCTGCCAACTTTTGTTATTCCATCTGAAAAAAGACGTCTCTAAAAAAAAGTAGCCAAATGCAAGTCTTTAGTTAGACATCCTTCAGTCAAGAGGTTCCTGCCCACACGAGTTGTAAAGAAAACAGATGTAGGTCATACAGAAAACCATATAGTCTCAACAGGTACATATAAAAGACAACCGGCCTTCACTTTTTCCCGTTGGGAAATATTACAAGTAAACCACTCATTCTCTTTGTCTCTTTCATATTGCTTGTTGTATCCATGTGTTATAGTTTCTCTGTGTGAGATAAATTAGTAACAAGTATGTATATATTTGTATAAAATGTCTCTTTGAGAACTATGAATTCTTATAATTACTCTTTCAGCTATTCTGTTCCATCTTTGTATTAAGTGTATCTATATCATGGATATGAAAATGTCTAGAATGGAATCTTCGGTTCCACAATTACTACTCAATAAACCTTTGAATAATTTCAAATCTAACCGTTACCGTCATGAATAACCATCGGGATAATACAATACGCCATACTAAGATTGCGTTGAAGCATGGCTGTACACGAGATGTATTCCATGTTTTTAGGAGAAGCAGCGATAACTGTCTTAGATATTGTAATTTTTGTATATCCTGCTATACATCTAATAAACTGACCTGCCAAATTTTGTTATACTATCTGAAAAAAGACGTCTCTAAAAAATCTTTGAATTCACCCTACTAAACACTGCTTGTCATAGATGGCTAGTTTGCAGCAGTAGAAGATGATGACAAAGGTCCTGAGCATCTTCATTTTGGATAACTTTCATAGAATCCTTCATAAAATGGGTGGTACATTAGAGCAATTGCATTGAAGTCCGATGCCTCTACACTGAAGGAGATTAAAGGTTTTTTTCTTTAACTATTTGAAATAAGGAAGATAAATTTAGTTATGTAATCGATCATTCACTTTCTAATATCTGTTATTTTTTTAAAAAAATAACAATGTATTCCAGTTATTTTGTTATTGAATTGTTCTTTTATTCTAAGAAGAAGTTTCCTTTCTTTGAAATTGGTTTGCTTGCATTCGGATACGAAACTGAGTAGATATGAATGTTTCGATAGGGTGTGAAGCATTCCGTAGCTGATAAGTCATAGCACGTCAGATCTAGTGACGGTTTCCACGAGAGAAAACGCAGGTTCGAATCCGGCCGGAGAGCGCATATTTTTCTAACAAAATTTCTTGAATATTCAGGACGGTAGACGAAAATGAATAAATATACTGTTTAATAAATAAGCAGAGCTTTTACTGAAATACGACTACCCACGAAAAACGATTAAGCAATATATATATATATGTATGTATATATATATATATATATATATATATATATATATATATATATATATGTGTGTGATTAGTACAAATATAAAATTTGTCACTTAACTGGTTGACGTTATTCTCAGCATCCCGACTCTAGAGTTTCATAGAAGAATCCTCCAGCAATTGTCCCGTCCACTCGTCAGATATATATATATATAAAACTAAACATTGAAGTCAACTCTCAGAGGCGACAAGCTGTTTCATGCTAGATACAATCGTTAGTCCACTATTGCGTCTAGCATGAAACAGCCTTTCACCTCTAAGTGTTGACTCCAATGTTCATTTTATACTTACACACGCTCTATCTCTGATATTGATCACTTTATCCCATGAATATAGCACACCTTAAGACTATATTTCATCACATATATATATATATATATATATATATATATATATATATATATATATATATATAGTAAGTTTGAATTTGAAAATTGAATTAAATCGAGACCTGTTAAGACAAAATATATGAAGTTGTGAAGTTGTTGGCCGGGTTTTGAAGTTGAATGGGACAAAGTAATTTGCTTGAATTGAATCTTTTGAGATTGTTGCATATGAATTAAGACGTTTTAAATAATCATATTTTTCCTGCATAAATGATGTTGAATAAGATCTCATTTTGAAATCGTTTTCGCATGTGTGCTTGATCGATAATTGATGACTCCGAGGCCCTTGCTTTTTTTCTCCAAGGTTCATCATTATCATTGTCGTTAAATGTATCTCGGAAATATAGGAACAATTTGGAATTAATCAAACGGACAAATTCTATGAACAGCGAAATCATGGAGATCTATAAAATTTAAATACAAAGCGTAAGCCGATTGTCATTCAAAAACACCGACTCCAAACACGTCTCTGACAAAAAAAGAGAGAAACGCTTTTTTACCTTCCTTCAGACGTATTCAGGATCTACCATTATTATTTGACTTACTCTGTGATCAATCGTCATTCCTGTGTGTGATTTGATAAGTTTCAAGACCGGATAGCAATAATAATAATAATAATAACAATAATAATAATAATAATAATAATAATAATGATAATAATAATAATATATATATATATATATATATATATATATATATATATATATTCTTCGTATCTGTAATTTGATGTTTTAAAACAGGATAGCAATAATAACTTTGTTGTACTTTGAATTGAGCTCTCTTTTAAATTAAATATTACGAACGTTAGAACTGTAACCTATTCGTTCTAATCTTACCTGGATATATATATATATATATATATATATATATATATATATATATATATATATATATATATATATATATATCATGAAATGGACAAAATACCACAATTATTTTAAGACAGTTTTAAATGTCTTATATAATTTAAAAATGTCTTAATAATTGGCGGTCTAATACAAAAGGGTTTGCGTCGTTTGTTTACATTTGCATATGCATCGAGCAGATATGAATGCACGTGAGAAAATGATGGAGGATTGTAGTTTAAAAACTGTAAAGTCGCCCTTGCTAAGCGAACGCTTCTCTATGGCTTAATCAGTAAAGCTCGTCAGGCTATATGACGGTTACGTGTAGGATACAGGATCGATTCCTGTCGGAGGACGAATATTTTCTATGAAAATATCTCGGACATTCAGGCCGGTAAATGTTGTTAATTCTGTTTATTATAAACAGAGCATTTACTTAAATATTTATATCTATAAAAAGGACGTATAAACATAAAAAATGTCTCAATATATATATATATATATATATATATATATATATATATATATATATATATATATATATATATATATATATATATATATATCATAAAGAAGTATTAATACAAAGAATTTGCTATATTAATGTGGTTAATGGCGAAATCACTTCGCTAATAACAACAACAAAATTTTGTAGATTTATCACATTACTAAATTCAAACAAAATTCTCATTTGATTCATCTAGATTTGCTGCATCACAAGTTCCCAAATAAAATAGCTGCTAATAAATAGCATATTTTAAAAATAAATCTTTCGGCCTACACTACACTTATTTCGTCTTGGTGCTTACCTGTAAATGGAAATATTACGCCCTGAAGATGACAATTTAAATTTGTCGAAAGTACTCGGCCTCGGACCACTAATTCGATCTGTCAAAAATTCAAATATAAGGATTCAAGTAAGTGATAGTAAGTTAATGTCTCATTAAGCTTGTTAGCGAAGTGATTTCGCCATTAAGGAAGTACACTGGAATTTAAAAATTGAATTAAATGGACAAATGCTATGAACGCAACAGTGAAATAATGTAGTGGTATAAGATTCAAACTTAAAGCACATTCAAAAATATTGACTCCAAGCATGTGTCTGAAAAAATGAAGAGAAAGAAACACTTATCTTCCTATTGTCAGGCGTATCAGGATTTAGCGTCACTATTTAACTTACTCTTTGATCCATTGTCCTTTCTAAATTGATAAATTTCAAGACCGGATAACTTAGATGATTGGTGATGAGGTGATGGTGATGAGACAGAGGTGACGAATATTTAGGTTTGTGTAATTTCTGAAGACGTTACCCCAGAAGAAAAATCACTTGCCTAACCTTTAATTTGAGTCGGGAGTCAAGTGGGTTAATTCGCGTCGGTGTCCTCATTAATCACAAGCATGAATAAAACGATTCATTTTATGACTTGTATAAAATTATTATACAAGCTGAATCAAAATACGTTTACAAATTTGGGGGATGGGTCCCACACACCAAAACAAGGACAAAAATTCATATAAAGTTATGTCCGCAAATCTTACTAAATGTACAATCCAAGATAGAATACAAAAATACTTTTACAAATTTTGGGGGTCTGGTTACTAACATCAAAATTAACTATAATGTCCCTATAAGCATATGTCCAAGGGTTCATTGTTTTATCTCAACACAGCAACTTACAACAAAAACAAGGACAAAATCCATATAAAAATACGTCCGCAAATCCTTTGTTTTTGAGTTATTAAGTTTAAAGTTTACGGTAGACGCTGCTAAATGTACAATCCTAGATAGGATGCAAAATTACTTTAAAAAGATTTTGGGGCAGGTTACTAGCTATAATTTCCATCTAAACATATGTGCAAGGAATCATCGTTTTATCTCAACATAGCAACTTATAACAAATGTTCAAAATATTTTCCGTTTGCTTCTACACATGCATGCATCCGTCGGATCATTGACTGGCAGCCCCTTTCAGATATTTCTACACGGTGTCGAATGCTTTCGCACGTTGTCCTTGTTTTGGTGTGAGGAACATGCCTTAAAGTTTGTAAAAGAATTTACAATACATCCTGCATAGTAGAAGAGACATGTGTAGCACGACTTTGGCTTGACTCTACAAGGTCAGAGATGTTATACGTCAATTTTAAACATATTCTAATGAAAACAAAGCACGGAATCCAGGTCATAAATACATATAAGAGTAGCGATTCACTTGGGGTAGTAAAGCCAGAGTATGGTAGTGACCATCAGCAGAAAAGGTTAGCGTTAATTTTCCTCGATTCCTATCTGAACGATTTCCTCTTACTATTTTTACTGAATAGAGGGAACGAGAGCCACTCAAGTCTTATGGTTGTTGAAAGAAGATAACGGTTGAATTGGTTACGATTCTAGCGATGGGGGAAACATCTTCGCGGGTCTCTGCTCCACTATGTTGCCGTTTCAATAAGATAGCTTAAAAAAACAAAAACAAATATAGAACATTCTTCTGTCTAAGAGACAAAGAATAATTTGACCTTGTACACGTGGTAGGTTGGGTCTTGGCTGTAAATCTCTGAAGTGGTGAAACTAAGGGATATAGTTCGTCAGAACATTTGCCATGGAAATAGCCATAGAACACCGAGAGAATTGGGAGGTTGCGCCTGTGATTGGAAAATAATTCACAAGGCCACGTAGATGATTTACTCTGTAAGGATTGAGTAGCTCCAGTCCAGATTTGGCCGCAATGCTCCATTCTTGGTTTGATCTGTCTCTTGTAAAGACAGCAGTGTAGCATGGCAGATGTTGTATAGTGTTGTGGAGTAGCTGAACACCCCCACAATATGGAATGGTCTAAGACTATTTAAACAGCACTCTCTCTTACAGAGAGTGAGAGGAACTAATCGTTACTCCGCTTGTCCACTCTCTGCCTGTGGGCGGAGAGGAACCCAGACGAGACTCGTCTGGGGAGTTAGACAGCTACCCAACACCGTCTATATTGTTTACTGGCAATTTTTGCCCGAGGCTACATTAATCTGTGTTCTCAACGGTGTACCATAATATTCTCCGGAATAAACTACATATTTTCTATATGTGTGTCAATGTTTCCTCTTTACGACACACTTCGAGGGATTCGCATGTTAAAATTTCCAGCGGGATACCAACATTTGACAACGCAAAATTCGAGTGTAAAAATTTCTATTGTAATACCAACACTGACCGTGAATTCGGTTTTAAAGGAATTTACAGTCATATTCCGATAAATTGTTGGCGACGACTCAACCTCGGATTAATTCCAAGTCTGTATAACAGATTGACGTGTTAAAAATAAGAAAGAAATTTATTTATTCAGTAAGTTAAACATCGGAAGATTAATTTATATAATTAAAGACTCGAATAAGCCGATTAAGAGACATTACAACCAGATGAGGCAAATGTACTTGTAGCATATAAATAACCAGAAGGAAGAACAGATGATGGTTATTTCTAAATTATTCAACGTACCGATGTCCTTCGAAACTCCTGAGGAGAAATTTTTGATGAAAGAAAATTTTCAGGTACTATATGATCCCTGGCTAAAATCTAGCACCTGTTTGTCCCCTTACCAGGGTTACGGTATTTAGTTTTTGTTTGTGGGTGTGTGTTTGGTGGCATTAATAAGTGTCTGTAACTCATCTAGGTGGAGGGTCGCTTATGATTAACATGAATGAAAATGAGGATAAGTGTTAGCAGAATGTGATGTTTGAGTGTGTTTCTCTGTGTGTGTACGTGTGTCTGTGTATATCTCGGGGGCGAGGAATCAAATCTCTGATCTTCAGTCCAAGCACGCCGCCATATTCCTGATCAGATAGAAATTGTGCCTGTGTTTCCTTCCTTTTTTATGGAAGAGCGTATAGTGCTGTTGAACCGTAATTCATCCGCGATTGGACAATAAATTGCCAAGAAGTGTCGTATGGTGTACATTTCGGATGATGGAAAAAAATTGTAGCTGACGGAAGCTACACAAGTCGATACCCGATCAGTATCGGCTGGGTCACCGTGGAGAGGGGTTATGATGCTGAAAAACCCGAAACACCTAATGAACCTCGGCTAGAAACATCACTGATGATGTGTACTAAACCACCAATAGATGTATTAAACGAAATGGATATAAACCCGAAAAGGAAAAAGTACAACTTCTAGAGGAAGTAGTCAATTCAAAACAGGGGATGTTGTGGAGTAGCTGAACACCCCCACAAGATGGACCGGTCTAAGACTATTTAAACAGCACTATTTGCGAGCGAGCGTGCGAGAGAGAGAGACAGAGACAGAGAGAGAGAGAGAGAGAGAGGGTGAATATAACCATTCTAAGTAAACGAATAAATATATATATGACTTCCATTTGAGATTTGTGCTGAACATGAGGTCTCAAAGTAAGTTCAAAGGGAGATAACTCATTTAGAGTACAACCGTTCATTATGACGAAAAAAGTCAGCTGATGATTAAATGTTTTCAGCTTGGTTTTGGAAGTATTGAATGTTTAATACCAATTTAAAACCCACTGAGTTGTTAGAGCTAGACCAGGGAAGAGATCAGCTACCAGAATTTAGTCTTCTAGGTTTTGGGAGGTGTGACACAAGCAGTGGTATTGTCTTTAGATATATTTACTAAAGATTTGAGAATGTTCTTTGGCAGATTGATATTAGGTTAATGCAAAAATAATGACGTAATAATGTCGTTTTTTCACGTTAAAAATACGTCAAAAAACGACATTATTACGTCATTATTTTTGCACCAACCTAATAGTATAAAGCCGGATGATGGTAGGATCGAGAAGGGCTTTAGTGGATGCCTGCATTGGCTGCATGGGCATTAGAAAACTGACCATTATCGAACATCAGAGAACAACGTTATAAGAACTTGAATATTGCGAAGAATCTTACCGATATAGAATAGTAATAATGTTTATGCAATATACTCCTTTGTCATACCTTATCAAATGCCTTTGAGATATCTAAGGTATTGCTCTCGTAATGAATTGATTATTGAGAGCTTCACTGATTCAGTTTATATCTCTGAGATGAGATATGATGATTACTTACCTCACTGGAAAATACGGAAACTTAAGTAATCAGCACATATACTAGGACACAAATATCTCCTGAGCAGACCAAGCATAGAAATGAATACAATATGGGAACCAGTAATAAGGAATAATAGAGAAAAAACAACGAATAACAACATGCGATAATGTTAACAGAAAAGAAAGTTTGATGAGGTTTATAAGACCCCAAAATTCACACACAAATGTCCTCAAACCCAGTGGCTAAAAAAGTTGGTTTGATCCAGTGAATAGACACAAAGAGTTGTGAGTTCAATAGCAACTTGGGGAGTTAAAGGGAAATAACTGGATATCTGGAAGAGCCATAGCACGTGGAACTAGAAAAATCCACCTCGTTTGACGAAATAAGGGGTTGGATTCGAAATTCCGTAACCGGAAGAAGACCAAAGCGTACAATGGCTGAAACGTTGTGAATATGGCAATGAAAATTAGGGTAACAGTCCTAATAATGTAAGTATCCACTGGTTCTGTATTTAATGGCAGAACCTCAGCAGTGAACGTAGGATTTAGTCAAACGAAATTGTTACTTTATTTTATAGAAGTGGAAAATTAATGACTGACTAAGCACTTCATTCAGCCAATATTACGAATAATTGTAATAAAATAAGCACCTCCCATCTCCCCTCTCGCTTGTAACCATCCATTACAATAGAATAAACGTTTTTTAACATTAAATCTTAATTGTTCAAATAAAGCTTCACAAGCTTGTAGTTATTGCTATATAATAATAATAATAATAATAATAATAATAATAATAATAATAATAATAATCCTGTAGACTGTAATATATCTTTGAAGATCTCCAAAGTACAAGGACCTTGAAATCGAAATCTCAAAAATGTGGTACGTGAGGTCATCAAACATTTCCGGTAGTAGTTGGAGCCTCCGATTTGACTGGAATAGGTTACGATAGACTCAATGAAGGTACACTTATTAGACCAAGCCTTAAAGAAATAAAAAAAAAGAATTGTACCCACAAGTACAGCTCACACCTTACAAAATATGTGTGATCTCAGGCTTTGTTTTTTTTTCCAAAAAATGGCCAGAGGAAAATGTCATGATACCATATCTGAACTTAGAGCCATAAAGAAATGAGTATACACCAGAAATCAAAGGAATAATAATAATAATAATAATAATAATAATAATAATAATAATACATGCGCGTGTAGTGTGGCTGTTAGACGTCGAAATTTGAATAGGCGGGCGGATTTCAAATTTCAGCTTAAACCGTTATGTTCGTTTTCGTGCGCACGAATACACTTAGAAATAGATGAAACCATCTACTCTCTCCCTCTAAAAGTTAATAGCCAAACATATTCCAGAACTCATCAGCAAGACCGCACACCCAAAATTAATTCAGCAAATTCAAATAATAATAATTGTGGCAATAAAATAAGCGCCTCCCATCTCCCTTCTCGCTTGTAAACATCCATCACAATAAAATAAACGTTTTTTTCAACACCAAGGCTGAATTATTAAACCTGTACTATATTACACAAATAAAATGAAAAATGAAAGACGGGAGAAATTATATCCGAGTTGTATGTCGACTTTCCTACAAGGATCGTCAGCCGAAGAAGAAAGTAATTGCGTTTCTAAAATGTCTTCTCTGACCCTAATCACAAATGACATCACGTCGACTGCTTATACCCACGAATTGAAATCTGGAGTTAGAATAATCTAGTGAAACTAATTATTTCTTTGAAAATTCAGGACAAGTTTTAATTTTCCGAGGCTGAACATTCGTTTATTTAGAAGGATTAAAATGTTGAACTTAATTTCAATTTAAAATAACCAAGTTGGATTACTTCATTAAAGCGTGAGGTATCAATTTCTATTTTAAATTTCTAACGCATAAAATTACCAACTGCGTTTTTTCGTTTTTGCGTCAGAGTTAACGAATGATTCGTGAACAAATAATCCGTGATAATCATATCATTCATTGAATTGACAAGCATTTCCCAGCAGTGTTTTTTGTAACGACTGTTTATACATGTGCGCTCAAATAATTTCATTTGTAAGACTTGGTCGCATGAAATTCCTCATGAGAATTATCAAATGATTTACCACTCACAAGTTTTCAAGAAAGGAATATCATTTCTTGGAAATTCTCAAACTTAAGTAAATACATTTGTTTCTCTTTGAAATTCCGTATTTATTTCTAGAATTCTGAGGAAAATGAAATATTTTTTTGAAATTCAGGAAGTGAGGTAATTGTTTAGAACAAAGGTTTTTAGCGTTTTTACATACCGTCTACATTTTGGCGCACGCTCGTATTAGCAATGCAAGACTCAGTGAATGACAATGGTTCCCCCTCAGTGTACAGGGCGTGGTTGAGCTTAGGTGTAAAGAGGTGAACCGGTGCGTCTCGTGAATGTAGCTCGTTAGAATATTTTTCATGAAAATAACGATAGAGCAGTGATTGGTTTCCGACGTTTCGTCTGTGATAAATGGGTTCTCGGGAAAATCAGCCACACCAAACGAAAAAAAAAAAAAAAATGAGATCTTCTACTGTGCACAATTTGACAAAAAATTAAAAATAATAAATCATAGATAATTCCTGCTTCACATATGGTATTTTTATCCCTTTGTGTATATTTATTTGTTTAGTGACATGACTTTTTTTTCTGTCCATCCTTATAGGTAATTTATTGCCGAAATTGTTTTTTCCTGGAAGCATTACTAATTTCTTTTACAAAAATGTATTGCTGGTAATAATTATTTATTTTTTACAAAAACGTATTGCGAATAATTTTTAATATGAAAATGTATTGCTGTTATTTTTCAGATAAAAATACATTTTATACTTTCATAATAATTTGATCCCAGTTTTTTTGGGGTCAAATATTTGCCCATAGCTGGGACCCTAACAGTTGCTACCACCTCGGTTCAGGGTGGAGCTGGGAACAACAGCATAACCAGGCTTGTTGCCAGATGAAGTTTATCGTCATACCCAGGACTGTGAAACATTTGAACTGGAACATATACATCTGGTGGTAAGAGTGCAATTATTTTTGACGTAACGGAAACAATATAGATTTATTTAACATTTTAATCTTTTTTATTATATCGTAAATTTCGAGCTCAATAATGGCTGACATTCGAGAATGTAATAGAATCGACCATTTTGAGATAACTCTTAATAAAGAAAGTGAATGAAGACGAATGTTTCCTGAAAGAGACAAAGACAATCTGAAAACAATAACGTATATGAAAGTAAATTACAAAAACTATGTGAGAAAAAAAAAGAAAAAGAAAGAACAGGTATTACAAAAAATAGATTCTCGCAGGTGATACCACCCCGGGTCATGGTGAACCCGGAAACACCAGCAATTAAATGTTGTTTCAACCTCCTGAAAACATCCCGATCAAAGGCCTTGCTGCCGGACGTAGTTTATTGTTATACCCAGAACATTCCCAAGTATCGTGACCAATCGAAAATTTACGTCCTCAATAAAAAAAAAAGAAGAAAAGGTCTGCATGATGTTCTATTCTATTCTATGTAGCCTACGAGAGCAATATATAGCAATATAGCAATGTGTTTATTGAATAAAGTATAACTGGAAAACCCTCCCGAGAAGTTTTCATATTTTCAATTATTCAGCAACCACACGTCAATTCTTTATTTGTCTTTTATGAATTGTATTTCTTTTGTTAGAATCCAAAAATCAGCCAGAATGTATGGAATGCACCAGCCGTGATTCCTTTTCCTAGTTGCTGCAATGTCTTGAAGAAATCGTTCACCGTGCTCGTCATTGACAGCAACACAGTTTGTGGAAAAAAAAAGATACGGCACTAAGAAGTGTATCTTCAATGACATGTTACAGCCAAGCTGTTTGTATGCCTTCAGGAGGTCTTCCATCAATTTACTGTCATTGTTTCTTCTCTCATTACACAAAGTTCATTGCGACTGACTTGAAGACTTTCCATGTAGCGTTCATCGTAGAACTCTGTTTTCTGTTCATCGCATTGATTAAAAAATGTCATCAATATAAATTTCCTTGAGACTAAACCATTTTTCTGTTGGTACTTGATAAAACCTCGATGCCAAATTTTGTTCATTTTAAAGAGAAGTCGTTACTAGTTATGTTTATCGTTTTTTCTTTGCTCAGTAATATTTCAGTTCAGATGTAAAGAAACAATGGAGCTATTAATAAGAAGGATTGAAATTAATGTATACAAGATAAATTCACCACAAACAGAAAAACGCGTTTATCGGATGCTTACAATCTTTTGGTGCCATCTTGGACGAATGTATCTATCAACAATGACTTGTCTGCATTTGGGAAACTAGAAGGAATATGAACTTCAGCAACTCAGTACTAGATCTGTCTGGAATGCATTGGGGAATAGGTTTCAAACCACCGATGTCCAGGTCACAAAAGTAGTGTTTCTAGGGAATAAGTCATTTCCTTTGCTTTGTAGACAGAAACAATTGAGAAATACTATTTACTGACTAAAGCAAAAAAGTCAAAATTTTGTGACATTATAATTAGTCTTGATTAACTCTATCTGTCCTGATAACTATTCTCCGCTGGTGCAGTGTCTTGAGGAATTGGTTTCATCAAACTTGTCACTCATAGCACCGGTTTTGACGAGAGATCAAGATGCGAGTCAAGGAAGTGTATCTTCAATGACATGTTACAGCCAAGATGTTTGTATGCCTTCAGGAGGGGGTCTTCCATCAGTTTACTGTCATTGCTTGTTCTTTCATTACACAGAAAGTTCGTTGCCACTGCCTTGAAGACTTTTCATGTAGCTTTCACTGTAGTATTCTGTTTCCTTTTCATCCTATTACTAAAAACGTCATCAACATCAATTTCCTTGAGGCTAAACTCTTCTTCTGCAGCTACTTAAAACCACGATGTCAAAGTTTGTCCATTTAAAAGAATCGTTAATATTAGGTTGGTGCAAAAATAATGACGTAATAATGTCGTTTTTTGACGTTAAAAAATCCGTCAAAAAACGACATTATTGCGTCATTATTTTTGCACCAACCTAATAGTTACTTTTCTGGACGAGTGTGTAGTTTTGGCTCGTGAGCGATAGTGCGTTCGTTGCGATATAAAATATAAGTCGAATTTTTTACCCTATTTTATTTTGCCACTTGGATTTTTTGATTTTGTTTTATTTCTAAGCTACTCGTCTACCCTGCCTTTGGGAGTAGTTATTTAAGCCTCTTACCCATATACCATAGTAATAATGTTTATCCAGCGTACCCTTGTACCTTGTCAAATGCCTTTGAGACATTTAAGGTGATCGCTCTCGTAATTTTTTTAAGCGTTTCACTCCAAGCAAGGCTGGAAACCACTAGCACGCAACGGGTTACAGAGAATTGGAGCGAGAGAGCAAACAGGATGGATAGAGGAAAGAATGAATAGAAGGATAGGGAATAGATCAGGGCATCTGGAGACGTCGATTGACATTACATTTGAATCGTTGGAGATTATAGCTATCAGGGATACAAGAAATGGGGAAGGAGTTCCACAGGCGAGAAGTGCGAGGCATGAAGCTATTGGAGTAGAAAAGACGGCTACATTTAACAGTTTCGACAGTGAAAGGGTGTGAGCGAGATGTCAGTATAGTAGGACGCTTGAATTCATGAAGTCTGGGAACCAGCGAAATCAGTTCATCGGAGCAGTTACCGTGAAAGTATTTGTAAAAAAGACAGACGGAGGCGACGGCACGTCTGTGAGAGAGCGGCTGCTGATGAGATGCCAGATCCAGGCTAATTACATCGCATATCCCTGTCTGGACTTTATCAAGGACCTTGAGACAATTAGAAGGGGCTCCAAACCATATATGGTAGCAATACTCCATACAAGGGCGAATGGTTGATTTGTATATTTGTAGATTTGAAGGATCGACTCTGGTGAGAAAAATTTCCTGGCGGGGCAAAGGGAGCCAACTTTCCTTGCGTTGGACGAAGCCATTGACTCAATATATTCGTTCCATCTCGCGTCGGCAGACAATGTGAGACTGAGCAAAGAGGTGCTCTCGTGGAGTTGAGCGTCAGGCATTCTAATGGTGGGGAGGGGGCAGTGATGAATTAATTATCGAGAACTTCACTGATTTTTTCTATATTTCCGAGATGAGGTATTATTGTTACTTGCATTATTTTAAAAAGAAGTCGCTTCCAGTTATTTTTCTTTTTGTGAAATTATTTTTTTGACGAGGGCGTATTTTTGCGAAATAATTTTTTTTTTGACGAAGGCGTATTTTGGGAAATTATTTTTTTGACGAGGGCGTATATTTGGTTCGTGAGCGAAAAGGTTCGCTGAGTTATAATCTGAGTTGGATTTTTTTATCTATTTTATTTGCCATTTGGATGACGTGATTTTTGTCTTATTTCTAAGGTACGCGTCTTTCCTGCCTTTTTGTTTTTGGTGGTGAGAAGGGATTCAAGACTTTTTCATCCCCATTGTTGTTTTGGACGTTTCACAGATTCATAATTCGTTACTGACAAGATCACGTAAACCCTTCTGAACTTTGTCGACGATGGAAAAAATAGAATTCTGTGGCTTCAGCCAAGATACGATTATAATGCTCTTTGGTCTGACCTGACTCTTCTAAAGACAGAACATGACAAGAGGAGACAGATACTCCTTGGAATGGGTTAAGGAGCCGATCATTTTTCCAGGATCGTATATGTGAGTTCCATTCGATATCTGGAGTGAACTTTGAGAGTGCAACATTTCCTCGTCATTAATGAGAGTTCAAGGTCAGTTCGGTGATAATTAATAAGTACCAGCTTGGTTTTGGAGCTATTGAGGGTCACAGCCCTAGTTTTCCCTATTTAGCTGTAAGATTTAGGCTAGAACAAAGATCAGCTGTGAGGCTCTGATCATCTAGATTTTTGCATATGCATCCATATATACTTTGGTACCATATGTATTCATATTTCCTAACGAACAAAGACGTTCTTAGTGACATCTTTATTATAAAGCAGAAAGAACGTTTCTGACATCAAATAAAAAATGATCTTGTTGCATATTCTCCCTCATTCTGGAGAGGCGGTTCTTAGGCAATATCGTCAATTTCCTCATACGTTTTATCTTTGCTCTCGCCTTCTCCCGGCGGGTGGTCACGAGTTGTATTGATTCAGAGATAAAAAGGAATTTTAACTTCGCTAGTTTATCAACATCGGCGTATATATCTTCTAACTAGCCAGTGGGGGGCGCTCTCCCTCTACTGGGGAGCAGTTCCAGACTCGAAGGATACACGTCTACTTTGTTCGACAGGTAAAACTCGGCTTCCTGAAAAACCTTTCTCTACCTATCATTACCACGCTAGTTTAGCTAATCAAAATCGACTTCCTTTATTTTGTCTTGTATCTGACCCGTAAGGTCAACCTGAGGATGTCAGAGCAGAGAATACACTACCACCTAAAAATAGCATTCTTTTAAACTATTTTTTAACAATTGTTTTAAACGACAAAAATAAATCTAAAGTCGACATCTGAACGAATGGTCTCAGAGGTAGGCGCATACGGTTCGTATAGACTGTAAATTTTAGTCGTGTACGAAAGATATCAATGTTCGGATTATACGGTGTCAGTCATCCAATTAAGTGCCATACCTGATACACGCTTGGTTGATCATGTTTCTTTCGACTCATAGTAGGTTACCGTTTCTTTCTGCGATATACTGGTTGCCATATAAGGATCCAACCTGTCCTGCTATACAACCCATAGCTAGGGGGAGCCGTGATGGATTCTTAACTTTCCCAAAGATATTTGCGCAGAAGTGATGGTAATGAACCCGATCAGAATTCGATCTCAGCTTCCCGATTTCTCCCTCCGTGCTGTCATCTATCAGACTGGATCGCAGCTATACGCTGACAATAAGCTTAATCTGATTTCGAACAAAATGTTGTTAGGCTTCATATGAGATATTAGAGGGTCAAATTTGGCTTTTGGACGAATCATCTTGGACCTCAGTACAGAAAATCAACTAAATCTGATTTCTGAACGAAACATCGTAAGATGTAGATTGTATAAAATGGAGTCAACTAGATTCGCAACCGAAGATTTAAGTATTCAGCTAAAACGGTAAGATAAGTCCTTAGGAATGTGCGGGTAGCAAAAACGTCCTTTCAGCAAACCAAAATCAGATTAAGCTTTGGTCTGTTTCGATCACTTTCGCACTATGAGTCTTGGATAAAGCTATGAATTAAATATCAGAACAGATTTGTCTCTCTAGACTTCTGTGACAGCCATGCTAGGAAATGAACGCAACAGCAAACTATTCCATTACCTTTCCCAAGAGAACATGTCAATCCAGGCGTTGACTAAGGTCTTGTAAAGAGAACTCTAAAAACGACATGAATTTAGTTTGCCTTACTATGGGTAACTCTATGGCGCTTGCCTAGAATTCTATCTTACTATTAACCCGTATCATGTGAACGATCGTCGAGCCACTGTGATTAGTATGAATACAGCATGCCTTTTCACTATCGTCTATTGGATTGGGAACTTTCATATTAAAGTCTTTTATATGACTGAAAAAGAAATGTTACTTAAACTTAATGCTGCGTAATATTAAGTATGTTTCTTTTCAGTTACTGTCCGTTAATGTTTTATAACCAAGTAGATTTTCTAGATGTTACCTTCAACCTAAGAGAAGGCACACATAAACCATATAGAAAACCTAATGACAAACCACTCTACATACACACATCTTCCAACCATCCACCTTCTATAATCAAAAAGATACCAAAATCGATTAACCGCAGGCTCTCTGACAATTCCTCCAATGAATCCCTATTTAACAAAGCTAAGAAAGACTATGAAACAGCCCTAAAAGATAGCGGATTCCCAGAAACACTCACATACTCACCACAGAATACAAAAAAGGCCAACAGAAGAAGAAATATCATATGGTTCAACCCACCGTACAGCAAGAACGTAAAAACAAACGTAGGGAAAATATTCTTCCAACTCTTACAAAAACACTTCCCAGAATCAAGCACCTTACACAAGATATTCAACAAAAACACTGTAAAAATCAGCTACAGCTGCACCGAGAGCATGGCACAAATAATAAAAAAGCACAATAGGAAAATTATCAACAAACCACACGAACAAATTAAACCCACGTGCAACTGCAGAATAAAGAACGAATGTCCCTTAAACGGAAATTGTTTACAAAACAACGTAATATACCAAGCCACGATAAAATCACCAGATAATGAAGAAAAAGTATACATAGGAGTAACTGAAGGACCCTGGAAACAAAGAAATTATACACACAAAACATCTTTCACAAATAGTAAATATGCAAACAGTACAATGCTTTCTAAGTATATCTGGGAAATTAAAAACAAAACGAACATCACACCAAAAATATCTTGGAAGATAAGGAAAAAATCATCAGCCTACAATAACCAATCAAAAACTTGCAAACTTTGCTCGGAGGAAAAAATAGCTATCATTACTTTTCCAGACCAAAATAAATTATTAAACAAAAGATCCGAACTCATCTCAAAATGCAGACATGAAAATAAATTTTTACTACGTAACCTAAAAAATTAAAAAACGGAAAAAATAAAATAAAAACAAATAAATATACTAATAAGCAAAAATAACAAAAAAAAAAATAGAAATAAAACATAAAAAAATACTATGTTACTTAAAAATCGAAAACCGAAAAGAGAAAATATACAAGTAAAATAAATTAACCTAAATTCATCCAAGTAAATAAATAAACAAACCAATCCCAAATAAAAATAATCAATTAAAAAACTGTTCCCGCCAAAATAATACTTAGAATGAACTACAACAATCAACCCCAAAACTGAACAAATAGTTTTAATTAAATTCCCAAACCAAAACAAAACTGTTAAATAAGTGATATAAACAAATTTTTACTACGTTAATAAATAAATAAATAAATAAAATAAGAAACAAAAATAAAAACAAGCAATATAATTTGACCTAAATAGATAAACAAACGACTTCCGGTGAAATAACCGCCATAATAGAATACCCACAATGCACCACTAACCCGTATATATATAAATAGCCGAGAAAAATAACAGCACACGTGGCTTGACGATTGCATATAGCATGAAACAGACTGTCGCCTCTAAGTGTTGACTTCTATGTTCACTTTTATATTTATATATATATATATATATATATATATATATATAGACATTTCATTGAATACGACAGGCAAGGTGCTTTTATTTAATTTTTTAGACAATTTCTAATGCGATCTAATAATCTTTTTCTTTTCAGATGACAAATTACATAAAAATTGTCCGAATGTTCTTTTTATCCGAGCGCTTTCGGCTATACATTTAGCCATTTTCAAGGATTAAATATTTTAACTGTTAAATAAGAAATAGTTTGTTCCATGTATGTTTTATTAAATGTTTTCATTTTTCAAGACATGGTCAAGATATTGTGTCCATGTTCATAGTTGATATTATTAAGTGTATTGTTTTTATTAATTCCATTACTTTTAGCCTTATTTTTGTTGCATGTATATGATGCTATTATATTAGTGGTGTCAACAAGTATGTTACGAATAGTGTCTGGTAGGTCCCCATGAATATTTAAATGAGATCCAGTTGAGAAATTGAGTCAGAAATGTTTAGAGTTAGTCTGAGTGTCAAATATGTTGTAGTGTGGCCTATACAATTATTTACGAATTTTGATTGATCAGGGATACAATTCCTTAATGGGCATGTGTGTATCTATATATATATATATATATATATATAGTATTTCCTTCGGTGACCTTTTTCTTTAATAACGGCCTTAATTCTTCGTAGCACGTCATATACTAAATTCTTTAGTTTGTCAACGTCCTTCGCCAGATTTTTCCAGCATTCCTTTAATTAATTTAGCTCTGTGTTAAATTTCCTATTAGAAGCACGCTTGTCCATTATCGCCCAGAGGTTTTCAATCGGGATAAGGTCAGGACTGTGACTAGGCCACTGGAAGAGTTGCAATTTACCCTCGTCCCGCTTCCTCTCTAGATAACGTTTATTCTTTAAGGCAGAATGCTTAGGTTCGTTATCGTTACTAAATCATTTTTTGACTTGTATAATGTACATATATACACCTATAATAATAGCCTGTATTAATAAACGAATTCTATTACTCACTTGTCTTGGTAAAAATACAAAATTCGACTTTCTATGGGTGCGTCCATTTTTTTGATTCGTACTGTATATATACAGAGAAACCTCACTTCTTAACCATAATATGTTCTGAAAGTCTTTTCTAAAACCGAATTATGCGAGAACCAAATCATTTCCGCCATTACAATTAGAGAAAAGAGAATTTGTTTCCAAGCACCAGATGGATGATTATTTATATGCTTACACTATATATTTTAGGATAAAAAAACATTTATTCAAACAGTAAAAAACACTCAAAATAGTAAATGAAAAGAAAAACATAATAGAATTAAATTTAACCTATATGTATAATCGACGTACCTCTTTTTTTGCGATGTGTTAACAGAAGAGGATGGAGGAGAGGAGTTATTTCTTAGAAGGGCAGTTCGCTTCCATAAAAAAAAAAAAAAAATCTGCTGTCTTTCAGGGGTGGGGGGTGGTTCTTACCTTCTTGTGCCCTGGCAAGGACTTTTCCTCTTTAATAATATAGGTCCTGTGTGGCATTCGTTTCCAAAATAATCCTGTTTCATCCCCATTAACAACCTGTTGGGGGAAACTCCTTTCTTCAGCAAGTCACTAAACTCAATGAGAACTTTCTCAGCTGCTTTCTTGTTTGATCTCGCCACCTATCAATGCCTATGTACACTGTGTATTTCACTTCTCCTCTTAAATTTCTCAAAACAACCTCCACTACCTTTGAATTTAAAAGTATGATTTATAGGACTAATACCAGGTGGGTTTTTTACTAGATCATTATACATTTCTAATGCTTTTTTACAAATAAATGCTTCACTGATACTGTCACCGACTGTTTCTCATATATATATATATATATATATATATATATATATATATATATATATATATATATATATATGGATCAAGATTAAATTGAACCAAGAAACATTAGTATAAAAAGTGCTCAATACATGTTACAAAGTAAATTAATAAAAATAACATATAGGGCTATATAACATATAGTAGATCAATTGATTTCGCTATCTCCGTTGGACAGCCAATTGATAAAAATCGTCTGAAGGTTTCCGTAAGTTTGAAATCAAGGTAGCGAAATCAACTGATCTCTTATTTTTTAAAGTGTGTGTATATATATATATATATATATATATATATATATATATATATATATATATATATATATATATATAGTTGGATTTGTATGGGTTTTAAACTAAATATGTTAGTTCTATCACTGATATTGAGCGCTTTCTCATAAGTACCGCGCATATATAATGTATAAATAATATATATTTATAAAACATTGCATGCATATATATATATATATATATATATATATATATATATATATATATATATGTGTGTGTGTGTGTGTGTGTGTGTGTGTGTGCAAATATATAGAAAAATAGGAAAGAACCGTTAGGTTAATAATCTGAAGTTCTCTAGCATTTTTGTTTTTATTCTTAAAAAACAGTGCTCAATACGTAAGTAGAGCCTAAATTATAATTATTTTTTAAAGATATGATTCCATCGCTATATAAAACTTCTTATGTTTCAAAAACAGGTTCTAAAAACTTCAATTTAATTATGAAAATTAATTATTCTTGGAATCAAAAATATCGCTCTGTTTCATCTTCAAGCGAAATTGTTGGAATTAAAAATTTCGCTTGAAGATGAAACAGAGCTTGATACTTTAATTCAATTTAATTTCTATAATTAAATTGAAGACTTTATCTCCTGTTTTTGAAACTTGAAAACTCTTATGTAGCGATGGAATCATATTTAAAAAAAATAATTATATATATATATATATATATATCCTACAAGTTCGGGAAGACGAAGAGAAGGCTTCAATTTACACACGTATCAGAGTTCTTAAATCAAATTTTTGAACGCATGATCCTAGGGATCAGGTTATATGTGAGATAAAAGCCAACATCTGACTTCTTAGACCGAAGTTCGTACGCAAGGTTCGCAGTTTCCAGCAAGGACTTTTATTTTTATATTTGTCTAAGTCTAATATTTTGATTACAAACAGCCAACATAACTTCTTACTGAAGATACGAACCCCAGTTTATATGCTATTTTGTAAGGACGATAAGTTGAGGAGGCAGTTGGTTAGACACATGACCCTCATGGGATTAATTACCATTTGTTGTGTTCTCACAGGAAAACAGAAGCAGCCAATTGAAGACCAAGGGCGACTCGTTTTTCGAAACATACGAACAACGCATCCACCTCTTATTCTCTGTCAATGACACATTCTTAGAAACGAGATAATGTGTAGTCCTTATCTTGCTTAAATTACCACGCCGATGCAATTAATCAAGCCTGTCCGATGTCACGCGATAAGAGTGACGCATGAGTTTCCTGTTACGCTGACCTTGTCTATACAACAATTCATGAGGAAGACAGTTGATAATTTCTTCGTTAAATGCTGATCTCGTGTGAAGATCACACAAATCCTGTGCATTGAATAAGTCAGTTTGGTTAGACTGAGGTTGGCTTAGAATAAAAACAAAATATTCTATGATGTAAAAAAATGAATCATTTTTTGACATGTACGCGTTTTCATGTTTTTATGTCCCCATGCATGAATAAAATCATTGATAACTGACTTCGAATTTTTATAAGATAATGCCTGATCCTAGAAGCTTATAATTAATAGTAAATCAAGCACTAAATTAAATAATTAAATTTCCCAAGTAGGCATCTATGCGGACGATACTACTATTTATTCCTGCCTCAAAAACAAATCTAGTGTCGCCGACAAAACTAACCTGGCCGAAAAAGGACCTCCAATCGGTTGTGAACTGGGGCAGAAATTGTCTGGTTAATGCCTCAAAAACAATTGTTCTCTATTACTCACCAGAGAGAACCATCCCTGCATCCCATTAGAATATCTGACGCTCAACTCCACGAGAGCACCTCTTTGCGTCTGCTCGGTCTCACATTGTCTGCTGACCTGAGATGGAACGAATACATTGAGTCAGTAGCTTCGTCCACCGCTAGGAAAGTTGGCTTCCTGATCAGCGCCAGAATTTTTTTCTAGCCGGAGTCAATCCATCAAATCTACAGATCAAACCATTCGCCCATGCATGGAGTATTGCTGCCATAGATGGTCTGGAGCCCCTTCTGTTTGTTCCAAGGTCCTCGATCAAATCCAAAAGCCCCTATGCAATGTAATTGGCTCTGTCGTTGCCTCCCTCTGCCTTTTTTACAAATACTTTCACGGTAACTGCTCCGATGAAATCTTTTCGCTGATTCCCAGACTTCATGAATTTAAGCGTTCAACTAGGCTGGCATATCGCTCGCATTCTTTCACTGTCGAAACTGCTAAATGTAGCCGTCTCTTCTACTCCAATAGCTTCATGTCTCGCACTTCTCGCATGTGGAACTCCCTCCCCATTTCTTGTTTTCCTGATAACTATAACCTCCAACTATTCAAATGTAATGTCAATCGATGTCTCCAGATGCCTTGATCTATTCCCTATCCCTCTCTTCATCCTTTCCTGTATCACTACTCTTTATTCTAGCTCCAAATGTAACCCCTTTGCTTTCTAGTGGCTTCCCGCCTTGATTAAAAAATATCAAGCAAATACGGTGTTTTAATTGCGGATGGAAAATGTAACACCGTATTTTTTACAATGATATGCCCCTGTGTAGGGCCAAAGAGCCTCCTGAGGTAGATGATTACAGCTTAAGAGACTAAAACGACGTTATAAGATCACCAAGACGGAAGTGTCTATCGGAAGTGAACTAGAAGGAAAATCTTTCGAAGGAAAATGGAAAACCAATACTAATCAGGAAACATGAGTTACTTGCCTTATTTACATTACCGCATTCACAACGCTTCGAATGTTGTACGTTCCGGCCTTCTTCAGGTGATTCGAATAATGTAAATAATGCAAATAATCATCAGAGATATAAACAGATAAGGAAACAAGTGATAAACCTAAAGAGATAAAAAAGAGATATCACCAAAGTACTCTGTTTTCTGTTCATCCCATTGATAAAAATGTCATCAATATAAATTTCCTTGAGACTAAACCATTTTTCTGTTGGTACTTGATAAAACCACGATGCCAAATTTTGTTCATTTTAAAGAGAAATCGTTACTAGTTATGTTTATCGTTTTCTTTGCTCAGTAATATTTCAGTTCAGATGTAAAGAAACAATAGAGCTATTAATAAGAAGAATTGAAATTAACGCATACAAGATAAATTCACCACAAACAGAAAAATGCTTTTGTCGGATGCTTACAATCTTTTGATGCCATCTTGGACGAATGCATCTATCAACAATGGCTTGTCTGCATTTGGGAAACTAGAAGGAATATGAACTTCAGCAACTCAGTACTAGATCTGTCTGGAATGCATTGGGGAATAGGTTTCAAACCACCGATGTCAAGGTCACAAAAATAATTGTAGGGAATAAGTCATTTCCTTTGTTTTGTAGACAGAACCAATTGAGAAATACTATTTACTGACTAAAGGGAAAAGTCAAAATTTTCTTACACGATATAATCGGCCATTCTTGATTGACTCTATCTGCCCTGTTAGCTATTCTTCGCTGGTGCAGTCTCTTGATGAAATGGTTCACCAAACTTGTCACTCATAGCACCGGGTTTGACAAGAGATCAAGATGCGAGTCAAGGAAGTGTATCTTCAATGACATGTTACAGTCAAGATGTTTGTATGCCTTCAGGAGGTCTTCCATCAGTTTGCTGTCATTGTTTCTTCTCTCATTACACAAAGTTCGTTGCCACTGACTTGAAGACTTTCCATGTAGCTTTCATCGTAGAACTATGTTTTCTGTTCATCCCATTGGTAAAAAAAGTCACCAATATAAATTTCCTTGAAGGTAAACCCATTTTTTGTAGGTACTTGATAAAACCACGATGCCAAATTTTGTTCATTTTAAAGAGAAGTCCTTACTAGTTATGTTTATCGTTTTCTTTGCTCAGTAATGTTTCAGTTTAGATGTAAAGAAAGAATGGAGCTATTAATAAGAATTGAAATTAATGCATACAAGATTTCACATCTGTAGCATCAATCCTTCATAGTTAGCCTATGAACATTTCAGCCCACCCACAAGCGTATTGAATAGAAAAAAATAAGAATATTTTCGAAACATATAGTGAAAATTTACTTTGGAAATTATGAAAAAAAAAACGTTATTCAGTAAAATAATCCTCAAGATGCCGTCACGGATCTGTTGCATGCCCAGATCAGGGTTTTGTCGTTAATACTGCCAATTCTATGAGCATTTTCAGATATCAAGGAATCCTTATTTTTGATTTTTTCGGTGACAGTATTACAGGCATTGCTGTATAGCGTAGAGAATTCAAAGCATCAGATTTAAGAAGCCACATGTTGCGGGTAAATTGATCGTAGTTTAGATGATAGCGAGATGAGTTCAGTTGGAACGCGCACCGATATTCCATCGATCCAGGGTTTGACCATCATCTTCAACACCCCAATCTAGGCGTTGACATTGACCTAAGGCCCTGAGAGAAGAAAGCTCACAATGACATGAAGTCGATGTGATATACTGTGGTTTCTTATGTGGGGCTGGCCTCGAATTCTCTTTTTCTACGCCTGTTCCCTTTGCAGATGCTGACAATCTTTGATACCAAAACCGTCTTGTTTAAGCAGATAATAGAAATTAGCCAACATTAAAATGAAAGAAATCTTAAGGCAGGAAAAGAAAGATGGATAAAAAATAAATGACAATGAATTTGAACCAAATAAAACAGATGTCAAAATGCGATTTATCGATATATCGTGGCAAGTTATCCCGTCGTAGAATGCGTACTGAACTCCGGGGAAATATTCGCTGACCGATTTTTTGAAACAATTCCATGGATGTCGAAATGTAATTCATCGGCCCGGTGTTAAGGAGTTATCATAAAACAGAATTCTCTGGCGCACGTTGTTTTGGGACCCATCCGGCTGTTGATTAGTTGATTGATGTGTTACGAAACTCCAAATAAACTACGAATTCCATAATTCTAATTAGTCAAGATTGTCGAACGGATCTCAGCAAATTTGAAACATGTATTGGGCGCCAGTCATCTAGAAGAACATTAACTAATCACTTTTTTCTGAGGATCACGAACCGAATTTTTCACAAAGATAAGATCTTTAACGATATTGTTACGGGTCCCGTTTTTAGCCAATAGACCAAGAATCCGAATATTGTTTAAGCGTGTTTCTTCACATAAATAACTAATTTATAGTAATGTGAATATCAATTGTTTCCTTATAAGGAAACATTCGACATTCATATCGACATTCGGTTGAAGTTTATAACAAGACTAATACTAATAAAAACTCTTTTTATTTCACACCAAATAGAGAAAACATATTTCTCATTAGATTCTGTTTTGATTGAGATGTTAAATAATGTTCTCCACCTAATGTGGGTGTTTTTTTTTTATTTTGGACCATGGCATTGGTTTATTTTTCATCGCCATTTCGGAGGTTTTTGAAAAATTTTATATTTATATATTCTGAATTTTTCTCGGACTCAGTGGAATTGATAAACTCAATAAAAATCGAAGTAAAAATGCTCTTGACATTAAATCTATATACATACATACATACATATATATATATATATATATATATATATATATATATATATATATATATATATATATATATATATGTGTGTGTGTGCGTGTGTCTCATTGAATAATTTAGACAAGTTTTGTCTACTTATTTTCAATAGGATCCTCCCATATTCACGGACAAGTTTCTTACTATCCTTCTTAAAGTAAGAGAGAAAATTACCATGTTGATACGTATTCGTTTATTCCGAGTACTTTCGACATTAGCAGAATGTCATCATCAGGGTGTTGTTTTTGTTTCTCTGAAAGTTAGAATTTTTAACTGTGAAGTTAGAAACGCTAAAATCATGTATTGTACTATTGAAATTTAATAATGTAAATGCCAGGAGAGTTAACTAAGTTTTAAAATGTCCATATGTTAAAACAAACAAACTATGAGTTAAAACTTAGATATTTTAAACTATCTACTGTAAACATTTTAAAAACATTTGTGCAATGAGACATATCTTAAAGAAAACATGCTGCGAAAATATACGCAATATGTATATATGTATATGATAAACATATAGTTTTAATGTATGCTATATATATATATATATATATATATATATATATGTGTGTGTGTGTGTGTATGTATTAAGGGGAAGATAGAAGACTAAACGTTTTTTGTTATATTTCATTTTTCATATATTTTACATTATTTTACATATTTTTTGCTACAAGTGTTTCGTGTCTTGTGACATTCAGCAGACGAAGAATGGTTATTTTCATATAATATTTAAAGAAATACATTTTCTTTTGTTTAACTATTTTCTTTTGTGCGTGGTAATAATCCGAATTCTTCTTGGAATACAAGAAGAATTTGGATTACTACCCCAAAGTAATTTCTATTCTACAAGAATACAAACCCCAAAACAATATATTAGAAATTATTTCCAAATCAAGACAGTCAGTTATATACCATGCGTGATACACGCTTAGGCGATCATTTATCTTTTGATACATGACTGACGAGGCAGTTTTTTTTCCCGCAATAAGTTGCCATTTCTTTCTGTGGTAGACCAGTTGCTACCCAAAACCAGTTGCTATCGAAGGGTATACAAGCCATATCGGGCCTACTGTAGCTGCGATTGGGGAGAAGAAGAGGATTTATACCTTTCCCAAGAGTATTAGCTCGTAAGTGAATGTAATGGATTCGACTGGAATTCGAAATCGGCTCTCCCATTTCTCAATCCAAACCGCTATCCATTACTCCACCGACACGAAATCAAATGCCTACTATACGATCTACAGCGAACTCATCACGTAAAGACAAAACAGTTTCTAAGTAATAAACTAAATATATTTAACTTCATTACAGAATTCAAGAAAGTATGTGAAAAATAAATAAGTGTATATATATATATATATATATATATATATATATATATATATATATATATATATATATATATATATATATATATATATATATATATATATATGAAGAAATATAGTTTTAAGGTGTGCTATATTTATGGGATAAAGTGCTCAATATCAGAGATAAAGCGTATGTAAATATAAATATAAAAGTGAACATTGACGTCAATACTCAGAGGCGAAAAGCTGTTTCATGCTGGACGCAATCGTCAGGCCGCGAATGCTGGATTTTCCCCGACTATTTATATATATGGGTCAGTGATGCATTGTGGGCAATCTATTCTGGCAGTTATTTTTGTGGGAGTGGCTTGTTTGTTTATTTTTGTTATCTAAATTACGTCAAAATGAAAATAACACTGACGTCTCTTTTTAAGATATACCTATCAAAATAACACAAAAAATATCTTTAAATACTAAAGAGTTAATTTATTCAATAAAATCGCTATTGGCTTCAGTTACAACCTCCAGATGACTTTGGAATCTCCTGCAACTCTTTGGAGGTCTCCTACTTTAAGCAGCCATAATCTTTGACTTCAGTTCATCTTTTGTGTTACAGGCTCTTGATCTCTCGCTCAACTGTGCCCCACAATAATTAACGGGATTGCAGTCTTGCGAGTTATGTGGCTAGATAAAAGGAGTGATATGGTTTCAGAAATTGTCTGACAGACATGATTGGGTTCTTCTGCTAGTGTGGCATAGTGCAGAGACCTGTTGCTAGAAATAAGATCGTCCAGCAACGATCTTCTTGACCCAGAGCAGCACTAACTGCTCAAGGTACTTGATGTAGGCCTCCGTGTTGAGTCTGAAGACCTCACTAGCAAATTCGAGAATTGTTTTCTTATCAGAATAATGAAAGTGAAATTTTCTTGCTTCTGTACATTCGCAGTCACAATTAGACTCATCCAACTCTTCTCGAAACCTCTGCGCTGTCCTTAGATTGACACCCAGCCACTCTGAAATGTTCGTATTAAAGCTTCCGGTGGGAATAGCATACCGTTACCAAATTTACCCATCTTACCCTGTATTTATAAGAAAACTTATCTATAAAACGCACCGATGTATGTGACGCATCTGCATTTTGGCAAGAAATATCGTGGAAAAATCACAGTCTGAACATATCTATCTCAGTTTGTTCATATCTATCAACCGATCTATCACAGTCTGAGCATATCTATCTATCTATCTATCTATCTATCTATCTATCTATCTATCTATCTATCTATCTATCTATCTCAATCTGTTTCTATCTATCTATCTGTATGTCTGTTTGTCTCTGTTTCTCTCTCTCTCTCTCTCTATATATATATATATATATATATATATATATATATATATATGTCTGTTTCTATCTATCTATCTATCTATCTATCTATCTATCTATCTATCTAATAATAGTATCTGGCACTACCAATAATGTCAGAGACTAGCTGGCTTTCAGCCGAAATATATGAACAGACCTGCCTCCGTTGATTCATCTTTCATTGAAGGAAGATATAAAATCTGTGTGGTTTTCCTCACCCCGTCTCTTTCTTCTGTATCTCCCCTTCTTTTTCTCTCACCTTCTCTCTCCGGCGCAGAATTCGATTTCTCTTTTCCCACCTTCCGTATGAGTCTCACTTTTCATTCATCTTCCGCACATTCCTCACCCCACCAAACTCTGTTATTCTCATCTCGCCATTCTACTGTCGCTAACAAAGGCCATGCCACTGACCGCGACCCATGGAGCCGATCCAGTGGTCAGTGCCCTTACCAAGTGACGAACGTCTTTCAACCTTTTGCTCTGACTGTAGCGTAACTTCATTACGCCGGTGCTTTATCATCGTCTACGCAAAACGACTCATCCGAACGACCGGACGGTCAATTGGTGTCCCACCCAGCGGAATTGTTATTAGTCAACTCACAAAGCCGGAAGACCGGTTATTAAAAACTTTGTTGCATCCTTTTGCGAGTCGAACAAAGAATTATAGACAATAGTCGATAATTGCATGACATAGGTGCTGGTGTTTTAATTGCATTCTTATTTTTCTGTCCTGATTACTGCAATGGCCGAATTTGAATGTATGATACAGGTGGCCAAGTGTAGGGCCACAAAAAAAAAAAAATCTGAATGATTTAAAAGATAACTCACAAAGCTTTCGGGAATTTAACCCTGAAATAAGAATCATCATCATCGTAGTCATCGTCATTATCATCATTGTCTCAGATCTATTTATCTCTCTCAGTCTGTTTATATCTATCTATCTATCTATCTATCTATCTATCTATCTATCTATCTATCTATCTATCTATCTCAGTATGTTTCAATCTATCTATCTATCTATCTATCTATCTATCTATCTATCTATCATAGTCTGTTCATATCTATATCTATCTATCTATTTCAGTCAGTTCATATCTATCTATCTATCTATCTATCTCATTTTCTTTTAGTCTCTCTCTCTCTCTCTCTCTCTCTCTCTATCTATCTATCTATCTATGTATCATAGTCTGTTCATATCTATCTATCTATCTATCTATCTATCTATCTATCATAGTCTGTTCATATCTATATCTATCTATCTATTTCAGTCAGTTCATATCTATCTATCTATCTATCTCATTTTGTTTTAGTCTCTCTCTCTCTCTCTCTCTCTCTATCTATCTATCTATCTATCACAGTCTTTTTCAATCTATCTATCTATCTATCTATGTATCA
This sequence comes from Acanthosepion lycidas, assembly GCA_963932145.1. Lineage (NCBI taxonomy): Eukaryota > Metazoa > Mollusca > Cephalopoda > Sepiida > Sepiidae > Acanthosepion > Acanthosepion lycidas. The sequence goes on from OZ010583.1 coordinate 12,513,210, forward strand.
TAGTCTGTTCATATCTATCTATCTATCTATCTATCTATCTATCTATCTATCTATCTATTTCCGAGATATCTCTCAAAGGTTTCGGTAATTTAACCCTGAAATAAGAATCATCATCGTCGTCATCATCATCATTGCATCGACTGATGTAATTGTTAGGAGTACCTAAGCTCATAAAAAACAGGATACTTCCTTCACGATGATCTTTTGGCGGTGGCTCTCAGGATTCCCAGAATTGTCTTGTCCGTCCATTCTTCGATGTTCTCTAACCAGCTTTCGCGTTGCTGTTCCCGCCTGCGTCCGCCTCAAATAGTGCCATGCATGATGGTCACGCAGAAGCTCTGATATACATAAACCATGATTCATGATTCATGTCGGTCCATGAGATACTGATATTTCCACGCACATGGTCATTTGCTTTCTGCTCCAAGTATGAGATGCGGAGGAACTTTCTCAAGTATTAGGTCTCGAACGCTTGGGTCTTTTTTCTTGGCTCAACCAAGAGCATACAAATCTCACACTCATAGAGGAGTATGAAATGTGCTAAATAAATAAATGTTGATTCTCATTAAGCGCTTCTTTACGAATTTGAAGAATTTAAGGATACTTGGATGCACGGTGGAGTAATGGATAACAGTTCGGGTTGAGGAATTGGAGATCCGAGTTCGAATACTCGTCGAATTTATTGCATATACTTTCGGGATAATATCCTTGTGAAAGATGCGAATCCATCTCACCTCGTCATTATGGGTAAGTAGGAGGAGAGACAGGGTCCTGTAGCCTTGGTTATCAACCAGTCTAGGATGAAGACTGTAAACAACTTGCACGTCCTACCTTTTTACATTCTGAGTGGATGAAGAGGATAACCTGAAAAATCCAGTTTCAAAAGTAACCTGGAAGCAAACGCAATATTCTGCCTGGAATGTCAAAATGAACCACAATTATCGGATGAATTGTAGTGGTGACGACAGCGGCGGCGCAAAATGCGCTATGTAAATAAATGATGGTTTGAGCACTTAGTTTTCAGTTACAACCAAACCTGGTCCCAAGTACTTGCATGGCAAATTCTGTCGTTTCAGATGGAGATGGATATCATTCATTATATCTAATCAACTTGAAAATTGATAGAAATTGTTTGGGCTTTGCCTACTCTCTTATAAAACAAAGCTTCATATGAAGAGTAGCGATTTGTAGAGCTTTAACTTACTCTGGAAGCTAATGTAATACGGATAAATATCCTTAATAAATTTACACGGTTTACTTTTGGAAAATTATATTTGGGTACGAATATATTGATCTCAACATTTCTTTTAGGATTACCTCCATACTTGAAGTTCTCTAATAAGATCGTGTTAAAACGCTGTCTGGAAATTGCGTGTAATCTAAAACCTTTCAACAGAAATTTAATTATGGGAAAGTGAAAAAGTCAGGCAAGCAAGAAGTCTCACTGATTCAGTTTTACGGTTTATCAAACATTTCGTTATTTAAAGATTATTTAAAGCCAGAAAATATTTTTTATCGTAAGAATTTATTTTTTGTAGATAATAATGGTTTAGTGAGAAAAATGTTACTAATTAACCCCCTGATGTGAGGAGAAGTGGATTTATGCCTTTCCCAAGTGTATTTGCGATATGTATATCAGCGGATATAACTAATCCAACTGGAATTGGAACTCGGCTCTCCGATTAACAATTTAGAGTCATTATCCATCACACCACCCGCACATACAGACTTACAGCGCCTGGTAATTCTAAGAGGTCACCCCCCTAGGTACTTACCATGCGCGGCGTTTCTTAACTTCGGTTATCGTACGGGAACCGGTGCATGAAAGTTATGTAGTCATAAGCTGCAGGTAAAGGGTTTATCTGTTTTGTTTTACGTCATATTAACCTCAATGGGTTATTTAAAGCCAACAAAATTCTTTATTGCTTGTAATATTTTTTCCAAAAATGTATTGCTGGTAATATTTTTCTTTAAAAATTTATTATTAATATATTATGTATTACTAGTAATAATGTATTTTTGATAATATTTTTTTAGAAGAAAGTATTTCTGGTATTAAAATTTATTTTTACACTTTGATAGTTTAGGGGTTAACTATTTCCCCATAGCTGGGACCCTAACAGGTGCTACTACACCGAGTCAGGGTGTACCTGGGAACACCAGCAATTAAGAAGTGGTTTCACGCTCTTCAAAACCTCCTGATCAGAGGCATTGCTGTCGGACGCAGTTTATCGTCTTACCCAGGAAGCGGATGCAGTTTATCGTCATACCCAGGACGCGGATGTAGTTTATCGTCTTAACCAGTACGCGGACTTAGTTTATCGTCTTACCCAGGACGCGGGTGTAGTTTATCGTCTTACCCAGGACGACAGGTAAAAGGAAGCAAACGACAAAGGGAATGACTCAAGTGTTTCTGGTCGATGCTTAGGTGTTCCGCTGCAAACTGTGCGATAAAGCTTGGCATGTTCAGTCATCTTCTAAATTCACTGAACTGGCTTTTGTATGACAATTTTACAATTCAACAGACGCCACGAATCCGTTGTTCCCGATTCATAAAAATAGCCTCAAATTGAACAATATTATCCAGTATCATTGATGTCGACGCTCCCCCAGAAAGATTATCATCCCTGACAAAGTGTCGCGAATCCTTGAAATATTAGTAAAACAATTTTTTTTTGTTCTGGCTAACAGCATTCTCATTTATCACTTCTTTACGAATTTGAAGAATTTTAAGTTACTTGGATGTACGGTGGAGAAGTGGATAACAGCTCGGATTGAGGAATTGAAGAGCCGAGTTCGAATACTCATCGAATTCATTGCATTTACTAACATGATAATATCCTTGAGAAAGATGTGAATCCATCTCTCCTCGTCATTATGGGTAAGTAGGAGGAGAGACAGGGTCCTGTAGCCTTGGTTTTCAAACAGTCTAGTAAGAAGACTCTGAATTGAAACCAACTTGCACGTCCTACCTTTTTACATTCTGAGTGGATAACGAGATACCTGAAAAATCCAGGTTCAAAAGTAACCTTGAAGGAAACGCAATATTCTGCCTTGAATGTCAAAATGAACCACAATTATCGGATGAATGGTTGTGGTGACGACAGCGGCGGCGCAAAATGGGCTATGTAAATAAATGATGTTTTGAGCACTTAGATTTCAGTTACAACCAAACCTGGATCCCGATCCTTGCATGGCAAATTCTGCCATTTCAAATGGCGATGAATATCATTCATTATATCGAATCAACTTGCAAATCGAGAGAAATTGTTTGCGCTTTGCATACTGGCTTATAAAACAACGCTTCTTACGAAGAGTAGCAGCACAAATCCAGGTTGTGTTTAGATCAATTTTCACAAATTCTTGAACTACGCCCCGTATTCATGACGTCACGCATCCTAAGGGAGGGAGGGTTTCCTCATATAATGCAGCCATAGCAGAAGCGATATGTCTAAGGCAAATATATCCCATAGCCAACTAAGAAAGTTGACTGTTGATACGGTTGGTTGAAGACGTAGCTGCATAGACGTAGCTGCATAGACGTAGCTGCATAGACGCAGATCAAACCACAGACATGGAAGATCGGAGCCGATACCTCTCCAGGTTGGTTTTTAATTCAGTTTTTTTTTATTTCTCTTAGAGCAGCTGCCACTCAAGGCCTATCATTTAGCCTATAGCAGGATTCATGCTTTTTTTTCAAAAACATTTACATCAAGTAAAAAAAAAAGAAAAAGAATCGACTTGAATTTGAACTTGGCTCGTAGATTTTATTTTCCACATCGATAAAACTTACACTGTCCACACATACAAGCCCTGTGTTTGTCTAACTGAAAAAATATTGATAATTTTAAAGAAAATCAGATGACTTCGCAGTATCATTGATATATCTGCAGCACTATGTCTTTTATTTTTCATGTTAAAATTTCAAATAAAAAACAAGATCTAATTCTGTTAAAGGCCTAGTGGCTGAAGTCGTTGCTAATTTTCTTATATATTTAAGCTTCAAGAATTCATTTAAGTAAATAGATATGTATGCATAACTGGCCACTCGTATTCGAGGATATTAAAGTGGCTAGGCAATCCCTGTTGCAGATGAATGCCCAGGCTCATTTTTTGTGTTTATTTAACTCCCACAGAGCCTATTGCAACTATGCTAAGAAGACCTTAGTTACAATTTCTGGCGGTCATTTGACAAAAATCGCCTGAGGATACCGATTGTAAGATTGAAACCAAGGTAGCGGATTCAACTGACCTCCTGATTTTGAAAGTTAAAACTCTGCATGATATTTTTACTTTTATATATATATATATATATATATATATATATATATATATATATATATATATATATATATATATATGTATATATATATATATATATACAAAGAAGAAATATAGTCTTAAGGTGTGCTATATTTATGGGCTAAAGTGCTCAATATCAGAGATAGAGCGTGTGTAAATATAAAAGTGAACATTGAAGTCAACACTTAGAGCCGACAGTCTGTTTCATGCTAGACGTCATCACCAGGCCATATATATATATATATATATATATATATATATATATATATATATATATATATATATATATATATATATATATATTGCAGCTTTGATTTCTCTGCCCACACTATTTCTCGCTGTCACTTTCTTATTCAGTCTAAATCCATAAGTATCTTTATCTCTTGCTATCTGTATATCTGTTTAAAGCTATCGACATCTATTTATTTATGGCAGTTATGAGATACAACTCTATATATCAGACTAATAGTGGGAAGTTGAATGACAAAATGGAAAGAAATCCAATGTTATGCGTTTCGTCTTGCAAAAGGACTTCGTCAGACTAATAATGACTTTATCCGGGCACTTAATTTATGTAGCGGGGGGGGGGAACGGATTATAATTCCACATGGAAATAAAAACACTGAGAAAACAGGGAAATGGCTTTAGATTTAAATTTTCAGCGTCCAAGATGTCTGACCTAATTCAGTCTTTGGGGTTTCTTGTTATCGCTAGTGTTTCTAAATATCTCTCTCATCTATTGAAAATATTGAAATAAGAAAACTTCTAACTTTAAATTTAGATTTAGTAATTTAATCACTTAAAAGTCAGTGGTAAATTATTAGTCCTATTCTCTCAAGTAGTTTTGTTAAGAGATAGAAATTAGTACAGATACATAATTTCGAAACGCGTAGTATAGGTTTTTTACATTCATTCAGTTATCTCTCTCTCCCCCTCTCTCTCTCTACTGTAGTCATTCTATCTATCTATCTATCTATCTATCTACTGTTGTCATTATATCTATCTATGTAATCTACTGTAGTCATTCTACGTACGTACGTACGTACGTACGTACGTACGTACGTACGTACCTACCTACCTACCTACCTACCTACCTACCTACCTACCTACCTACCTACCTACCTACCTACCTACCTACCTACCTACCTACCTACCTACCTACCTACCTACCTGCTGACGGTCACATCGCAATGAAACTCCGGTTTCCGCACAATCACCGAAGTTAAGCAACGTCCAGCCTGGTCAGTACCTAGAGGGGTGACCGCTCGAGATTACCAGGTCTTGTAATCTTGGGTGTGCAGATGGTGAAATGGATAATAGCTTTAGAATTGTTAATCAGAGAGCTCACTTCCAATTCCCGGTCGGTCAGTTATATTCATTTACGCGCAAATACATTTGGGAAACTTAGTAATCCACCTCTTCCCACTCCCCACCCATCTATGGTTTAATTATCATAATTGTATCAATATTTCTAAATTAATACAATCTAAAAATATTTCCTGACTTTAAATAACCTGCAAAGGGTTGATAAGATGTAAAAAATGTATTAATCTATCTATCTGTTGTCGTCTTTCTACCAATCCGTACTGAAATCTTTACTAAAAATGAATGTGTTTACCGGCATTTGAAGAGTGCGAAAGTAAGGCTGATAAAATTGGTAAGTCCTCCTGGGCACAATGGAGAGTGGCACGAAAGTGTTTTTGTGTTCCGTACCATCTTTGCAAAAGTCTTTTATCCAACAAGCGGTCAAATTCGTAACGTTAATTAATGGTGCTGTTTGGTAATTTGGCAGAAGCAAGACGGCACAGCCGACAGCGATGGCTGAACACAACAAGTTCGATAAGCCCGGCAGTATATCAGCGCTTAATGATCTCAGCTCTAATGACAGGTGAGCTGAAATATTACCTGTCGACCCAAGAACGGACTTTGTCCACAGAAGGCGACGGCTAACGAATCACTTTGCTGAAGATCCACTTCCGAAGCCGAACGCCGAGTGGCAATGTCACGGGTTGATTTGCGAGGAAACACCGTCTGTTTTGGCACGATTCCAAACTGCAGTCTCACTGTCGTAAATTCTATCTTTGCTTCCTCAGGCCGTAAGTGTGAATAGATGGCTGTGTAGACGAAGATATCTGAGCTTCTCTCATTCTGATGAAAGAGCCAACCGTCCTTATTTTCTGTCCTCTTAAAATCAGTCGTACTGGAAGAAAAAAGACTGTCTGCACACTGGCGCGCAAAACAATAATACTCACATGATTTATTGATTGGTTTTCTACAGCTTATCACCCTCTTTTTAGGTTATTTAAAGCCAGAAAATATTTTACAGGTACTTTGACCCTTTTCTGACGGAAATTTAAACTAGGAACCTTTCACCGAACGGATATTTGGCCGACGGGCATTTAACCGAATGAACATTTAGCCGAAAACGTAGTGGCATATTTACATATATGCCACAGTATCTGTCTATATTTCTGAGATGAGGTATTATGTACACTATTTACATTATTCGGACTATTGTCCTCATCTTTGTCGCCATATTTATTACAATGTTTCGGCTCTCCAGTATCTGTCTATATTTCTGGGATGAAGTATTATGTACGCTATTTACATTATTCAGACTATTGTCCTCATCTTTGTCGTCATGTTTATTACAAAGTTCCTGCCGTTGTACGCTCCTGCCTTCTTCAGAATGAGAGAATCTGAGATATCTTTGTCTACAAAGTTCTCAAGAACACATGGCTCAGTTAATAAAGGCGTTATTTAGATCCAGTGAGAGGACCCAAAGAGTGTGAGTTCAAGACCACATTAAGGTGAGAACTTTCAGAGGGGAATTAACAGAAGATAACTGATAACTGTCATCCATTAAACATGGCACATGGAACTAGAACAGTCTACCCCAGTGAGCGAAATAAAGGGTTCAGTTCGGCATTCGAACCACCTGAAGGAGGCTGGAGCGTAGAACTGCCGAAACGTTGTAATAAATATGGCGACAAAGATGAGGACAATAGTCCGAATAATGTAAATAATCTATGTCACAATCTTTATTGTAATGTCCTACATATATTTATATTTATTTACTGGATTAATCTATAATTTTTCGTTTTTTTACAGGCTTTTTAAAAAAATCTATTCTGTATATATTATATTTTACTTCAAATATTACTGTAAGATGATAAGTATTTTGAGAAAAAGCACATTTTACTACAGCAAAAATCTTATGCTTTTACGCTATGAAAGATCTTTCAATTTCGCTTTTAATGATCTGATGTAATGAATATTAATACACCTGGGTTTCCCCCACATAGTAATATGATTGGCTGGTGTCAGCCATAAATACAGACTGATGTGGAGGTACATTGTCTACGAATATTGCCTACGCCTATTGCCTACCACTACGACGAGGACCAGTCAATTACGTCTACCTGCTAGATTATCCTACCCGGTTCCAGTAGCTAAAACCACTTAGCTACTTCGAATATATCCCTTTCCGGGACATATCATGATCACTGTCTTAAAGGGGTGAACTAACTTTTACGTTACTGTTAAATACGAACTGAAATAATTATGTGCTACTTTTTAATTAAATACATTCAAATATTTCTAAAAATACTATTTTCAATAAACAAATATTGAAATAAGAAAACTTTTAACTTTAAATTTAGATTTAGTAATTTAATCACTTAAAATTCAGTGGTAAATTATTAGTCCTATTCTAAATTATAATACTGCTAATTAAAATACTTAAAGTATTGATTGTTACTATTTTTACTGGTACTTCATCGGTGAAATATCCGTTCCGACAAATATCCGTCGGCCAAATGTCCGGCCACGATTTTAAGAAGGTAAGGATTTTTTTAATATAATAATGCTATAGTGATATAAATTTTGCTATTTATCCCATAGCTGGAGGGAGATATGAATTCCTCCCTTTCCCAAGGGTATTTGCGCGTAAGTGAATATAAAGAGTCTGTCTGGTATTCGAATTCGAATCTTCGATTAACAATTCTTAGTCGGTTTCCGCACATCCAAGCTTACAGAACTTCGAAGCGGCCACCTATTTAGGTACTGACAGGGCTCACTGTTGCTTAACTTCGACGTTCGTGAAGGACCTGGTGTTTCAATGTGATATGACCGTAAGCCTACTCACATCAGGTGGCGTCACAAATCCATACTAAAAACAATCCGCCCATTGTACGGATTTTTCAAATTGTTAGTGATCACCTCATATTTACTTTATCTAATTGGAAAAATAATGATTTTATGATAAATTAGAAAAATGGTATAATTTTAATTATAATCAAGATACCTGAACATACAACGGATCCTTGCTTAGTTTTCCACCCACTGACCAATGAATAATTAGCTATGCGTCTTTAGTATCATCTGTGCACCAAAAACCGGGAAGATTCCGCCGCACGTTCACAGGTAACAAAAGATGAAAATAAACACCGAAGCGAGAAATGAAAACTCAAACTATGTTTTCAAATTTTATTTAGAGCTTCGCTTGCTTGATATGGTTGGGAAGTGACGTGTTATTTAAGATAACCTCAGGCATGTTGGATTAATAGACAATCTATTCCATTCAACTCTCCCATCTACCAACTCTCTGCCCATTTCAACAAAACGACGCGTGGCTGGCAACACAAACGGGCCGCTAACATTTCCCACTACAAGATTTATAATATTCCTTCTTTAAGGCAGGCCATCAACCAAGGCTAGATAACCCAATCTATCCTGTTATGTAAACATTAGCTGAAAATGGCTTCATTTCTGCCTTTCTAAAGGTCATCTGTGTGAAAGTGAATGCAAAGTGCACGTTCGGTATTTGAACTCGTCTCGGCGAATCTGCTTTCTATGACGATAGAACCTTGCATCGCACCTACTTAATCGACACACTCATGCGTTGTTCATTCCCGAACCGAACTATCAGCGTCCTTTTGTACTGATAGTAAGTGGCAATCAGCTAGTCCTCTAAGATAGAATTAATTCTTGGTCGTGGTTCTAGGGTTAGTTTAATCCGCGCTGATAATTCTTTTAATTCTTATATAAGATTAGAAAAATGCAGAATTTAACTTTTGGGGTTGTTTGTAAAAAGACAATATGAGTTTTTTTTGTTATATTTTTCTTGCTACCATGTGCTGTTTTTTTAACCTTTAATATCACTTATATTTTGTTTTTGTTTTTTTTGGTTTTTTTTTCCTACGTCTGCATTGCTTTTGTTTTAGCGAGACTCGTGTGGTATTACGGCTGGGAGGCTCAAAGTCTGTCGTCTGCGAGGACTCTTAAGTAGAAGACTGGTTTTCGATTTTAAATTGTACAGTTTTTTTTTCTTTGTTTTTCACTTTTTTTTCTTTAATGCTTAGATTTTATTTACTTTTATTTTCAAAAGTCGTATGAACATCTGTGTTTGTCGTAAGAAATTCTGCTTGTCTTCAAAATCTTGTAGCTAAGGTGCATTATTTATCAAATATTACTTCTGTTGCAAAATTGGGTGAAGCGACAAATGTTTTTACGAAAAGAACTTCGTGTGCGCCTGTTCATTTTGACAAATGGATATTTTATAAGCAATGAAATGCCTACACTATTTACATTGTCCGGACAGTTTTCCTCATCTTTGTAGCCATATCCACGACGTTCCGGTCGTTGTACGCCCCGGCGTTCTTCAGGTGGTTGAAAGTTCGAACTGGACACTTTCTTTCGTCCACCGAGTTAAATTGTTCTAGTTCCACGTGCCAAGGCTTGACAAAAAATCTACTTCGTTGTTTAATAAGTTCTTTATTTCAATTTGATAGTACTTCATGGTAAACAATATTTTTAAAGAAAATGTCCTTTTTCTTCCTTTTTAACAGCGAAGAATAAATTATTAGGATTTCTTACTCTTGAGTATGCAACATACAACTGTGTAAATATTTCCTTCCTGGGCCAAATTCCAACTTTTTGAAGCGTTTGGTCTTGTGATTTGTTTATAGTTCTCGCAAACGCAGGGCGAACTGGAAACTAGAAAGACAATATTGCATTTTATTAAACAAGTATTTGTTATTTTAATCATTAAATAGTTTTTATTATTTATTTATTGTACTAAAATACTCAACTAAGTAAATCCAATTGTACTTTGTATCCCCAAGCCTGTTTGTACTTCTTCCCAATATTTAGTTTTAATTGGTGAATGCATGGCTGCTTTAGAGCAGGATCGTCAACCTTTTGCTATGTGCCGATGTAGATTTTTAAAATCATTCAGTGTGCCAACAGCATCCGTATTTTCTACAAGCCAAGGTCAATATACCTGTTCTACAATATATTTCATGTAGTAATATATAGTATATATACTTTAGCATATATTAAAATCAAAACAGCTAAATATCTTCTTTGCGTTGTAGTAGTTATTGGTTCGAACTTCGTGAGGTCATTTGTAGCTGAGTGCCATTGGAAATTGTTTGGCGTAACACGTGTGGCACGCGTGCCGTAGGTTGCCGACCGCTGCTTTAGAGGGTGTGCGGATGGACAGACGGAGAACAGGCGGAGAACGTAAGCCACGGAATTTTATATGAAGATAGATATCTCGTTTTGCTTACTTTTTTTATTTTTATTTTTGAGTCTGTATATATCCTCCCCGGGGATTAAACTCAAAATTAGTATTTAACTGTATTCACGAGGCACTGTTATAGTCCTCCCGGCCAAAATCGCGTTGAATTTACTGTTAACATATTTTGATACAAAGACATTATCATTGCATAAGGCACAAATACAATACTCGTTTGCGTATAAATCGATTTCCTGTAGAGGCTGAAATCCTAATCTTTTTTGGATATTAATGATAAATATGTCTTAAGCTAGAAAGATTGTGTATACTTGCGTTTAAATCGATTTTGTGTGGGCATCGATTCTTATTCTCGTATATAATGTCCACGGCATTGAGAATAAAATATAGTAGGATTATTTTGTAGGTTAGATAACAACATTTTTAACTCACCCCCCCCCCCCACAAAATTATTGAAAATTTATTGTGCTAGGCCATGCACCCTAGTAAAACCAACTGTACTTCTACCCTTTTAAATGTTTTTTTTGCGGTAGGTCAATATACAGGGTGTCCATAAAGTTCGTGTGAACTTTTAAAAAATTATAACTTTATTTGTGTTTGCGATAGAAATAATCTGTAAAAAATGTTATAAAGTTTAATGTACCTAGTTTTAAGTATAGCTAAAATAACTAATGTGATTTCAGGCATTACTGTAAATCAGTTGGCAATTTTTTTTTCGTGAACTGCAAAATCTTATTACCCTTTGTATTTCTAATGATGGAGGACATGTGGAAACTTAAATAAAATTTCAATAAAGCTTTAAAAAAAATATAGATTCATTCAATTTTTCAACAATACTTTCAGTGCAGACATTTAGCTGTCGAAAAGGAGGCTTATGTCATAGTCGAGGCGCTAAAAAATGGCTACATTTCTTAATTAATGACTGGTTTAAATTAATCACTGAACAAAAGTCAGTCTCTTTTATGTTTAACCCAAACACGTCAAGCAAAATAAAAAAAAATGAAAGATAGCGATATGGAGTGTAGAGCATCCTGCATTTCTATCGGTCGGGAAAGGAAAATGTAACGTCGGACGCGCTGTCAACAGTGTGTGGATCAATAAACAACACCAAAGATCTACAAAAATGTTCATAACGACCTCTGGCATCCAGATATCACGAGGATGATGCATGTGGTTCGAAATCGGAAGTTGCCTTTTTTTAGCTGAGGACGTGAAACGAATAACAAACAGTTGTCAGATTTGCGCTCGAATGAAACAAACCGGAAGCGGGAACCTAAGTAAAAGCCATTTGAGAGGCTGAGCGCGGACTTTAAGGGCTGTATTCCATCTTAATCCCGAAACAAATATCTACTAATTATCGTTGACGATTACTTTTGCCTTTCTCTGTCCAGATATAAGTGCAACAATGGTCATGCACTGTCTTTGCTCACTGTTCTCAATATTCGGGGCGCTAATATTCATCGCCGGACCTCTTTTATGTCCGATCAACTAAGAAGGTTCTTATTGGTACAGGGCGCGATCTATCCCTTATAATACGCAAGGGAAGTGACAGTGCAGTAGTTTAGTATAGAAGACCATACTGTTAGCACTTGAAAACCAAAATCTTCAAATTAGACATTGGGAAGACGTAATAACAGAGGCTCTGTATGCTATAATAGCACTATTGTGTACAAGAACTAATGCAACACCTCACGAGAGGTTTGTAAATTTCCTAAGACAAAGTTCGGGCTGGATCTCCCTGTCTTCGGGACTATGACAGCAAGGTATTGTTTTCTTTAGAAAACATGTTCGACAAAGTATGATTCTCCTGTGAGTTAGGTGAAACTGCGCGAGGTAGACCCACTCTATGTGCACATCCAGCACCCCTACAGGAGACAATTGAAAGTTTCCCTTAGAGATTTGGCCCTAGCTGTCCAGTTATCAAACTAGAGGGAGGAGAGCCTCTCCGCTAAAGTGATATCTATCCCTCTTGATAGTAACGACGACACAATGCGATTGGATTCTCTTGAGGAACAAGGCTACGATAGTGACGATTCAGAGATCGACACCAGAACAGTTCCCTCAAAACGGGAGTATACTACCACAGACTCTGATAATCAGCTTTCAGAATCAGAGCGTCCCACTCCAGGAAGCAGACAAAAACAATATGAGACAAAATACTTCTGGCCGACTGTTCCTGTGACACCTGAAAGCCCAGATCAGCTGCCACCGAGACGATCCCAGAGAATGGTCAAGAGTCCCAGTCACCTGGATGGTTTTCTGGAGTAGGAGAAAACAAAGCCAGGGAGAATGTGGTATGACAAACCCGATTACCTCCCTTGTCTTATGATTTGTATAAATAAGTCACGCCATTTTAGCCAAAACGTAAAGAATCTTCAGTTACGTTCAATAAAGGCACATTTAGCAGAACTATATTCTAAATTTTTATTACACTGGCGTTTGTTTTATTCATAAATTTGTTATCAGCCTAAAGAATTATTGAGGTTAAAAATTTTTGCGGATGAAATGCGTCAGGAGTTTCCCATTTTGTCATTGAATTACTACAATTTATTACGAATAGTTTTTCAAATGCAAGATAATTCATACTTATCGCCCAATCTGTTAGCTCTCTTAAATCTAACACAGTTCGCTACTCGTCACCCAAACTGGTGACCGTGCTTCAAAGTTGGTTTTGTAGAAAAATAGAACGTAACCTAAAAATTTTTTTTTTATATATAATTGTTAAAATTCAGTTCTTTAATTCGTCGAATATTTATTGATGGCGGCAATAGCTGTTCGTGTCTAGGGCGGGTGTGAAGATAAGGTCGGATGAACCATCAAATTTACTGTTACGAAATTGCCTTTCTTCGTCTCTAGCGAATGGGAGTTTGATTTCCATGAATATTGTTAGATTAAATGTTTATCGCGTGTTTGACATCAGTGTCCATACCACCATGAAACATCTTTTTGCGGATTAAAAATCACGCAAACAAGATTCGTTTTTATCATTAGAAAAAACGCACGCATATTGAAGGACGCAGACAAATAGATAAAAACCAGATATTTAGACTGAAGTACGCATGCCCAGTGTATGCATACTTGTGAAGATTAAGTGCGTCTGCAGGAAGTCAGAAAAAAGTGATCTCTCCAGTGGAAGATTTGCAAAGTCACAATTTAAAAAGTATTAAGTGATAAAGTCGGCATCACAAGAAAAAATCTTGCTTTAATCTTTCGTTTACTGCATTTACGGTAGATTATTTGACATTTTTTTATTTTCATTTCTTTGTTTTTCCTTCTTTTCTTTCTTTTGATTTTTTCCCTTATTTATTTTCCCTATTTTCTCACTTGTTCCTTTAAATTCAGCCTTTCTCCATACACCTCCATATTCCCATTATATTGTACTTATCTCTTTCTTTCTTTCTTTCATTTTTGCTTTCTTTCTTTTTTCTTTCTTTCTTTTTTCTTTCTTTCTTTTTTCTTTCTTCCTTTTCCTTTCCTTCTTTTTTCTTTCCTTCTTTTTCCCTCTTTCTTTCTTTTCTTCTTATTTTATCTTTCTTTCATTGTTATTTTCTCAATCTTTCAATTTTCATTTTCTTATTCACAGCTGATAATTCTTGCTTGTTTTCTCTACTTTCTTTTTCCATTCTTTTTTCTTTCTTTCTTTCTTTCTTTCTTATTTTCTTTTTCCTTTTTTCTTTCCTTCTTTTTTATTTTTCTTTCTTTATTCTTTGTTTGTTTGTTTGTTTCTTTTTCTTTTTCCTTCCCTTCGTTCTTCCTTTCTGTCTTTCTTGCTTTTATTTCATCTTCTGTATTTCTTTTACCCACCTTTCTTTTATTGTTAATTTCTCATTCTTTTCAATTTTCATTTTCTTACTTAATCACTGCTGATAATTCTTGTTTGTTGTTTCTACCTTCTTTTTCCTTTCTTTTTCTCTATCTTTCTTTTTCTTTCTTTCTTTCTTTCTTTCTTTCTTTCACTATCTCTTTCTTTCTGTCTTTCTTTCTTTCTTTCTTGTTCATATTTATACACGCTCTATCATTCGAAACTTTTATCCACCCCTTTATTGCGATTTGAAACACTTCTTTTTCGTTTGCTCATAAATATTCTCTTTTTCTATCTGAATCCCAAACATTTGAACTTTCTCAATTCTCATTCACTCCTTTCCTTAAATTATGTTTTTCTCTGCCCTTTTTCTCTGTACCTTTGTTTGTCTGTCTTTTCTCCATTATTTTTTACTCTTTTATACTCTTTTCTTCTTTCTTATCTTTATTTCTTTTACCCACCTACCTTTCTTTCGAGTACATCCTTGGGCAACCTCTTTAGTTTTATTTCTTACACCATACGGTCTGTTTTAGACCCACAGGAGTGATAGTGTGTAATCGTTTTCTATTTTTTCTCAGATTAGGTCATTTGCAGTGGTGTGCAGTAATATGAATCTCTTTTCGGAGTGTATGATGAAAATTGTTTGGCCTTGAAAAATACTTCGTCATCAGTGATTGCATCAAATGTTTATCCTGTCCAAAATCTATTGTCTCTACTGTCAATTAGTTGTCCTATGGTCATTGTCTACGATGGTCGTTACTTCAAGGAAGTGTACTAAAATTATAACGCTTATGCACACTGACAAGCCTTACCAGTGAGCATATCAAAGTATTATAGACTGGCCTGGAAACTCTTCTGATTTCAATCCAATCGAGAATCTACGGTCTAGCGACTAATGATAGCTTTACACTGATATTGAAAATTACAAATATACATATAGATCTATGTTGCGATACTATAAGATCGTTGTAATAATGTTGGGAGGATAGATGGTTTCCTGCCCCACCTCCATCGTTGATGACACGGTGGTCCTGAAACGTGCTAAATGGATTAGTCACGTAATGTACTTAAAGTTCAAATATCATGCAACCTTCTAGCATGCTAGATGGGGCGATCCCACTGTGAAGGTTTACATTAGTTTACATGAATAGATTGACTATGAATTAAGCTAGGCAGTAGATCTGAATTATTGTTTGGAGTGAAAATTTTGCTATTAACAAAGGTGAAACTGACTTATTTCCTCGTCTCACGAGGCACGTAAGAGACATGAATGGACAAAGAATAAAAAAAAAAGAAATCCATCACTTTTATCTAGACACGCATGCGCGTTTGAATGTCCAACTGTCAAAGACATTCTCGTTTATTTCTCTGAAATATGGAACTGCAAACATAATGGACTGAAGCCATAAGCGACTAAAACATGCTTTCAATATAAGCTGTAGTGCATGTAATGTTATTATTTTTAAAACTGCTTATAGTTGAAGTTACAGGGGCCAGGAACATAAAATTTAGAGGCATAAGATATCGAATAAACACACACACACACACGCACGCGCATATATATATATATATATATATATATATATATATATATATATATATATATATATGAGCTTGTAGTAGTTCCAACGAGAGAAAAGTGTGTATATTAAAAAGAAGAGAAAAAACCGAAAACGTTTTTGGTTGTAATGTGGCTTTTTTTTGAAAAAAATATTATGCTTTATTTTCCATAATTTTGCTACACACGTTTTATGTCTCGCGGCCCTCATCAGCCAAAAGGTGGAGACTTGCACATATTAAAAAAAGTTTTTTCTTGTTTTCCGATGTTAAATATTCTCGAAACGAGACATTGTCTTTTTTGTGTGTTAGTGACATAAATGTCTTTCTTGATATATACATATATATATATATATATATATATATATATATATATATATATACTGCTAGAATACAAGGAGTGAAAGTGAATGAGAAGAGTGGAAATGGGGCGAAGTTAGGAAAGTATAAAAAAGGAACACGGTTCAAGAAGACAAAAGATGGCGATTGATTTTACGCTTAATCCTTTGAAGATTATAGTTATCAGGGAGCAGGAAACCGGAAGGGAATTCCACAGACGGGAAGTGTAGGAAAAGAAACTGTTAGAGTAGAATTGACGGTTGTATCTAGCTAGTTGTCATATGCTCTAGTCGACAAATAGTTTTTAATGCGATCATACGCCGACCAGGAGATATATACATTATCACATCTGTGGAGAAATACAGGCTATCTCTCCCAGATCACGACAATGGACAATTAGTAAACAAAAATATTTTAAAGAACACTGTTCGATTAGGATAATCGAACAGTAATCTTTTCCCAGGTTCGTTTGTGTTTCAACACGAATATTGATCCACAATTCAAGGATAAACGATAAGGCTTAGCGAATTTTGATACAAGAACTTTAATATGTACAGATGTACAAAATATTAAAATAAAAGAAAAATTATAAGCATGAGTAAAACATCCGACGACCAGATCTCAAGACTTATGTTGAGATACCAAAATATGCCTAAATCCAAGTGCATTCGACTGAACCCGAACGGAAAAAAATATAAGTATGAATAACATTTAAGTACGAATGCAGAAATCAACGCATAACCAAGAAATTGGATAGGATTTACATATTATTATTTTGACATGTGGAAAGGTGTTTGTAAGAACATAATATTTATGGATGCATGTGTATCTCTCTAACACGGGTCCAAAATATATAATTACTTATCTTTATATTCAGTTCTCTCTCTTAATCATTGTTCTTTCTTTTCTCTCTCACGTTTCTTCTTTTCTTTCTTTCTTTTTCTTTACACAAGTACAATTTCACACCCTGTCCGGCTGTAATAGAGATATACACTTTCTTCCTCTCTCTGGTTTTCTCTCTTTCTTTCTTTCTTTCTTTCTTTCTTCTTCTGTATACAGTTCAGATCAACACGGTTCAACTGCAACAGGGACATACACTCTCTTCCTCTCTCTGGTTTTCTCTTTTCTTTCTTTCTTCTTTACACAATTCAGATTGTAACAGAGATATATACTTTCTTCCCTCTCTCTGGTTTTCTTTTTTTATTTCTTCAAACGAAGGCTGTATCTTAGCGTACAAATTTCCGTGCGTCTTCTGTGATAAATAACTCGATTTATCTTCTTCAATTTGGAGATAACGAACAGAAATGCATATCCTTATATTTCTTATCCGGAGTTGCTTGGAATGAATCGGACAAGTTCCATCATTAACAAAATGAGTCCCATCTTTCCGTTCATAAGTTATCAGCGCTTCGATTTCGAGTCTTGTCCTTCAAAGACAAGACAGCAACTGACTCCCAAGTTTTTTTTCTAATTCCCATGTGTCCTGCGTTTTGGCGCGAATTCCAGTTCCTGCTGCTTCATGACCTTACGTCAGTCCCCTGTCTAGCTTCTGTCTTGACTTGCCTTCCCGAAATGTCTAGAGACTCCCACGTGACCTCTTCTGTTGTCAGGCGGAGATTAACCTTAATATATGCGTGTATGAGTGTTTGGGCTATATGCATCGTCATACTAGTTCAACAGTAAAACGGTAAGGTCTACTATGACAATCCAGCAGCATACTTAATTTCATGTGGTCTGCCATCAGGAAAAACTCATCAATTGTCAACAGAGAGAAGACACGTCACGTCGGTGAGTAAGTGTCCTGAGGCGAAATGCATGCAGTAAGAAGATAAGACCGAAATGTGATTTGCAGGTCGGCAACACTAGAATCAAGCAGACGCGGAAGTTTATATATCTGGGAAGCTTCTTGACAGAAGACGGTAAGTGCGACACTGAGATCCGTAGACGTATTGGAATGGCCAAGGACACATTACAAAAGCTGTGCAGAGTATTGTGAGACAGAAGGATTTCTTTGGTAACAAAGAAAAGAATACTGAACTGATACGTGACATTCTTTACGGCAGCGAATGTTGGATGATTTCTCAAAGACGAAGAAGAGACTCCAGGCAACAGAGATATGGTTGTACAGAAGGATGCTAATGATATCATGGGCCGAGTGTGTGAGCAACGATGAGGTCTTAGAGAGGTTACAAACAAGGAAAAAGCGTATACTTAATATCAGGATGAGGCAGCTGAAATTTCTGGGACACATAATGAAGAAGGAGGGCCTGGAGAATCTGATACTCACGGGTCGAATAGAGGAAAAGAGATAGAAGAGAAACAACTCGTGACATACCTAGCGGCCTTAAGCAAGTGGATGCCAGAACGTGGTCTGGGGGAGGAAGCAGAGGGAAGGAACTTGTTGAGACCTGCAAGGGATAGAGGGAGGTGGAGGGCCATGGTCGCTTACACCCTGAAAGAATATGGCATATAAAAAGAAAAAAGAACTTAATGCAGCCAAATAAGAAAAAAAAACGAATTGATGAAAAACTGCGAACGACATGTTTTTTTGTTTTTGTTTTGTTTTATGGCATATCAACACCTCAATGGGTTGCGACAAGATTTTTATTGCTGGTAATATTTTTTCTTTGGGAATTCATTGGTGGTAATATATTTCCAAAAATGTACTGTTGGTATTAAAACCTATTTTTTCTTTCATAGTGTTTTGACCCCAGTTTGGTGTTAACTATAGCTGGGACCCTAACAGGTGCTACCACCCCGGCTCAGAGCGAACCTAGAAACATCAGCAATTAAGTGGTGGTTACACGCCACTCAAAAATATCCTGATCAGAGGCCTTGCTATTGGATGTAGTTGATCGTCTTACTCAGGATTATAAACACCTGTTTTCCAAGTAAAGTGATTACGCCTGCCGAGAAAATCCTCATTAAAAGTATTAACGTTTAAACTATTCCGGACCAAAGAGAAGTAAGTAACGAAAACTCACAGTTGGAAAAGTGTAAGCCACCCGGTAAGAACCAAAGTCTTCAGCGAATAACACAAGACCTATTGAGAAACTGCTACGATACAGAAAGGGGACTCTAGCTAAGGAAAATCGAAAAACAGTATAGTAATAAAATGAAGGAGATATTTAGTTAAAGTAAAAACTGATACTAAATAGAAAATAGGAGCTGGGGTACTAAAATTTGTTGAAAATAAACCTTTGTCTGCAGTAGATAGAAATATACCTATAACGATTGAAATATGAATAATGTTTCTAGTTTTTTAAAAGAAAGCACTCACCAAACACGAACACACAGAGAAGTCCACACACACACACACACACACACATACACACACTGACACACGCACACACACACACACATGAGACCTGTTAGAAAAGCATCTAGCCATTTAATATTATTGCTAAAAAATAGCCTACTTAAGCCATCTTGAAAGCATTCCCATTGGGACTTGTTCTAGCGTTGCGTTCGACTTTTTATTTAGCAAAGTGTCCTTCGAGATCACGAGAAGCTGCCATCTCGCGTTATACTTCATCTCGTTGCCGATTTGACGTCTAACCCTTTTCGATGGTGATATTTGCAGAGGTCGCAGGGGGGTGCAATTCTGTACTGTACCGGTGCGTGTGTTTGTGTGTTTGTGTGACAAATGTGAGTAATGCTATGATTTATCACGAAAACTCGGCAGGAGGCATAGACATTGACAGGTTCACTGATCGCAAATCAACCGCTGATATTTCATTGCGAGTTAGTGACGGCTAAATATATTAGGTTGGTGCAAAAATAATGTCGGTTTTTGACATATTTTTAACGTCAAAAACCGACATTATTTTTACACCAACCTAATATATGGTCACGGGAAGACGCACGCAACTAGTAGTAGAATTCGGTCAATCTACCCAGGAAAATGTATTAAAATAAAAAATAACAAATAAATATAATTTAGGCTCTACTTATATATTGAGCACTGTTTTTTTTTTTTAAATAAAAACAAAAATACTAAAGACCTTTAGATTATTAACCTAACGGTTATTTCCTATTTTTATATATATTTGCACCAGCCACACATATATATTCAGATAATAAAACTTGTTTTTTGCGTTTACATGAAAAATTGAAAATTATCAGGTTCTTTGATAAGAATGCTTTATTGAACCAAAGATCCGTGTTAACGGTATATTGTAGACACAGTCAACTTCCAATTCAGTTTAGACTTGGAATTTGACAATGTTTTTTCTTGTATTTTAGTTGAACCGTGTTGCACCATATTTGGCTTATCTTTCTACTTGTAAGCTTAATTTGATTTTTTAATATACTTTTGTATTAATCCCCTGGTAGTATTAGTAACATCTTTCACAGATGAATTGGTATTTGGTTGGTATTTTTGAAATTTTGCATTGATTGGTTATTGTTATTAACATCTTATATAAAGAATGTTTAGCCAACAGTTGCATATTAATTTAACATGTAATTCTATACGTTTAAATTATTTACTGGTTCCTTAAAGAAGCTATTTATTTATAAACTATAGACATTTTTATGTAGGAAACGCATAAAGTATATAAATTGTTTAGCGGTTTATTAAATTAACACGCCACCTCATTTTTTCTTAGAAGATGACATTGTCTAGTGTATATAATTTATGTATAAATTAACATCCGCTCCTGTTTAATGTCTGTGTTGCCATTAAGTGCCAATGCCAATGTCAATGGCTCATTTATTAAAAAATAATTTTAAAATATTTGCTTCTTCGCTTTGTTTAAGTTTAACGTAGGTCATATTTGATTGGTTGATCTGAATAAAGCCCACATTATAACACCTTATTTTTTTTTCGTAAAAAGAGGTTGTATTTGGCTTAGAAATCTAAATGTATAGACCACTCGCCAGTAATTTTCAATCGCCTGATGAGATGCATTGATACGCATCGAAACTTGACTGCAATTGTGTTGCGATTTTGCCATATTTTCGGCGTAATATCCTTATATATATATATATATATATATATATATATATATATATATATATATATATATATATATATGCGTGTGTCTGCCTGTCTGTCTGTATATATATATATATGTATATATATATATACATATATATATATATATATATATATATGTGTGTGTGTGTGTGTGTGTACGTGTGTATGTATGTGTGTGTGTCTGTGCGTGTGTACAGGATGCGATGTGAAAATTGTCGTCTAAATTGCGCAAAAATGAAAATAACAGTTTCATTTTAATTTTTACCAAAATTACACAAAAATATCATGAAATACTAAAGAATAAATCTATTTAAAAAAAATTCGCCATTGGCTTCACCCACGGTCTCCAGTCGATTTAGCAATTTCCTGCAACTCTTCTGGACGGTTTATGTTGGTGAATAGTGCCATAATCATGGCGTTCAGTTCATCTTTGGTGTTACAAGGTGTTTTGTTGGTTTCTCGATCATTTTTGCCCCACACCTAATAATCAAGAGGGCTGCAGTCTGGGTAGTTAGGTGGCCAGATGTAAAGGGTGATATGGTTGCAGAAATTGCCTGACAACCATGACTTAGTTCTCATTCTTGTGTGGCATGGTGCAGAATCCAGTTGGCAGATATAGTTTCTTTTAGAAGGCAGCCTCTTGAACCAGGTCACAACTATCTCATGCTGTACTTGATGTAGACCTCCATATTGAGTCTGATTTATTTTGAGAATGTAGAAATAACGTCGCCATCACTAGTGGTCACTCCAAACACTTCTTTTCTCACATACGGTTCCCAACTGACCGTGCTATACTGTGTAGTCGACAAAATAAAAAAAAAACAAAGCACATGCGCTAAATAAAAAAAATATAATCTGGTTTCAATTTACCCATCGTAACCTTTATATACATAAAGCATATATAAGTAATATATATATATATATATATATGTATATATATATATATATATATATATATATATATAAATAATATGGAAAAGTTCTTCACTTAACTTCGTAGTTTCGTGGATTACATAAGTATGACCACTTGTCAGAACAGACTTAATCTGCTGTCATTTCTCGATTTTCTTGTGCTTTTATTGCTATGGCTGTGTTATTGATTGCCTTTCGTTTTGATGAGTGTTGATTGATTGCTGGTTTCTGTTTCTCGCCCTTCCCTTTTTGTTTACATTTTCTCTTTTTTTTCTTTTCTTTTATTCATTCCTCACTTTCTTTGTTATCTGGTTTATTGTTGACCATTTAATTTAGTTTATGTTTGTAATTTTGTGCGTATATATATATATATATATATATATATATATATATATATATATATATGTGTGTGTGTGTGTGTGTGTGTGTGAAGCTGTGTGTTTATGCGCGTGCTTATGTGAGTGTACGCATGCATGCATACACACACAATCATGTACGCACACACATCCGCACGTGCATCTTCGTGTGTTCGTCTATGTGGGTCTGTGTGTTTCTGTTTATGTGCGTTTGTGTTAACTGTATATGTATTTTTAGTGGGTTTTATAATTTAACTTTATTTAGTATTTTAATATATTTTAGTAGGTTGCATTATTTAAGTTTACTTATTTTTTTAACTTTACTTAGTATTTGATACTTTTGTTTACTTGTAAGGAAGAACACATTTTTGTTGGTGATGTTCTTAAACCAATTATTTTTTCTTATTGTATTCTTTATTATTTTATGTTTAGCATGCTTCTTAACTTTGATATTATTTGAAACATTTTAATTTAGGTTATGGTAGAATTTTTGTATGTATATGCGCTTTGTACTGGAGATTTATGTGCTCGCCCTTGCATGTCACTCATTCGTGCATACTTGCATTCAAATATGCACGCATATACGTGCCTGCAGATATATGTTTGTATTTTCTTGTATGTGCGTGTCTAACTGTGTATTTATGTTTGTGTGTGCCTTTATGTGTGTGTTTGTACGTTCGCTCATATATATGCTTTGCCCTTTTTTTTTATATATATTTAGTGTCTGTGTGTTTTAGCGTTTTATAAAGAGTGTAGTTGTGGTGATTTATTTGTTTTTTGTGCGCTTGGCTATTATTTTGTTGATTATTTTCTTTGCTGATGTAGCTGTTGTGAAGAGCGTTTGTTCGAGGTTTTTTTTGCATTTTATAACGGTGTATCTGTCATGATTCGTACGTTGACTTTTGTGCGTGTGTGTGTGTTGTATAGTTGGGTGTTATTTTGTTGGTTTATATATATTATTTATTCTTCTTGTTCAATAAGTTGTTTTGATCCTTGAAGATGATGATTATTAATTTTTTCCTCCAGGCACAATTTAGAGTTTTTGATGTTGCTGCTGTGTTGGTCTTCTTTTTATTTTTTTTATAATTTCCCATTTAATCTTGGTAATGATAATATTTTGTTTCTAGCTCCATATGTATTTTGATAGTCTTGCGTTGTTTTTGTATTTTTCTGATTTAAATAAAATTTGATGATCATGAAATCTTTTTTTAAGTTTATGTAACTCCTATGTATTTTTTCTTCCGCGTGTTTGGTATTTGTTACGGTGGCTTTATATATTAGGTTGTTGGTTAGGCATTTGTGGGTAAGTGAGCAAATGTTTTTATTTTGACAATTGCAATTGTTGTTGGTGTTTTATTGATTTGTATTGTTGTGCTTATTATTGTATTTATTTAGTATTTTTTATTGGCCTTCGCTACTATGTTTCATTTTCTATTCTACTTTCTTGGTTTATTTTCACCTGTATATTCTAGTTTGTTCGGATATTCGCTATTTCTTAATGCAGTTTTATGTTTTTTTTTGTTTTCGTTGAATATTTTTTATGTTGCTGGAGTTTGATGATATCCTTTTGTTTAAGGATATGAGTAGGTGCTTGAATACATTAAGAGGGTGGTTGGAGTATTGCTGATGCATATAGGTTTTCTGTATGGTCTGTACGTGTTGTTTAGAATTAACGTTTTATCTAAGAAGTTTACTATTTTTAGATTTGATATTATGTCTATTTTAAATCCTACTGTGTTGAAGGTTTCTATAACCTGTTTTCTCATTTTTTCTGTGGTTCTGTCATTGCAGTTTATTATGATTATTAGGCCATCATCCCCGTATAAGCCTATGTATTTTTGGTTAATAATGTGTGGTAATTTATTGATGATATATATGAGTATGTGTTCGCATTATTTGCCGTCATAACTTCCCATTGTTATGTCAAATGTTTCGTCAATATTGTTATTATTGCTATTATTGGTGCTGCGCTTTTGACCATATTTTTGTCGTAGTATAGTATGAATTTTGTGCAGTATTTGATAATGTTTAACATGTTTATATATTGTCTCGCCAGGCTTAGTGCATTTTGTTGTGCATTTTCATTGATGGCTGGGCAAAAATCATTTATAGCTAGTTATATGAAGGAAACGTGTAGTTTGTTGGTGATGCTGTTAATGCAATTCATTGTTTCTTTTGTATTTTTCCATTGGTTTATATTTAGTATGCTTCTTAACTTTGTGAATATTTTTACTACAATTTGCTTACTTATTCTTTCAGTTTGTGGGATTTCTTAGTTTGCACGTTGGTTTATTTAGGAAATTGTCATTATGGTCTTTTAGTTAAGCTGTTTATTTCTATTGTCTAGTTATTAGTTTGCGGCTATGGTTTTTGCTTCTTCGTTTATGTTGTTTGCCAATTCATTTTTTAGTAGGTTTTGTAGAATTTGGTGATCTCTTTTTCAATTTCTTTTTAGTTGTTTCTATTTAATTGCTAGCTCTGGACTTGTTGGCTTGTACGTATATTTTTTCCATTCATTTACTATCTTCTGTTTTTTTTCCAGTTTTTTTTTTTTTAATTTTTGTTTGTTTCGCTTGTTACTGGTTAGTTTATCATATTTGTTACCTTATTTGTTTCGAATGCGATGAGGTCTAAATTGTTACAGTTGTTGTTGTTGGAATTGCCATTAATGAGGAAGTAGAGATAAAATTGTCGCCATATTTATTATAACGTTTCAGCCGCTGTACGCTCCGGCATTCTTCAGGTGGTTGGAATGTTGAATTGAACCCTTTATTTCGCTCACTCGAGCAGACAGTTGTAGTTCCACATACCATGTCTAATGGATGTCAGTTATCTCCTGTTAATTCCCCGTGTTAATAGGGCGGCAAAGATTAGGACAATAGTCCGAATAATGTAAATAGTGTACATAATACATCACCTCAGAAATGTAAACAGATACTGAAGAATACCAGAGAGTACAACGGCCGAAACGTTGTACTAAATATGGCGCCAAAGATGAGGACAATAGTCCGAATAATATAAATAATGTACATAATACCTAATCTCTTATCCAACTAACGAAAGGTTGAAATTGAAAGAAATTGAAATATTTTCATCTATCGTATATAGAAAGAACTGTTACGAAAGAAACGTCAAAATTGACAAATAAGATAATATTTAAAAATGTATAGCACAGCTGCCATATTTAGGCAGGAACTTTCCAGTCATCACTTGTCACTTTTGATAAAAAATCAAGTGTCTCTTCGTGTGCGTTATGAATTATTTTCCGCCCTAAAACGTCGCGAGCCACTTGCCTCTATATCGCATTAACATGCGTTCGGACGTGCTGGTACCACCAGTCCTGGTGTTTTCAATGCCACATACACAAGAATATATCGTCCTCGTTCCTTTTGTATTCCATTATAGAGAAAGAAGTTTCATTCGTACAGTTTCTTTACAAGAATTGCTCCTTTGTGACACAGACTGCTGACAAGATATTTGTCGGAATCACTATAATCTTGACCTATTTAAGTGTAGTTATCTTTCCTGTATGATTCCATGAAAATCACCATACGAACGCTATAAAATGAATACGCATCCTCTAAACGACAAATATAATCGAAACAGCATAGAATTTAAATATCGAAACAATATTCTACATTCCCTTAAAATAATAGACGAAACAAATAAATAGCGAAACATGTAAATGTAAAAAAGGCTTTCTTACTTGTTCTTATTTAATTATTTTATCGCATTTGAAGATGTAGGAAAACTCTAAGAAGGGAACAAATTGTTTGAAACGCATTTATCGCTAAATAACGTCAATAAATGCTTCCCTAATTTATATCCTATGCATCAAATAGAACGCCTGCCCCTTTTGAAATGGGCGCTTTGTTTTCATTTTTTTCTCCCTGCACTGTCATGGCATATATTTGCTTTCCAGATATACAATTTTGTCTTTGAAAATAATAATTTTTCAGTTCTTGGACCTTTTTTTTCTTGACTTACGCACAATAGCAAAAAATGTTGATGCTGAAGGCACTGAATTTTTTTTATGCAAAGGCCGCTACAAACCTCGTGTGGATAAAAGTACAAATTATTTTGTGTCTTCTTAACTGCTAGAGATAAAGAGGGAAAGTGAGAGTAAGAGAGAATGAAGGAGACTGCGTATCCGTGTGTATGATAGAACCAGTAAGAGACTGTATATGTGATAGTATGTGTGTGCGCGTGTAAGAGTGTGCGTGTGTGTGTTTGTATAATAGATAGGTTGAAAGTGTTTGCATATGTGGGAGATAAATAGCAGGAGAGTGTGTGATAAAGAGTTAGTATTTTTGTGTGTGATAAATAGAATGATTGTGTGGGAATTTTTTATAGTCTCTTTGTGTGATATTGCGTGTGTGTGTAATATATGTGTTGATTGCGTCTGTGTGCATGTATGTGTGTGTGGGCGTGTGTGTGAGAGAGAGCGAGCGAGAGTAAGAGAGAGGGAGAGAAAGAGAGAACTGGTCATCACGTATTCTTGCGTCACTGCAGAGAACTGTCACTACATCGTTTCATGTCTCCAACTGTCTGGTTCCTACGGCTGTTTTTTTTTTTTTGTGTGTGTGTGTGTGTGTGTGTGTGTGTGTGTGTGTGTCTGTGTGTGTGTCGTTTCTTGATTTATCCAACATCCTTTAGTCTGCGGCCGAGAACTCCATCAACGTGTGGCCACACACTTGGGTTCTGTAACTGTCTTCTTGCCAATACTTTTTGAAACTGGAAACTTGGTGGAATGCGTATAAGTTTTTTTTTCTATCGGAATTCTTTTTTATATTGAGGATTCATCATTACTTAGCAATTCAGAGCAGCATCCTCATCTTGGTTGTTAGGCTCATAACGTTTCGGCTGTTGCAACACCAGTCCTTCTTCAGGTGTCCCCATCGTACTCGTTAATATTCTTGTAATATTTAACCGAAACTTTTATTCAATTGATAGAAAAGATTGTTCCCATTAACCTTTCCATGTTTAGGGATATCAATACACGGTTCATTGTAGAAATAAAGCAAACTGTAGTAGATAATTATTAAAAGCAGAACTAGATGAGATATCTCGTTTAATTAAATACCCTTAATTAGATACCCTTTAATTAAATATATTATTACACATACATATATAAAGCAATATTTATAATTTTTCAGTTACAATTGTATTAGGTTGGTGCAAAAAATAATGACGTAATAATGTCGTTTTTAGACGTTAAAAATACGTAAAAAAACGACATTATTACGTTATTTTTGCACCGACCTAATCATCCGTTAATTTCTTGAAACTCCGAAAGGACGTGTCGTCCCTCCTTGAAATCGGAACGCCGTAAATTATACTAAGATTTGTTTAACAAGTGAAATGCACGCAAAATCTGATTACCCAATGACAAGACGAAAGTAAAAATACCAGAACAGCGGCTTGGCTGCAGGAATGTTGTCAGTGTTGATAGTCAAACGCTTTTGGGACTCAACTGCGGGACTTATGCCTGGATTCATGTGTCCTTAATGTGTTTTGATAACTGACATTCATTAGACATGGCACATAGAACTAGAACAGTCTATCGCAGCGAGCGAAATAAAGGGTTGAGTTCGACATTGCGTTAATCTGAAGAAGGCCGAAGTGTACAACGGCCGAAAAGTTGTAATAAATATATCTAAAGGATTTCAGTTATTAAGACACATTAAGGATACATGGTACGGTGGATAAAGGCGTTGGTTAGATCCAGTAACAGGACCCAAAGAGTTGTGAGTTCAATACCTGCTTAAGTCAATGGAGAACTTGGAGAGGTGAATTAACAGGAGATAACTGATAATTGACATCCATTAGACATGGAACCTGGAACTAGAACCCAGCACGCGAAATAAATCTTTCAGTTGTAATAAATAAGGCGACAAAGATGAGGACAATAGTCCGAATAATGTAAATGGTGTACATAATACCCCATCTCAGAAATATAGACAGATACTGATCGGCCGAAACGTTGTAATAAATATGGCGACAAAGATGAGGACAATAGTCCGAATAATTTAAATAGTGTGCACAATACCTCATCACAGAAATATAGACAGATAATGAACGGCCGAAACGTTGTAATAAATATGGCGATAAAGATGAGGACAATAGTCCGAATAATGTAAATAGTGTACATAATACCTCATCACAGAAATATAGACAGATAATGAAGGGCCGAAACGTTGTAATAAATATGGCAATAAAGATGAGGACAAAAGTCCGAATAATGTAAATAGTGTACATAATACCTGATCACAGAAATGTAGACAGATAATGAAGGACCGAAACGTTGTAATAAATATGGCGATAAAGATGAGGACAATAGTCCGAATAATGTAAATAGTGTACATAATACCTCATCAAAGAAATATAGACAGATAATGAAAGGCCGAAACGTTGTAATAAATATGGCGATAAAGATGCGGACAATAGTCCGAATAATTTAAATAGTGTGCACAATACCTCATCACAGAAATATAGACAGATAATGAACGGCCGAAACGTTGTAATAAATATGGCGATAAAGATGAGGACAATAGTCCGAATAATGTAAATAGTGTACATAATACCTCATCACAGAAATATAGACAGATAATGAAGGGCCGAAACGTTGTAATAAATATGGCAATAAAGATGAGGACAAAAGTCCGAATAATGTAAATAGTGTACATAATACCTGATCACAGAAATGTAGACAGATAATGAAGGACCGAAACGTTGTAATAAATATGGCGATAAAGATGAGGACAATAGTCCGAATAATGTAAATAGTGTACATAATACCTCATCAAAGAAATATAGACAGATAATGAAAGGCCGAAACGTTGTAATAAATATGGCGATAAAGATGCGGACAATAGTCCGAATAATTTAAATAGTGTGCACAATACCTCATCTCAGAAATATAAACAGATACTGATATCTTCGTATATGGACGCACGAAGAGAACAGTCTCGGAGACCATAAAAATATCTCAACTTTTTCCTTCACACTATCCAATTCACTTTGGGATATTTCACCATTTCTATTCCTTTTGTGGATGTCTTGGTATATCTAAATAATAATCTCTTTCCCACTACACTATGCACCAGACCCCAAGATGCTAATTGCTACCTAAATTTTAATAGCTGCCACGTCACTGACCTAAAAAAAACGTAATTAACACTCAATCTTTACACATAAAACGTGTTCACAAAATGGGGAATACAAAAAGAAATAGGGCAACTATTCACTGTTATTTAGAGTATTATTCCCAGATTAATATTTATCTTCGTATATGAGAGATGAAGGAGAGATACGAAGCAACAAAAATGTGATTCTACAGAAGAATACTGAGAATAACAGGGACCGAACATGTGAGCAACGACGAAATTTCAGAGAAAATGGAAACAAAAAATACAAAACCAGAAAGAACCAAAGGAAATTTCTAGAGCCCATGACATTCGAGTCTTACAATCACGAGACAAAAATTATAAGTGTCCACCCAGACACATACCAACAAGAAATGATCAGCATCAAACTTACCCTTCAGAATAACAACTACTCGGTAAACATAACATCAGCGTCTACGGGTAGGAAGAGAATGAAAAGGAAGGTTAATCAGAAAATTGGCACGGTCAGTCTACCTTACATCAAGGATTTATCGGAAAAGCTTCAGAAGATCAACAGTCCATACAACATCAGGACAATATTCAGAAGCAGTTTCACGATACGAAAAAGTCTCTGTTGTGTAACACCTAAGACGGCGGGTGGGAGAATATGACCAAGAATTTCGTGTAGTCAATCCCTTGCAGTTGTGGCAGAGAATATAAAGGTGAAACAACCCGTCTCCTGTATGTAAGGTTGGTGGAGAAGCACTCAAACGCCGTAGTAAGAGGCGAGACAAAGAAATCAGGCATGGCTGATCATGTACGATGAGAAAGGTTTAGTTATCAGCACCTGTAGAATGAAGTGAAAATACTGAACAAAGAAGAAATCTGGAGAGTTAGAAGTCTAAAAGAAACAGCACGTACGCCAAGTTATGAGGACCTCTTTAGTAGCATAGAAATAAATACAATATGGGAGCCGCTAATAAATAAAGACAAATGACAGAAAATCTTCAATCGCTGCAGCAACAGCAGCAATCAAATCATGGGCAGCAGCAGCAGTCAAATCTGACAGCCAGCATTA
Source organism: Acanthosepion lycidas (assembly GCA_963932145.1). NCBI lineage: Eukaryota > Metazoa > Mollusca > Cephalopoda > Sepiida > Sepiidae > Acanthosepion > Acanthosepion lycidas. The sequence goes on from OZ010583.1 coordinate 12,544,181, forward strand.
TCAGACTAATCAGTAGCTGGAGCCTAATCAGCAAGGTTAGGTTTAAAGGTCTATGTTTACTTTGACAATATTTTGTATTTGTGAGTTCAATGCCTGGGTCACGCAGTGCATACTTGCAGTAGGTGGAAATAGATGAGCAATAAATGAACAACACTAAATAAAAATCAGAACTAGAAAGGGTTCAGTTCGAAATACCCTACAGATTTACCCAGATCGATATACACCTGTGGAAGGCCGGAGAGAACAACGGCTGAAAGGTGGTGATAAAAACAACAAAGATGAGAAGAATAGTCCGAATATAAATAGTGTAAATAATGAAATAAGTCTTCATCTCAGAAATTCAAAAAAAAAAAAAAAAAATACAGTTAAGTTTTTGTATGGAACACGAGTGGGGGAATCAGCCCCCCCATACGTAGTGATCAGCCGATTACATAAGATTCGGACGTTATTCGTTATTGGGGTAATGGTGTCTGATGTTTGTCCATTGTTGACTACGCCATCCTTTACTTACAACCTGAAAGGCCATAAAAACAAATGAATGAGCATTGTGTTGGCTACTCCTGCGACGTCTTCTCAGAAAACCGTGTCGTTCAGCCTGTTCTCTTGGTAAGTGTCAAGAAGCTAGCTATCTCTGAATCACTGTAATCACTGTAATTGGCGGCCATTTCCATCAGCATTGCGTAATATTCCTTTTCCTCTGTCAGTCTAGAGGCTGGAATGCTAATATTAGCTATGCGACTGAAACGCAAATGAGAATATTAAAATTTGCCGCATGCCGCGTAATATTATGCTAGAACAGGCTCCGTTTTTATTAATTTAATTTTTATTCACCAAATACATGGTCCGGGACCCACTGAAAGTAAAAGGTTAAAAATCGATGACCCACTAAAGTCGTATTCTCAAATACATAGCGCACCCTATACGTATATGCATTTGTGTCGGTATATTTCCTTTCTCCAGTCGCTTGAAGTGTCTGTTAGCTATATTCACTGATACTAATGATGTCAAAATAAAAAGAAAAAGACAAGATCAAAAATGAAATCCAACAGTGAATTACGAATAAAACAACCTCGGAGCCATTTTATTCATTTTTATTGAGTAAATTGTTATTTGAGTTTCGTTAGCTCCAGGGAGACCCATTTCTGTCGCAGATCTTCCTCAAATTTACAGATATTGTGATTGGTGGACGGTGAGGCCAGGGAAAGTATGGCAACCAATGAAAAACCATCTAAACTAAACGAAAATGACTTGTAAGCAGAATAAACATACAGGGGCGTGGATGAAAGAAAAAGAAAGAAAAATTGAAGGAGTAAGTAAATGTAACAACAAGACGTATAAAATACTACTACTACCACTACTACCACTACTACTACTAATACTAATAATAAATGTAAAAATTACGGTTGGTAAAAAACTAAGTGAAAAGAAAGATTCAAGTAAATGGAAAGAAAGAGAACGAAATAAAAATCACAGATATGAAGAAAATGAAAGAAAGAATCAAAGAAAGAGAAAGAATGAAAAGGAAAGAACGAGAATAAATGAAAGAATGTTGCAAGAAATTATAAATGCAATAGATGAGTAAAATAATGAAGGTTTGATAAAGAAAGAAAGGAAAAAGAAAGAAAGAAAATATAAGATCTAAATTCTTCAAAGGAAGTAAAAGCAAAAAAGACAGTGAGACAAAAAAGGATAAAATGCGAGGAAGAATGAAAAAGAGAAAATTAATAAAGACACAAACAATGAGAAGATATAAGATAGAAAAGGAAAAACTAAAATAGACGATATTCTGGGGAGAGAAAGGAAATTAATTTAAGCTGACTGTAGAAAAACAGAAATTGATGAAAAACCTTGAAAAAAGAAGAAAAGAATTACATGTTACAAACAATAGATAAATATATAAAAAATATAAATAAGGATATATAGAGAGCGATATATATATATATATATATATATATATATATATATATATATATATATATAAACAAATATAAAACAAAAATGAATATATAAAAATAAGTATAAAATAAAAATAAATATATAAAATAAATATAAAATAAAAATGAATATATAAAAATAAATATAAAACAAAATGAATATAAAATAGATATATAACAAAAATGAATATATAAAAATAAATATAAAATAAAAATGAACATATAAAATAAATATAAAATCAAAATGACTATGTAAAATAAATATAAAAAAAATGAATATATAAAAAATTATAGGATACAAATGAATATATAAAATAACTATAAAATAAAAATGAATATATAAAAATAAATATAAAACAAAATGAATATAAAATAGATATATAACAAAAATGAATATATAAAAATAAATATAAAATAAAAATAAATATAAAATAAAAATGAACATATAAAATAAATATAAAATCAAAATGACTATATAAAATAATGAATATATAAAAAATTATAGAATACAAATGAATATATAAAATAACTATAAAATGAAAACGAATATATATAAATAAATATAAAGCAAAATGAATATATAAAAAACTATAAAATTAAAATTAATATATAAAATAAATATAAAGCAAAAATCAATAAATGAAAATAAATATAAAATAAAAATTAATATATAAAATAAATATAAAATAAAAATTGACTATATAAAAATAAATATAAAAAATGAATGTATGAAAATAAATATAGAATCAAAACGAATATATAATGTAACTATAAAATAAAAATGAATATATAAAAAGAAGATAAACAAAGCAGAGACTAAAGATGACGAGACGGAAAAAAGAACGAAGAAAAAAGAAAGAAAAAGGAAAGAAGAAAAAAGGTAAAAAGAAATCGAGATGGCATAGAAGAAAGACAACGGAGAAGAAATCACCGAAAATCAAACCTTATAATTAAATATGGCAAAGGCCCACGGCGATGTAATAATATATTCTTCTGTCCCTGTTTCCTTCCAAATCTTGGCAAGGTGAGGGAGACATTCCGCTTTCGGTTATGGGACATGCCATGTTTTATTATGCAAGTCAATGTTTCCACAATTGCTATCGACCAACCAACACTGAAAAAAAAAATTCAGTATATCTTTATATAAGAAATAATGAATGTGGATATCTGCTTTTAATATAACGGGTGTAACATCAAAATTTTCCAAATCGTGTAAAAGCAAAATTGTCCATTTGTTAGATTAAGCTCTAAACCGTTGTATCTTAGAAATGATTAAAGATATCTTACTGGAATTCTCCGATATTTTTATAACACTAGTGGACTCTACTTTGAGCAATATACATGTATAATTACTCTCTATGCTTAACAGAAGGATACGGATGAAATCGATCATAAACGAAAATGACATGTTCATCATTAATTATAGCTAAGGATTGGAAGCTCATGAAGGATTGAAATAAAGTTCAAATATATATATATTATTACAAGATCATTTTCCAAATTATGCAAGATGATCTTCATCCACTCTAATTGTTGAAACTTGACTAATGCATGGAATAATAATGCAACACAAAATGTACTTAGAACAAAATGTATTGAAACAAGAAAGTGTACACAATATTTACATATAGTCTTTTGTATATTCCTGGGAAGACCGTTCCTGGAATGTGTGTTGACCGAGTCGCAGTCGGGCAGAGTCTCTGGTTCAATCTCTCGATTCCTTCCCGGTACCCACCATATTTATATGGTCGGTACTCCACTATGCAAATTAGGTGGATCCTACCACAACACCCATCTCCCAAGCCTTGGAATCCCTTTTGGATTTCAAATTGGCTTCCTATATGAGTTGATGATTATGGCTATCTCTTTGTAGATCCATTTGCATAATTTTAATATTTTTTTCGTTTCGGATTCACGTCCAATGGTTCCGTGAACTTCCGTTTCCTACCGGATCTTCTCGGTTCAGGAATATTCTGCGGAGGTTCGACTTGAAACATATCATACATTACATCAATGGGATCTTCCTCATCCGGTATACTCTCTTCATGCTCTAGAACGTAACATTTTTTAAGTTGGTTCTGGTGCCTTTTATGAGTATTCTTCGGCCCTTTAATTATGTAAATCAGGTCACCGATTCTCTTGTCCACTATGCCTCTCTCCCAGAACTCAACGTTGTTTTTGTAGCACTTGAAAAACACCTTCTCTCCGGAGGCGTATCTTTTTCTCGCTGTATACATAGTATTTTTTACTCTATTTTTACCTGGCAAAAGCTTGTCAAACACTGACTTAACTTTCCTAGCGAGCATTAGTTCAGCTGGTGCCATGTTTGAGTGTGTTCTCTGGTTTGGCGTAATTCTGTATACCTGTAGGGATTGCTGAAGCGCCTTTTCCGTTGGAACTCCTGAGGCTTTCTTCAGCGCGCGCTTTAAAGTATCGACAAATCTTTCTGCGAGTCCATGGGACCTCGGATGATACGGCGGCGTTGTTATGTGGTTAATTTTATATAACTCACAAAATTCCTTAAATTCTTCAGAAGTGAATTGTGTACCATTGTCACTCACAATACACTCTGGCACACAGAACCGTGCAAATAGTTCATGCAAAAAAGTTATTGTGGTATTGGACGTAGGCTTTTTGCAGCGTAGTACTTCCGGCCATTTTGTAAAACTATCTACCACTATTAAGTAGTAATAATCTTCTACTGGACCAGCGAAATCAATGTGTAATCTTGTCCACGGATGATCCGTCTTTGGCCATGGTTTGTGTACTATAGGTGGTGCCTTAGCTGCTAACGCACACCCTTTACATCGATGAACCATGTTTGTGATATCCACATCCATTCATTTCCAATATACAAAGCTTCGCATTAAGCTTTTTGTTCTATTAACCCCCGGGTGACCCATATGAAAGTCCCGTAGTATTCTTTTCTGCAACTTTTTTGGTACTACTACTCTCTCACCATATAATAAAACTCCGTCACAAATTGAATAAATCTCCTGCACTTTTTTGTCATTTGCTACCATTTTGCTTTTTATTTCTAAAATGAAATCATCGCTTTCAGCTTCTTTTTTGATTTCCTTTGATGTAACCGGTAGCTCTCTCAAAATGTTGTTTACCATGCTTTTCACCTCATAATCTGCTCTGATATTTGCAATAATTAATTCTTCGAATCTTTCTTCTTGACTCGGTACGAGTCTTGATAAACTATCCGCATGAATTATATTTTTGGATGATAGGTGCTTTATGTGAAAATCATAATTGAGAAGAATGGTTCCCCATCTCAACAGACGATTTGCCGTATAAACGGGTAACCCTTTCTTTGAACCAAAAATAGTGATCAGAGTTTTATGTTCGTTTCAAGAATAAAATGTCTGCCGTGGATGTATCTGTGAAATTTTGTTATGGCAAAAATGATACTCAGCGCCTCTTTTTCTATCTGTGAGTAACTCCTTTCTACTGGGAGTAAAGTTCTCGAAGCATGTGCAATTGGTTTTCTAGAACCATCTGGCATTAGGTATTGAATACACGCTCCTATCCCGTATGAACTGGCGTCACTTGCCACTACAATATCAAGTTTTGGATTGTAATGGGTTAAAAAGAGGTCTGATGTAAGGATTTTCATCAAAGGCTTTCTGACATTCTACCGTCCATTCCCATGCCTTGTCTTTTTTTAGTAGTTCATTCAACGGAGCTCTTAGATTGTACATTCCTTTAATGAACGCTTGATAATAATTTGCGAGCCCCAGAAAACTTTGTAGCATCGCCACATTAGTGGGCGTCGGCATGTCTCTAATCGCAATGGACCTTTCCGGATCTGGAAATCTGCCATTTTTGTTGATTATGTGACCTAAATACTTAATTTCCTCCAAACCAAATTCGCACTTTGACTCTTTGACTTTAAATCCAAAGTCCTGAATCTTTTTAAATACTTGATTGAGATGTTCTCGATGTTCGTCGACGGTTTCGCTCCTTACTATGATGTCGTCTAAGTAGGCGCACGCAAAGTCTAAGTCATTCAACATGACGTCCATAGCTTGTTGAAAAATGGCTGGTGCCACTTTAATACCGAAAGGAAGCCTGTTGTACTTGAATAACCCTCTATGCGTGTTTATCCCTAGTAACTTCGAACATTCTTCTTCGACGGGAATTTGGAGATAGGTATCTGATAAGTCGATTTTTGAAAATATAACTCCACCATTTAGCTTGTTAAAAATCTCCTCCGGACTCGGTAACGGGTAATGGTAGTCTTTGATTACCGAGTTCAACCCTGTCGAAAAATCAACACAGACTCTGATTTGGTTTGATTTCTTTTTTATACACACAATCGGCGTAGCCCATGAATTAGATTCTACTTTCGAAATAATTCCCATTTTTTCCAACCTATCAAGTTCTTCGTTAATTTTCTCTACACTTGCGAAAGGCACGTTACGTTTCTTTTTAAAAATTGGCATAGTATTTTCCTTTAATTCAAATTTAGCTTCAAACTTGTTACATCTTCCAAGACCAGGTGTGAATGTTTCCGGAAACTTTTCCTTTAATTCATCTTGTTTGCGTATTACTTTCTACTTTTCTGCAGAATGAGTTTAACGGTTTATCCCACAATTCGAATGTTTCAATAAAATCTGTACCCATCAAGTTTTCTCCATTTTCAGAATGAAAACCTTTATTTTTTTAATGATCCCGTTCAATTTCATGGGGTGTACAACCTCGCCTTCGAAGTTAATCTCCTTTCCAGTTACCGTTCGAGCGCGTTTCGTTGACTTCATTATTGTAGGCCTTTTTAAAATTTTCCATGTTTTATAGTTCATTATTGTTAAATCTGAACCCGAATCGAGTTGAAATTAGATATTCTTTTTAAATATTTCAGTCGTCACATATTTCCTCAAATCTCTATCCGATTTGATATTCGAATTTGTTTGTCTAATTCGGCTATTGAATTTTTTCGTTTTACAACACGATCCTTTGTGTCCCTTCTTGTGGCACACGAAACATTTCTTATTTCTATATGGGCAATTTACCTCCCAGTGTCTTTCGTTGCAACGTCTGCAATTATATGGTGGAACCTTTTTTTCCTCCAGGTTCTTATTTAATTTTTCTTGTCTATTTTTAAAATACGCCGAATTTTTACTCCAATTTTTCTCTGATGGGTATTTTGACTGTTTTATTTTTTTAATATAAGCAATGCCAGCTTCTTCGATTTTTTGAGACTCTTTCTTTAAACTTACGGCCCGCTGACACTCCTCTGCTAACTTTTTCAGGGTAAAGTTTTGTTCAGATTCGAGTTTAGACAAAACTCTACGTCTTATTTCGGCACTCTTACTGGATACCAGTCCTTGAGCAAAAATTAAACACTTAAATTCTTCCACCGTAATCTCTGCCAATCTGAAATTGTCACAATGTCTATTCACTATAGATGCATATCTTAAATAATCCTGATCGTCGGATTTAGTGACATTCATGCATAACCATCGCTTATGCCAAAGCGACATATTTGCTCAAAACAGCTCTTTTAGCAATTTCACTGTTTCCGAGAATTCCAATTCATTCGTTCTTCTCGGTAGAATAAAATCTACAAATTTGCTATGTTCTTCTGTACCTAGCTTTCTTAGTAATAGACTGACTTTTCGACCAGTTTTCACAGTCTGTGTAGAGAATATCCTCAAATCGTTTAAAGTATGCTTCAAACGTTTTTTCTTCGTCTGGCAATTAGTTGAAAATTTCCAGCGAATTAAATATGGTGTTATTAGAATATGAAGAATTTCCCTCATTTGCCTGATTGTTGTTTAATTTCTCCAGTATTAACCTTTGAATTTCTAAAAGTCTTTCCTCTTGCTTTTCTTGATATTTTTGCTGGGATTTGAATAATTCAGCCTGACTCAACTGCTGGGATTTGAATAATTCAAATATGACTTTACATAATTCATCCATCTTTAGCTGATAGTGTTCATGCAACAAAGAATATACCTTTAATTTGTGTATCTATGGATATAATATAAGCTGACCAGAAAAATCGAAACAACGTACGACTTTTTTATTTTATGTCTTGCTTTTACATTCAAGCCCGTGATAATCAACTTTGTTATTTTTTTTTTTTTTTTACTTCTGTCGCGTATTTCAATGACAGAACTCTGATTTTTATTATCAGCGGTAAATTCGTCACTATAAAATATTGTTGAGCAAACAAAAATTAATTTTTTAAAAGTTCGTTACCTTTCAAAATCGACACGGTGTATTTGTGTGCCTTTTAATTCCATGCACGTTTTTGTAGTCGGCCAGTTTTTTTTTAACGGATGTCTCGTAGATAACTTTTCAATTTAAAATCACCGTTATTCGTTTACGACACCTTTCAAATTTTTCTGAGTGAACGTTCCTTTATGCTTAGTCGTCCTTTAACGATTTCTAAATATCCAGAAATTCAGAATCCTTCGCCGTTCCGTTAGATGTTGGACATTTAATTAATAATTTTTTCCTTCAGCCTGGGTTCTTCAATGACTTGTCCCAATTGTTGAAAGCTATCAATTATTAATTCTTTTTTTTTCGTATGGTTCTTTCTACCTCGTCGCCATTGTTGAAACTTGACTAATGCATGGAATAATAATGCAACACAAAATGTACTTAGAACAAAATGTATTGAAACAAGAAAGTGTACACAATATTTACATATAGTCTTTTGTATATTCCTGGGAAGACCGTTCCTGGAATGTGTGTTGACCGAGTCGCAGTCGGGCAGAGTCTCTGGTTCAATCTCTCGATTCCTTCCCGGTACCCACCATATTTATATGGTCGGTACTCCACTATGCAAATTAGGTGGATCCTACCACAACACTAATATTGTGCCCTGGAGTAACAATCCTGGAGTAACAATCTACCGCACAAGTTGCATGTAGGATTTCATTTTCAAGTCTTTTTCACTGCTCTTTGGACTGAAACTCCTCTCCCACATGCCAAACGCTTTATGAATTGAGTTTTCTAATCGATCTCTAACTTTAAGTTGAAAAGATGATCCCTATTCCTGTTGTGTCTACCTGATTCAGTTTTCCTCCTCTTTAAAATTATTCACCGTTCTCTTGATGTTTCTTGAACGGACTTTGAAGATAGAAGCCGGAGTATGAATGTTGGTACTATTACTGAAGATGTGAATGACATTTTTTCTCTCTTATTGCTCATTTTGGAAGACGGCGGGGCTGACACAAAACAATTTTAATCTGTTCTCTTTTTAATTGAATAACTCAAACTGTTTTTCAGTGATTAGTACGTCTAATGCTGGCAAGATAGCTATACGTCTTACCTGAAAACCTTCAAAAAAGAAACTGAATTAGTTTAGTGGATTTTTTAGATATTAAACTTTTTGTGGGATGGACAATTATGCTGTTACATGATTTGGACAATTTTGATATTACGCCCGGTATATCCTCATTATTTTATTCAGAAAAAATTTCAGCCAATACAAGACTCAAATGAGACTCAAAATAAAGGTTTACTCTTAACATTATTATGTGGAATTAGGTGTGAAATGAAAGAGGTAATAGGAAGTAAATTTTATGATAATAAATTTTTATTCCGTATGACTAATGCATTTAAGAAATTGTTATAGGTAAGAACCCTTTTGTGTTCATAGATAAACACACACACACACACACACACACACACACACACACACACACATATATATATATATATATATATATATATGTATATAATTTTTTTATATAGACGAAAACAGTAAGCTCACTACAAAGATGCAACATTCGTTTCGGTGCATTTCGTTTGCACCTCGACAAAATGGTTATGAATAAATCTGCTTGTTTGAGAAAAAAAGTAGGCATAAAACAAAATGGTGACGGGGTGAAACAATAATGTTTTTTGATAGCAGTTTAGTGAAGGATGGGTGGGGGTGTTAAAGTGATGGCCAGACTGGAAAAATTCCTTTTCAATAACAACGGTAAAACGCTTAGGCACAGCATTTCCAAACCTTCTAAGAGTGAAGGGGTAGGGGAGGAAAGGTGGAAATAGTAGATTGTAATACGATGAAAGATGCAGGAGGGATAAATTCAAACTAGTTATAGTAGTAATTGGGAATACTTTTTCTTTTCTTTTTTAGCTATTTAAAAAAAGAACCAAGCTGAATGTTGGAGTTATCACTACTACTGTCTTCTTGGTATATTGAATATATAAGATATTCGGGTTTAAAAAACAGTTTTAATTTAGAAATTAAAATGTAAGTGGAAAAGTATATAAAAGTATGTGACATTAATATGACTTTTATAAGCAAATTTTGACCTATTGTCGGACTGTATACCTGTAGAATAAATATGGGTGTAAAAGAATTTATCTGAAAGTATTATTAGTAATATATATATATATGTGTAAAAATATTTTAAGAATCATAAACTAAGATAAATTAGTGGACATATATATAAGAGGGTAGGAAATATATCAAAGGAGGTGAGTTATAATTTTAAACGTTTAGAGTTATGGATTTAAGAATTTAGCAAGATTGTAATGTTAGATCTTTAATATGCCTAAAAACAACAGTGGTTTCACATCTTTGGTTTAATAATTGGGTGTTGTTCAAAAGTTCAAATATACATATTTTCTCCTACAAACATAAAAAACAAGGTTCGTTCAAGGATTTGCAATTTCTGGCTTGTTTCGGGATTTTTCATTTAACCTTAGGTGTTTTTCTTTCCTCCTTTATTTTCCAAAAATATTTCGAAATTGATGTCATATTGCTATTTTTTACTCTAAAAAACAATAGAGGAAGGCGAATAATTTGGTATACACCTCCCTTCAACAATTTAGTTCGTACCAAATTAGGACAGAAATTCCTAAATCTAATTAACAAGCACTTTCCTACGAAGAGTAAATTAAGTCAAATCTTCAACAGCAATACCCTAAAACTTTGTTATAGTTGTTCTAGGAATGCAGATAAAATTATTAAATCACGCAACAATAGAATACTGTAATTTCATAATGATAATAAACGCAAACCCAAACACAAATTCTAATACACCCCAATTTAAAGAGCTATGTAATTGCTGAAGCCCCGATCAATGTTCATTATCAAACAGGTGCTTAACGAAATCCATTGTGTATATGTGGTACTAAAGAAAAAAATGTTCCTTTGACATTAATCGAATCTGCATCCCTTTGCAAGTAGGTGTAACCCAGACACGCGTATACAACTGGAATAACAGACTGAACACTATCTTTATCCGATGACAATAATTCTCGACGTTGTTTTTCTCCTATAATAGTTGCCAACCAAGTCTCAAGAGCACAGTCTGCCGTAATTATATAACAATAATTACTATTTAACCCATATAAACAGACAACTTACACGATGACGATATGTAGCTTAGTTAATTTGGTATAACTATTTTAACCCGTTAATTTCGCGCAAAAAGCCAAGTAATCCAGAGACAATCGGAAGCAAGGTATCTAGATTAACATGCTAAAGTTTTTTATATTAGATCGGTTTATCCTACTCTTTCGAACCGAAGAGAACCTTTAAAAAAAGCAGCAGCGCTGTATATACCTAAACAAATTAACAGCTATAGATTTACAGTAAACATACTACAATTAATGCAATACACACCAGAAAAGTCTGCAGTACACACACTACACACTGCTATAATGCCCACTGACGTGTTACTGTCTAGAAATTGACGTAATAACCGAAGCTACGTTAAGATCGAATGAAATCCAGGGGAATACATAGAAGATCTCCGGAAACAGGGACACTATATGCACACAACTGAAATGCACAATAGAAGATATGCAAAGAGCGTAAATCTATAAAACATGTGTCAACTCAAAAACACAAACGCAAAACGTCTAAAATACCATGTAAAATAAAAAAAAAAACAGTACGAGTTTATAACATCCAAAAATGGGCCTACTTTTTGTTTGGAGATGAAAATTGCTTATGTTTGTAGATATAAACTAATGTATATCTTCTCCCAGAGCATTTTCAAAAAAAAAAAAAAAAACTATATATATATAAATATATATTTTTTTCATTTTTCAAAACACGATATTGTGTCCATGTTCATCATTAATATAATTAAGTGTTGTGTTTTTCGTTTTTATTAAGGCTTACATTACTTTTAGCGTTTATTTGCATGTAGATGATGTAATTTTATTTATGTTGGCAACAAGTATGTTACGAACAGTGTCCGGTAGGTCTCCACGAATATTTAAATGAGCTATGGTCAGAAAGGTGTAGAGTGAGTCTGCGTGTTGTTCTATATAATCATTTAAGAATTTTCATTGACCAGGAATACAATTCATTAAAGGGCATATATATATATATATATATATATATATATATATATATATATATATATAATTGATAGACAGAATTTTATATTATTTGAAAAATCAAGTTTTAATTAATGATTACTGCCAGAATTGACCACCCCCATATATATATATATATATATATATATATATATATATATATATATATATATATATGTATATATATATATATATATATATATATATATATATATATATATATATATAAAAGGGAGAGTTTAGAGTAGTTACAACGAGAGAAAAGTATCTATATTGAAAAGAAGAGAGAAACCGCTAACGTTTTTGGTTGTAATTTGCATTTTTCAAAAAAAACATTATGCCATATTTTTCCATAACTTTGCTACACAGGTTTCCGGTCTCGCGACTGTCATCAGGCAAAGGGTGGAGATTTTTTCCTTTATGCTTTTCGATGTTAAATATTGCCGATATGGGACATTCTCTTTTTCTGTGTTAGTGACCCAAATGTCTTCCTTGAACTGGCTTATCTTTAAAGGCCCCTGTGTGTTCGCGAGACCGGAAACATGTTTAGCAAAATTATGGAAAATAAAGTATAATATTTTTTTTAAAATCCACATTACAACCAAAACGTTCGGGGTTTCTCTATTCTTTTTAATATACACACTTTTCTCTCGTTGGAACTACTATAACCTCTTCCTTATATATATATATATATATATATATATATATATATATATATATATATATATATATATGTGTGTGTGTGTGTGTGTATATATATATATATATATATATATATGCTTTCCGATAGTAACTTTTGGATATTAGCAAATCTGGCGGGCGATCTCAGCACGCGGAACGTTTGTAAACTTCCTGTAAACATTACCGCTGGTTGAACCAAGCTTTGTGCAGTGAAATTGAATAGAGGAATCTATTTGGGATTTGTCGGTGTTTGTGGTACCATGAAGTCACACGTCATTGTGATTAAGCGTATTGGTCATTTTAAGATTGTTAATTACGCTAGATAATGTGCTCTATCCCAGAAACTGTAGCTAAGGTTGGTTCAGTATAGTATAAACTATAGGTGGGCTCTGTGGGTGTTAAACAAACACAAATGTGGCTGAGCAGGTGTCTGCAACAGGGATTGGCTATCCGCCCTAGCAGATGGGGATCATTGGATACGAGCAGCAACCTGATATACTTTTTTATTCCTAGTTTTACTCAATTTTATTATAAAGGTTGCCCAGTAAAAACCGGTAAATTTAGAAATTAATTTATTCGGCTATCATGATTGATGCACAAACTGAACTATCACTGTAGCTGTTTGAAATGTTTGCCTGAATATTCAACACAAAGTTGTAAGCATGGTAACCAGGAGGAGGCAGTAGCTTTGAGGAAAATGTCAAGAGGAATTTCATTCCAAGCTTCAGTTAAGTTCCACTTCACTGAATCAATATCGACGATGTCACGATGACAGTTCTGCAAGTGAGTTAGGAATATACTCCGGATACAGTAATCAATAAACATTCAGATCTGAGCTTTTAAACGGCCACTGAGATGGTCCAAATAGAGCTGGTATATTTTCTTGAAGAATAAATTTACCGCTTTTTTTTACTGGGCAGCCTGTAGTTGCTACATTTTCATTTTCATCATGATCATTATTATTATTATTATTATTATTATTTTTTTTTTATTTCCGGTGTATATTCTTTTCTTTCCGGGTTCCAACCAGTGACCTAAACTCAAAGATAGCATCATGACATTTTCCACAGAGCATTTTTTGAGGGGGAAGAAAAACTAAGATCACATATATTTTACATAAATAAAGCCATTCGTAAGGTGTGAGATGTACTAATGAGTACAGTTTTTTTGTATTTCTTTAAGACCTGGGCTACGAGGAATCACTTCAATGAGTCTCTTGGAATCTTTTCTAAACAATCCGAGGACTTCAACTACAACTGGAATTTTTGATGTTCTCAGGTGCCACATTTTTGAGATTTCAATTTCATGGTCCTTGAATTTGATAGTTTTTGAAAATCTTCAAAGATACATTACAGTCTGCAGAGACTGCCATGTCAATAGGAAGGGTACATTTTGATATTTCGGTCTCTGATCACGATGTCTGGGCGATTAGCTTTGATTTTTCTGTCTGTGTGTATTGTGAATCCCATAAAATTGTTAGTTATTATTATTTTTAGTAGTAGTCGTAAGAGGAGGAGGAGGTGGAGGGGGAGGCCAATAAGGGGATGATATTTAAATTGCTTTGGGAAATGGAAATTATTATTATTATTATTAATAGTAGTAATATTAGTATTAGTAGTAATAGTAGTAGAAGGAGGAGGAGGACAATAACTCGACGCTAATAAGGGGGTGATTTTTAAATTATTTTGGAAACTGGAAATTCCAAGACTTGGTATTATCCAAAAGCCTGATTATTAATTTACAGTCTTTAACAAGATCTGAAAATTCTATATTATATAGGTACATAGACTTTCGAGCTAGAATCATTTACTTATATAGGAAAAGCAATAAAATGTCTAATCGTTATCTTACGGGCATTAACGAAATGAGAAATCGTAAAAATGTTTCCGGAAAGTAAAAAAAAAAAAAAAAAAAGAGGAAAGAAAACAAACTTGATCATTATTTTAAGTTGTTTTCATAACATTTTCCTCTGATCATTTTTGGCACCCTCCCCATCCCCCCCAAAAAGAAAAGAAAAACCCTAAGATCACACTCATTTTGCATATATAATGCTCTTTGTAATGTGTCAGTTATGGTAAAAATTGTTTGTATTTCTTTAAGGCATAGGCTACCAGGAATCCCTTCAATGAGTCTATTGGAATCTTTTCCAATAAATCTGAGAGTTCCAAATACAACTGGAATTATTGATGCCCCCATGTTCTACATTTCTGAGATTTCCACTTCAAGATCCTTGTATTTTGATAGATTTTTGAAGATCTCCAAAGATACATTACAATCTGCAGAGACTGCCATGTCAATAGGAAGGCACATTTTGATATTTCGGTCTCTGATCACGATGTCTGGGCGATTAACTTTGATTGTTCTGTGTGTGTGTGTATTGTAAAGCCCTATAAAATTGTTACAGGTCCTATCTCTGCAACGGGGTTTGGGTGGTGTACCTACCAATTTTTTTAATTTCCTTCCCTTAAAAGTTGGAGATTTTCCAATGCTGATATTAGTCATGTCGGGGGTTATTTTCAGTGGGTGCAAACACAGTGCAAGCTGATACAAGATGGTCAATGTTTTCTGGATATTTATTATAGAATATGCTTAAAACTATTTGTTGTGGATTCCGGGATGAAATCCAGTCTCAAAGGAATGACAAACGCAGGAATGAAATATAGCAAATAAATATAGTGACGTAATAATACAATTGGTAATACAGTTAGTAGATCCAGAAATGCGGTTAGTAGCAATAATAATATATATACAGTCTGGGAAATTCAGTATCGAAGTAGGACTTCCTTCTGAGTCTAGGTGCTCGCAACTGTGACTCCTATAAAGCCTTTACCTCACACTCTCACTCTCTCAGTGTATCACCCTGTCGGGTAGTCACCGGCAGCAGTACAAATACACACTGGGCGAGTCCACTTGTATAAAAAAGGGGTGGATCCCATAACACACCCTTAGATCCCTTTTGGGGGGAGTTAGTATTTTTTTCTCTTATGGTCGATAACCAGAGGTTCGGTAAATTTTCTCTTCCTGTTTTAAATGATCTCTTGGGTACAATAGGTGTATACTGGTTTTTGTTCTTATTTGGTAATAATTTGTCAAACACAGACTGTATTTTTTCTTTCGTCCTCTGCATAAATTCATCCTTTTCCGCTTCTCTTCTTATCTCTCGCAAAGTTACAGGTAATTCCTTTACTGCCTTGTATAACTCTTTTAATTTTCTTTTAATTCAATTCTGGCCTCAAATTTGTTGTATCGTCCCAACCCGCTCGAAAATACCTTAAGAAATTGGTTATATAATTCTTCCTTTAATTTTATAGAATCTGATGGTTCAACCTCTAAATTTTTACAAAAAGAGCTGATAGGTAGATTCCAAACGTTGAACTTTTGCATCCAGTCGATACCTACTAGATTTTCAATATCTTTCATGACGTATATCTTAAGTTTTTTTTGTTTTGTCGTGAAATTTAACATTCACGATTATATCTCCTTCGAATTTTATTCGCTTGCCTGTAACCGACTTGTCAATTTTTTGTGTATGTAACATGGTTGGTCTGTTAAGTTTTCTCCATGTCTGTAGGTTGATTATCTTGAGGTCTGAACCCGAATCCAGTTGCAATTTTATCTTTTTATTTAAAATTTCCACTTCCACATATTTCCTTATGTTGGTGTTGTCTTCGTTATGCATCCTAGTAGCTCTTATTCTACTAGTATCTTTTCTATTCCTACATTGGGATGCCTTGTGTCCCATTTTTTCACACTCAAGACAGTTTTTATATTTAGAACGGCAATCCTTGTTCTAATGTAGTCCTCCACATCGATAACATGCTTATGGGGGAGCTTATATTTGCTTCGATTTTCGTCATAATTTGCCCTGTATGTTGTACTTTTTCTCTTATTATAGAATTTTTGTTTCTTTCCGGGGAGGGTGAGAATCATTTTTCATTATTATAGAATTTTTGTTTTCTTTCCGGGGAGGGTGAAGAACGTAGACTTTTGTTTAACTTACGTATATGAGATACAGCTGACACCTCAATGTCCTTTGAGTCTTTCTTTATACTTAGACATTTCTGGCAATCTTCCGATAATTGTTGTAGTATTAGTCCAGGTTCATTTTCTAATTTTGAAAGCATTCGTTTGCGCATTTCGCTATCTTTTGTTGAAACTAACCCTTGAACAAAGATGAGACACTTGAAATTGTCCGGGGTTAATTCCGCTAATTTGAAGTCGTCGCAATGTTTATTTACGATTGCGGCAAACGTGAAATAATCCTC
Source organism: Acanthosepion lycidas (assembly GCA_963932145.1). Lineage (NCBI taxonomy): Eukaryota > Metazoa > Mollusca > Cephalopoda > Sepiida > Sepiidae > Acanthosepion > Acanthosepion lycidas. Next base: position 12,561,363 of record OZ010583.1, read on the forward strand.
ATTATCGCCCTTTACCAGGTTAAGGCGTTTACACCTCCTGTGGAAGAGTGAAGTTTTCGGACTGAAGAGTTCTTTAAGACATGTCACTGCTTCGTCAAATTTTAATTCGTTCGTCTTTTTTGGCAAGATATAATCCACGAACTTTTCTAAGCAATAGATGTAGCTTTTTTGCTTCTGTCCAGTTTTGACAGTCGATGTTAAAGATGTCTTCATGTCTTCTGAAGTAATCTCCAATATTTTTGTCCTCATCTAGAGAATATTTCAAAATCTCTATGATATTCCACACTGCGTCTTGCGAAAAAGTTGCCTCTTATTCAATATCTAATGGCTTGTTACCCGCTACTTTCAATATTAGTTCCTGGAGATCTATTTGTCTTTCTTGATTTTTCTTCTGCCTTTGTAGTAATTGCTATTGACATTTTCCTTCCATTCTTTCTTGTAGTTGTAATTGTTGATCATTTTGGTATTTTACCAGTTCTACCAAAATATTTTTATAATCTCCCATGATAACTCAATTTTACGTATTTTTAATCCTCGTAACTATTTGTAGTCAATTTGTTTCGGACGAGGGAGGATTTTTCTATTTCTTCTTCTTCTTCTCGTGTGAGTTCGAATCGAAAATTTATTTTTGTTTGTTCTTCCCGAGTGAGTTCGAATCGCTCGTCGACAATTTGTTGTGAATTCCGGGATGAAATCCGGTCTCAAATGAATGACAAACGCAGGAATGAAATATAGAAAATAAATATATTGACGTAATAATACAATTGGTAATACGGTTAGTAGATCGAGAAATGCGGTTAGTAGCAATAATAATATATATACAGTCTGGGAAATTCAGTATCGAAGTATGCCTTCCTTCTGAGTCTACGTGCTCGCAACTGTGACTCCTACACAGCGGTTACCACACTCTCTCACTCTCAGTGTATCACCCTGTCTGGTATTCACCGGCAGCAGTTGTTGCAGTTTTTTGTATATATTATGTAGCTAGTGAGTTAGTCCAAATGCCATGACTCACTTTATAGTCCACCAATAGAAGGTTAACCAATCAGAAGACGTAGAACATTCTTTGCGTCGTGTATAAAGGCGGACATTTTTGTTCACTCTACCCGAATGTCCAGTCCAGCTTGTCAGGCGAAGAGAACCAGAAGGCCGAACTATCCTCTGCTACTTTCATCGAAATATCCACTGCTAACCTGAACAACGCTTTCCTACTGTCTTCGAAATATTCACTGCTAACCTCTGGGTTCTATACTCGAAGGCGACCGTCATGATGAATAACAGCAGTACAAATACACACTGGGTGAGTCCAATTGTATAAAAAAGGGGTGGGCCCCATAACACTATTTTTCTTCATTTTGGGGTGACAATTATTATTATTATTATTATTATTATTATTATTATTATTGTTGTTGTTGTTTTATTTCCTCTGAAATCGAGAGACCTAAGGTAAGAAATGGCATCATGACGTTTTTCACTGATCATTTTTGAGAGAAAAATACACATAAGATCACATATATTTTACATAGTTAAATCCCTTTGTAAAGTGTGGTCTGTATTTGTGAGTACAGTTTTATTTGTATTTTTTTAAGGCATGGGCTTACAGGGATTCCTTCAATGAGTCTATTGGAATCTTTTCCAATCAATCCGAGGGCTCCAACTACATTTGGAATTGTTAATGGTCTCATGCACCATATTTTTAAGATTTTGATATCGAGGTCCTTGTACTTGATAGTTTTCGAAGATCTTCAAACATACATTGCAGTCTGCAGGGACTGCCGTATCAATAAGGAGGCACATGTTGGCGTTGTGGTCTTTAATCACGATCTCAGGGTGATTATCTTTGATTGTTCTGTCTGTGTGTGTTGCAAATTTCTGCAGGTCCTATTTCTGTTATTGGGTCTCGGTGTTGTTCATACCAATTTCTTACAGTTTTCTTTCCGTAAGCATTGCAAATGTTCCAGTGAGGATATTGGCTCAATATGACGTGCCGTGTTTTATGTTCAGTGGGTGCCAATACCGCGCAACCTGATACAAGATGGGCAGTTGTTTCTGGATATTTATCACAGAATCTGCATTTTGGACTACACAATTTTTCAGTATGGATGCTTATTCTCTGAGTTTTACTCTATCTTATTATATTTGGCCTATTGGGCCAGAGTTTTGGGATAAAAATTACAAAACTCTGGTTTGATAGACTCTTTATACAAATTTTACTCGGTGTTATTATGTTACGTTTTATTATAACTCTCCTTGTTGACACACTATAGAACTATTACTATTATTTCATTAGATTCCGTAAATTTAATAATAAAATAATAATAGATTCCCAGCCGCATTGGTCTCAAAGGAAACGAAAAAGCAGATACGGCTGCTAAAAGATCATTAAACATCAACATTAGTGACGTAAAAGTACCCCATACAGATTACAAACCCCTAATAAACAACCTCATGACGGCTAAATAGCAAGAGTCGTGGAACACCTGCAAAAATAAAAAAATCTACAAATTCAAACCCATCCTCAAAGAATGGCTAGAAGCTAAAATTTCCAACAGGAAATGTCAAGAAGAGAAGTAGTAGTAATGACACTACTTCAAATTGGTCACACCGCTGTCATCCATTCATACCTGCTGAAGAGTGAAGAAGCCCCAATTTGCATTCCATGCCAGGAGCTCTACACAGTGAAACATTTACTAACAAGCTGCATAGAACTTGAACAAATACTGATTAAGATGCTATCAAGAAAACAATCTGAAAGACATCTTCAACAAAACTGACCCAAGTGACCGTTTTGAATTTCTAAAAGCAACAAAATTATATAACAAAATATAGTTGGTAAAAAAGATAGCATATAATCATCAAGCACTAAATCACAACACCTCTATCTGTATCTCGAAAACAATAAACTCAAAAAATATCTGATATAACGGAATATGCATACACCTGTGTTCCCCCTCACTGGAATATGATTGTCTGGTGTCCGTCATAAATACAGACGAACGTGTAGGTACGACAGAGTCAAGAGCCTGAGAGGTAAGTCTATAATGACGCCCATTGGACTACACCATTGATCTACACTTCTTACCTGCGACTACGAAACATACCAGTCAATTATTGCTACCGTATTCTACTTGGTTATAGTAGCTAAAACCACTTAGCTACTTCGTTTAAATATATCCCTTTCCAGGACATATAAATATCAACAAGCAGTAAGCAAAAACCAAACAAATTCTTCAGCATTAAATAACCCAAAAGTGTTGATATGGCTGGTAAAAGAAACAACTAAATAAATAAATAATAATAAAATAATCGTAATAATGAAAATTCTATTGATACGGGGGGTTCTGACAAAAATCAAAATTAAGAGTAAATTTAGAGATAGATAAGTGTTTATATTGCTTTATTTAAACTTCGAGGAAATAAAAAAGAGGGGGTCAGAGAATAGGAGGGGAGATTGGTTGCTGATTGATGCTTAATATTATCCTAAATTTGTTATGAGGACATTCATAAAAGATGTACTTTTGCAATGCCAGTTATATTAGTTTTCCTTGAACACTCCAGGGTGTTTCCCAATTATTCGAACAAAAAGATCCAGCGCAAATCAAAGACCACAAATGATAGAGTAATGGAAAATACATTTATTGAAAGGTAGAAGGATTGGATTTTAGGATTTGCAACCATTTAATTTCAAAAATGAACCAAAAATATCAAGAGGAGCCCTAGATTATATACCCCAGATATCACCTGTTCAGTTGAAAGCACAGTTGAAAGCAAAGTTGTTGATAACGCGTGTACGTTCCTCCTGGGTAATCGCTTGAATCTTTTCACTGATGTCTGCTTTCAATGTAACAAAGGTGCGAGGGCTACCCCAGTAGATGTTGTCCTTGAGGACCGCTCCCCTCCCGAGGAAGTAATCTGGGTGGTTCAGGTCAGGTGTGTGAGGTACCCATTCCACTTGAGCTTTGCAGCTGATGAGACGCTCCCTAAAGTTTTTACGGAGCCATGACATGGTAATATTAACAGTGTGAAGAAGAACACCATCCTGCTGGAACCACTGTACCTCCTCCTCATCAAACTCCCCACGCTCCTCGAGCTATCCCCACTTGAGAGACCTCCTGCTTTGTTTCAATAATTGTGAAATACTCTGTACAATAGTTACAACTTCAAGATAGTTTTTAAATTTTGTCTATCCCCCTTATCCTCATAGTGTTAATTTCCTACCACCTCATCTTTCTTTCATATTACACACCTCAATCATCATAACAATTTTAAGATTAGTCCTCTAACTTGAATAGTTCTCGAGGCTTATATTGAGTGCATTCTATTATAAAATAACAAAACTCTAACAAGAAAAGACAAAGACACTTTCCGTCGGCCAGTGATTAGCAAGTTAATCTCATAGATTCTTTTTAATCTTTGACCCTTCTTGTCTGTCTTACAGCTTATGCCAGACTTAGCTCAGCTTTGTCAGACATTTATTGTTGGAAGTTGCCATGTCCCTTCGTTCAGTCAGTAAATTGGTGACTTCGTAGAGCGGACTGTTTGACAGGAGTTTAAAATTTGATTCGTCATATGAGTCATGGTTTCCTTGATTGGTGCCGCAGTAACGACGTGTTTTCAGTATTTGCCTGTTAGATTAACGAGCTCTTAGTGGAATTGCAACCCCAATGTGGAATCAAACAGCATCTTATCCAGCAAATACCCATTACTTGGAAAATTAAGATCTAATTCCATTAAACGGAAGCTTAATCACCTGCACCATTAGATCTCAGATTTTCTTCCTGGCATCGAATGAAAAGCCCGTTTAATGTCGACTCTAGTAGCGTGTGGACCATTCGTCTTAAAGCATCCGGACTTGTTTCGGTCAATTGTTGATTGTTGTCAGGAAATAAATATAATTCGGCTTTTATGAAATAGATCTTCAGTGCCGAAAAAAATCCAAAACTGGCAGCTTTGTTGAAATCGCTTCGTTAAGAGTAAGGAAGCTAGAAAATTTCTTGAAGCATTATTTTCTTATATTGCCAGAAAATTCACGGTTAAAAATTTATTCAGTTTTGTCTTTTTCCTAAATATTTTTATTCTAAATACAAGTTAACTTTTTATACCCAGTTTTTCAAACTTCCTTATTCCTCACATGTTACGCCAATGGTATTGTCAGCAAACATCAGAAGAACCACATCTTTATTGTCTCTTCATCTGTGAGCAAATTGTACAGAATTCATTGCCATTTTGGAGGACTGATATTAAATAGCAGTTCAGCAGCCTTTTCTTTTTTGTTAACGTAATTGTCCTGCGTCTTATATATTTTGGTCTTTTAGATTTATTTTTATTGATTCGTTTTCTATGACTTATCAACCGTTTGCATTTTATTTAAAGCCAGAAAATATTTTTTTATCGTGTAAGAATCTTTGTTGAAGACAGTAAAAATTTGTGTTGTAAGTCTGACTAATTAGTCCATAGCTGAGAGGCTATCTTTCCCAAAGTTATTTATACCTCAAGGAGTATACCGAACCCAACTGTCATTGGAACTCACCGCTCCGATTAACATATCCATTACACCATCCTCACTCCCATGTTTATCACCTGGTATTCCCATGCAATCACCCATCTGGGTACTGACCTGGTTCGACCCTGCTTAACTTCGGTGATTATGCTTCAAACTGATATGGCCGTAATCATTGGCTTTTTACAAGGCCACATTCACTATTCTAATGTGCCTGTATCAGGTTTCCGTCATCTGTTAAAACACTTTTCAAGATTGTTGAATTACTGTATTTGCTTAATTTAATTATGTCAATATTGTATTTATTAAATTTGGAACCTCTAAGGAGATCTTGAAGTATTTCTAATACAATACTATAAAACTTGAGAGAAATATTCTGGCAAAAAGTAATATAATTGTCCGTAATTAATGTTTTTATTTTTCTCAGAGGGTATTCGAGATTTTGTTGTAAACCCAAGAGAAAAACGCCGCAAATCGCTTTGAAATGATTCCATAGGAGTTCTTTTTATTCGATTTGATAAACGAGTTTATCAAATAAAAAATCTTTAAATGTCGGTAAATTTTAAAATGGTACGAGCTTTTGTGTTTGTTGGAACTAAAATCTGAAATTCCGATTTTAACTGTAAACATTAGAATCAGGCAAATGAACCAGAAAAAAAGTTGGATCCGATTGATCTCAAATAAATCTTTGAGAAATGAAACTAAAAATCATTTTCTTTTCCAGAGAGCAGACATGGTTCTAGAAATCAAGGATTGAAAGGAAGATGTTATCTAGACATAAGTGATTATCGTGCAACGGCTAGAAATAAAACACTCTTCAAGAATTTGAATCATGGCTTTATTTACTTTACGAATTGTACTAGATTGGCGGCAAGTCTTATTTTACAGTAGAAATGGCATATAGCCGTAAGTTCTATGCTAACAGTTTCTTCTCTGACACTTCTTGCTTGTGGAACTCTCTCCCGGCTTCTTTTCTTTGCAGTCAACATTGATCTTTAAACACTTAAATGCAATATCAATCGTTATTTTCTGTCTTCTTAATTCCTCTTCTTTCATTATTTTTTCTCATAATAGTGTTTTTTTACTCATATTCTCTAATACTTAATAACCTCTTCCGTCTTAGTGGCTTTATTTCTTGCTCGAGTTGGAATCATTAAAAAAATATAAATGATTTTTTTATTTCTATAATCTCCACTCAGACTAATGTTTTCATCTTCTTCATTATATTTTTTCTGGTGTTTGATTCTCCATGTCAGCGTAAGAGAAATTCTAACCGAAACTTTTATTTAAATTAATGATGTATAATAGCCGAGAAACGCTGATTCGTGAATTGAGTGTCATAATAACTGTGAGTTTAATCCCTAGGCCGGGTAATAGGAACAAGAGGAGAAATAACCAAGCAGTACTAAAAAAAACACACCATATTGTCGCTAGACACACGTAGAAGAACGAATACAATCCGGTTACGTAGACTAAATACAGTGTTAAGTTCAAAATTCTGTTACTCAGATCGGTAGACATCTAAAAAGGCCGGACAATGAAGGTGCAGCCATACACTTGTGTGTTATCTGCATAGATATTTACAAACGATGGCAATAGTTTGGTTGATTTTCTTAAGAGGTATATCAACACCTCTATAGGTTATACAATTTCGAACACAATTTTATGACATCAGCTAAATATATTTTGAATGCAATTGGATGCCTTTAATTACAGAAAAAATGTATTGTTGGTTATTTGGCTCTAAAATGTATGTAAATATGTATGGTTGGTAATTTTACTACAAATAGGTACTTTATGCTCCCATAGTCTTTTCTTTTTCTTTAGTAGTTTACTATTTGCCCATCCTAACAAGTACTACCACCCCGGGTTCAGGTGAATCTGAGAAAAACAGTAGTTAAGAAGGAGTTCAAAGCCTCTCAAAACCTTTAATCTCTCGATCAGAGTCCTTGCTGCCGGATGTAGTTTATCGTCATACCCAGGACTGCCGATAGCAAGGGTTTTAATTTTCTTAATTTTTGGGGAGAATATTCCACAAGATATTGTCGAATTAGAAATCACACTGCCAACTGTAAACTCTCGAAACTGCTTGGTACCAAAAGGTACAGAATGATTTCCGCATTTAAGTGATACTAGTTCACCAAAGTACTAAACGCTATTATTTGGAGAATTTAACTATTGGTTCCATGGTCTTGCCTGCAGCTTTTATGTCATCTCCATGCCCCGACGAGGCATCAGATTTTCTTAATAATTCTTCAGTGCACTTCTCAGCCAAATATGGTCGAACGTGTCATATTCAATACGGCCTTAAAATGGTTGCATAGCCCGAGGAATGTAAGTTATCCGAATTCAACATTTTGGTATAATAAATGTTTTAAATAATAGATATATCACAGCAGAGTAACTTCTAAATAGTTGTGTTGTCTTGTCAATTACCTCAAATTTTTATACTTATATATTTTTAAATATAATCGATAACCTACTAACCAATTATTTAAAAGTTGTCGTTTATTATAGATTTCTATTTAGCTGACACTATTCTGGCTCAAGGCCAAGCATATTCGGTCCAAGAAATATTCGAACGTACGAGCGTAATTGATAAACACTGATCAACGGTTAAGCCTCAAATATGTAGATAATCATAGCTCTGGTACAAGTGCGTGAAAGTGAGACATCCAGATAAGATTAAACTCAATACATCTGTCATATTGCCTTACCTTCAGGCTTGGTAAAAGATATTGTATGGCAAGGTATTTGGTCCATTCTAGCCCAAGACTGCAAGTGTTGGTCAACGAATGTGGGTGATAATTTCACTGCACAGATTTAGTGGCATGTAAGATTATTTCTGTAAAGGGCTTTATTTAGAGGCCCTCACTGTATTTAGGTATTGAAGTGTGGTTTATTTTAAGTCCACATTTGTAGATATCGAGCTAAGTTTGTGGTTAGAACGTTCGCTTTCTGGCCATGAGATCCGGGTTCGAATCTCACCACGGTTGCTTTATCAGGAAAGGGACTTGCAGCCTGCGGTACATTTGGAAAGGGCCCGAAAACATCTTGTTAGTGAAATTGTTTAGACGGAACTCTTGGGAGGGTCCGTCGATAGGTGTGATAGCACGAAGTCATCGTGACTGAGAGATTGTGTGTGCTGACGTTTATCAGATTGTTGATCATGTTAGATAAAACGCTTTGCAGTATAGACCACTGTGGGTGTTGAATAAGCAGAAATGTACCCGAGCGAGAGTCTGCAGTAGGGTTTGCCTTTCTATTGCTGTGGGGAAAAAAGGAATGGCTTACCTCCCAAACGCTCTCGCGTCTGTCTGGCCTGTGGGTTGAGAAAAGAAAGGGTCCAAGATGGCGTCCGTGACTTTTAATATTTACGGTCTCGTGCAGTCACGCAAAGTCGCGTTACACGCATGGTAATGAGGTGTGTCTAGACTCCATAAAAGCAGGTCGCTTGGAGAAATTGGCAGAACGGCATTACACCCGTGCCTGTTTGCAGTCTTGTTGATCCTTGGACGAGTTTGTGTACATCAAACTGGTTGATAGCATACGTAAACTGATAAGTTGTTTATTTGATTTTACTTTGTTTTCCTAAAAACTTTGTCTGTTTTTCAGTTTGTTTTCTTAAGATATACTTGTGTTTTTTGTTTCTTTTTTGTTGATTTCCTTTCTTACTTTTTACCCTCCCCACCGTTTTTGTTTGTATTACTTTTATTATTGAATTATTTTTTGGTTGTCTTTTTTTGTCCCGTTTTTCCTTTCTGATTTTATTTGGTTTGTACTGGACATTGCTTCCGTGTTGGAATGATATTCCATTAAAAAATAATAATTAAAAGACATCCAATCGGTCGTGGTGGTCGTTTCGGCCACCATGAGCGATGACAACATAACACCGCCGGTGTCCTCGGCAAAAAGTGTCTGGGCTGAAGATAGACCCAGGGGAAAAAACGCCGAATATTATGAGGAGTTAAGAGTTCAACTGAAGGATACGTTTAAGGAAAATGAATTCCTTACAATTGAGGAGGCATTTATGGCAGTCAAAAAGAAAACAGTATCCCTGCTGACTTCCGACATAAAAAGCCGGAAATTAATCGGAGTCAGCAGGGAAACAATGGAGGAAGTCCTAAAGGTCTTACAAATTTCCCCCAAAGTGCTGGCAAGAAGATCAAATGCCATGTGGGATATTCTTCTTCCTACAGAGCAGGATGCCAAACAAATAGCCGGAAACATATTGACAACGAAAAACCTGCGACTACAAACGGAATACATGGACACACGGAGGACACGGATTACCGTACATGGTGTGCCCGTGGATGTATCCACCGATAGAATGGGTGCATACTTTTCAAAGTTTGGCAGTGTCGAGGAGGTGAAGGCAATAACCGGGAAATCGGGGATTGCAACAGGCGATATTGAACTACAGGTCACAATAACCAGAGCAAGTTTTATGGAGATTCCCAATGTTCTTCTGTGTAGAGAAAGAAGAATGTTGGTGGTGGTGGAGGGCAGAAGGCCTTCTTGTTGGTCCTGTGGGATATCTGGCCACATGGCTAAAGAGTGCCCCGCTAAACGCCCTCCACCTACAAAGCAGCCCACATCAACAGCAGCAGCAGTAGTGGCAACATCCCCGACAACTGAAGCAACCCCAAAGGATGCGGAAGGAACTTGGAAAGTGGTAGGAGGTGGCAAAAAACCCAAGAATGTGTCTACCCCACCCAAAAAGGAAGACACCCCAAGGAAGCAGCAAACGCCACCACAACAGAGGGCAAAGAAGGTGCCCCTCCCGGAACAAAAAGTCGAGAAAGAGAGGCAACAGGTGGAAGCTCCAAGACAGAAAGGAGATAAAAAGCAGCTGCATCAACACAAACAGCAACAGCTCCGGCAGCCAGAAGAGCAACAACCCCTACAGTCGGAGCAGCAGCAACCGGAACAAGAGCAAATGGAGGTAGAACAAACACCTCCACCTAGAGCTACATCTCTCAAGAGGTCAAGGGAGGAAGATGATGAAGAAACTCCACAAAGGCATCATGACCGTGGTAGGGCGGAGAAGGTCATGGAGCAGTCCAGGGCAATCTCCGTCCCTGCTTCGTTCAAAAATACCCAAGATCCAACAAGAACCAGACGTCATTCTTCTTCCCCTTCCAGTATTACCCACCCTTCTCCCTCCACTCCTCCCCGTAATGTAGTTTCCACCCTTCCCCTCTCATCCACTTCCTCCCCTCCTCATCCATCAAGGGAAAAGAAGAAAAGAAAGAGAAAGACCTTTGCTGGTCCGGAATGGATCTGCAAGATAGATAAGGAGGAATACAAAAAGGGCCTCTCCAAACAGAGGAAAGCCCTTCTAGCTGGACTCTACAAAATGGAGACCATAGGGGGGAAAAACATCGAAGACCCTCAAAATTTCCCCCGAGCTCCAGGTGTAATAACTTGCATAAGAGAAACCGGGAACCAGCTCGAAGTATGGAATCACCTATACGAAGCGAGGGCGGTGTTCCCGAATATAAGGATGTTCGAACTGGAGAACCACAACTTAAAAAAACTAAGGCAATTTTGCTCTGGGAGGGTCCCAGTTTTACTCCACCCCTCCTTATATAGAGCCATCAAATTAACCTACCCCACGGACGTCGGCGGGATTGTCACAGGAGGACGGATGACGTCGGAGTTAGGCGTGGGGAGCCTGGGACAATCCGTCGGGGTCCTTTCACCCGCAGATTTCCGTCCTGTATGTGAATAGGTTCATTGCACTTCTGCTTTTCTTTCTTTGCAGGCTTAGAAGATGTCTATTAAGATAGCAACTTTAAATGTGAGGGGCTTAAGGGATCGGGGTAAGGCTGCCCGCCTGCTCCGGGACCTTCTGTCCCTGGATGTGGATGTTGCCGCGATCGAGGAGACCCACTTTGTTTGCAGTTCCGATGCGTGTGTGCTGGAGGATGACTTTGTCGTCTATTCAACATATGGGGACCGTTCTGCCAGAGGAGTTTCTTTGCTTGTCAGGCGTACTCTTGATGCGAAGGTGGACCTTGTGCGTACCGATGCCGAGGGCCGGTTGATCGTGGCCGATATTGCCGTGAAAAGTGGTTCGTTCCGGGTCGTTGCGGTTTATGCGCCCAACGACCGGGAGGAGCGGGTCTCGTTTTTTTGGCGGTTGGGGCCGTTCCTAGTGGATTCAACGCGCCTAGTTTTAATGGGGGACTGGAATGCCATCCTGGACCCCAAGTTAGACAGGGGGCGGGGAGCTAGCGGGAGAAGGGGCGATCGTAGCCTGGTTGATCTGATCGACGATTATGGTCTCGTCGATAGATACCGGGTCGATCATCCCGGGGGGAAAATGTGGACGTGGGCTCTTAATTGGCCTTTTGACAAGGTAGTCAGCTACCTTGACAGAATGTTAGTTAGAAGAGCCGACATAGATCTGTTAGATTGCCCTACGTTCCACTGGGTAGGCTATTCGGACCACAAACTCGTTTGTGCCCGGGTGGCGTTAGACGGTAGGCCTAGAATGGCTGGTTACTGGAAGTTCAATCGGTCCTTACTGGACAGGGAGGACTTCCGGAAACAGCTAATTAGACTAGTGCAGCGGGAGCTAGTGGGGGCGGTTATCGGGAATAAGTGGTGGGAGCGCCTTAAGTGTAGGATTAGGTCCTTCACCACTGATTTCAGCAAACGGCTCACTCTAGATAGAGCTGATAAGGTGAAGACGCTTAAAGCTAGTTACACCCGGGCGGTGGCTGGGGGGATCCCCTAGAGATAGCCTTAGCTAAGGAGGCCCTGGATCGTTCGAATAGCGAGCGGTACATGGGCCAGGTAATTAGACATAAGTTAAGCAAGATGTCTTCCGAAGCTGTGAATCTGGGCGCAGATCTGCGCAGGGAAGAGGTCCGTCGAGGTGGCGATCGTTGCATTCGTGAAGTCGAATCCCCGGAGGGGCGTACTCTTCGGGCCACTGACGACATGTGCGAGGCGTTTCGGCGCCATTTCGAGAGCCGGTTTACCAAGGAGCCTGGTCTCCGTGAGGAGGAGTTTCGTAGCTATTTGGCTGACTTTCCTCGGCTTTCGCCGACTGAAGCGGCTAGCTGCGAGGGAGAGATCACGGAGGGCGAAGTCTACGCGGTTTTGAAGAAGGTCGGCAGAGGCAAGTCGCCCGGTCTGGATGGTTTGCCCTATGAATTGTACTTGAGGCTGTCGCACATCTTTGTTCCGATTTTGACTGCAGTGTTCAACAACTGGTTTCGGTCGGGGTCCATCCCCGACCGGATCACCAGGGGCGTGATCACTCTGTTGAAAAAGGGCAAGGAGCGTTTGCAGTCAGTTGCCGAGTCTCTGTTGGGACCTGAGCAGACTTGTTCTGTGAGGGGCCGAACAATTCAGAGCAACCTGCATCTGATCCGCACGATCATAGAGGGTGTAAAAGACGACGAGCAAGCCGCGCTGATCAATTTGGATCAGTCCAAGGCATTTGATAGGGTCGACCATCGCTACCTTGCTACTGTCCTGCAGGCCGCTGGATTCGCACCCAACTTCTGCCACTGGATTAGCCTCCTGTATCGCTCCCCCAGTGCTGTGGTACAGGTGAACGGAAGGTTGTCGGACGCGTTCGTGCTGTCTAGGTCGGTTCGTCAGGGTTGTCCGCTGTCGCCTCTCCTTTATGCTTTGGCGTTGGAGCCTCTCCTTCGCCGGCTGAAGGACGAGACCGGCAGTCCGGCCCTACGCGGAATCGCCGTTCCTGGAGGGGCTCGAGCCAGGGTTTCCGCGTACGCCGATGACGTATCTGCTTTCGTGTCGTCCCGGGACGACATCGAGGCGGTACAGAAGGCGCTTGATCGGTACGAGAAGGTGACAGGGGCCAAGATAAACCGCGACAAGTCTTCCGGCTTGCGGTTAGGTGCCTGGAAGGGGGTCGCTCTCCCGGGCCGCTTCGGTTGGACGGATGGACCTGTCCGCATTCTTGGAGTGTGGTTTGGACCGGACCTCCAGCTGGAGAAGAATTGGTCTGAAGTACTTGCAAAGGTCTATTCCGCCGGCAAGACTTGGAATCGACGGCGGTTGTCCGTGAAGGGCAGGGCGGAGGTGTGTGTTACATACATTTTCCCCCTGATTCTTTATCGATTGTCTGTACTTCCTATCTGTGAGACCCATCGGAAGGCGCTCGAGCGATCGCTATCCTCCATTTTATGGAGGGGACGCGTGAACAGGGTCGACAGACGAGTCTGCACTAAACGTCCGTGTCATGGGGGGCTGGGAATGCCGCACCTCTTGAGTCACATCCGTGCCTCTAGGTTGGCTTTCCTACGCCGCGCATTGACTGGGAGAGATCCGATTCTGGAGGGGATTGTTAGGGACGCCTTCCCTAGCCTTACCATCAGTCCCCCCATCTCGAGGGTTGAGCGCCGTTGTAGACCCCGGGACGAGTCGGATTTCATCCGCGAGTGTCGGTCGGCCTTGAAGGCCATTCCCCGGTCCAGTGACCTTTCACAGCCTAGGAAGGTCTTCTATCGTGGATTAGTGGAGGGGCCCGCGAAGGATTCCCTACGTGATACGCTCGGCTTGTCGGAGGAGGAGTATCGCTCCTACTGGTCTTGGGCGCCAGCGGCGGATTACCTCAGTAACCCTGAGTTTTCGCTTACCTGGCGATTGGCTCGGAATCGGCTGCCTCTCAACGACAAGGCTTTCATATGGGGTTTGGCGGATTTGCCAGACTGTGAACGGTGTGGTCTTGGCTTAGAGGAAACGGCTTCGCACGCCTTCTACCATTGCCCCCGGGTCCGCCCCTTATGGGACCATGTCGGCGAGCTTACGGCTCGTCTCGCTCCCGAACAGCTTGTGTCCATTGATCGCGCATACGCGTGTGACAATGTGTCGCCCCCGTATTCCGGGGTGAAACGAATGGTGTTTCTGACGCTGCTGGCCACGGCTCGAATGGTGATCTGGACGACGCGAAAGGAGGAAGTCTTGCGAGGCAATCGTCTTTCTCATCAGCATCTAATCCAATTCTTTGAGCATCAGCTCAAGATGAAGATTAGATCTGATAGAAAACGATTGCATTCGACAGTCTTTGGCGAAAGGTGTGTAAAAGAGGCGAGCTTGGTTCGTGTGACCGGGGCTAGCCTTGATTTTCTCTTCTAGGTCAACCTATTGCACATCGGGGTGGCTTCCTGCGGAACCCTCCCCTTGGTTAGGTTAGACAAGCTTAAGTGTACCTAGTTAATGTGAGTATGTATTGTTCCTGGCCTGTAACCCGGCTACTCTTTGGTTATGATCCAAGTCGAGATTCCCAACCGCCCCAGTTTGTTTTGGCCTCCTTTTATCTCGACTGGGTCAGCTTTATATTTTCCCATTCCCGCATAATATTTTATCCCTTTTTCCCACTCCCTTAGCGAGAGTGGCCTCTTGATTTTGTCCACTGGGCAGAATACAGCGGCCTCTCAATTTTGAGGGTTGGACGGTCCCCTACTAACATATATTATGTTTAGTTTGCATTTGTGTTACTTTTTAGTTATTTGTGGGTTCATCTCCCTCCCCTCTCATTCTATCATTATTAGAATTTTAATGTATAGCATGTATTTCATCATCAAATTTTTATGTGGGGCGCGTTTTGGTAGGTTCCCCTTGAGAGGATGTGGTATTATGGTAATTGAAGGATTGTATGGTGATGGACGAGTTCTTGTGGTGAATGGGTAAATTGTAATGTATGAATGGGTCGTGAGTCAGATTAGCTAGGTATAAGATAGTTAGTGTTGACCAGCCTCTACCCCTCCCCTTTTCGGCCTCGTGCCACAATTTTGTATTCTTACAAAATAAATATTACGGCATTACACCCGTGCCTGTTTGCAGTCTTGTTGATCCTTGGACGAGTTTGTGTACATCAAACTGGTTGATAGCATACGTAAACTGATAAGTTGTTTATTTGATTTTACTTTGTTTTCCTAAAAACTTTGTCTGTTTTTCAGTTTGTTTTCTTAAGATATACTTGTGTTTTTTGTTTCTTTTTTGTTGATTTCCTTTCTTACTTTTTACCCTCCCCACCGTTTTTGTTTGTATTACTTTTATTATTGAATTATTTTTTGGTTGTCTTTTTTTGTCCCGTTTTTCCTTTCTGATTTTATTTGGTTTGTACTGGACATTGCTTCCGTGTTGGAATGATATTCCATTAAAAAATAATAATTAAAAGACATCCAATCGGTCGTGGTGGTCGTTTCGGCCACCATGAGCGATGACAACATAACACCGCCGGTGTCCTCGGCAAAAAGTGTCTGGGCTGAAGATAGACCCAGGGGAAAAAACGCCGAATATTATGAGGAGTTAAGAGTTCAACTGAAGGATACGTTTAAGGAAAATGAATTCCTTACAATTGAGGAGGCATTTATGGCAGTCAAAAAGAAAACAGTATCCCTGCTGACTTCCGACATAAAAAGCCGGAAATTAATCGGAGTCAGCAGGGAAACAATGGAGGAAGTCCTAAAGGTCTTACAAATTTCCCCCAAAGTGCTGGCAAGAAGATCAAATGCCATGTGGGATATTCTTCTTCCTACAGAGCAGGATGCCAAACAAATAGCCGGAAACATATTGACAACGAAAAACCTGCGACTACAAACGGAATACATGGACACACGGAGGACACGGATTACCGTACATGGTGTGCCCGTGGATGTATCCACCGATAGAATGGGTGCATACTTTTCAAAGTTTGGCAGTGTCGAGGAGGTGAAGGCAATAACCGGGAAATCGGGGATTGCAACAGGCGATATTGAACTACAGGTCACAATAACCAGAGCAAGTTTTATGGAGATTCCCAATGTTCTTCTGTGTAGAGAAAGAAGAATGTTGGTGGTGGTGGAGGGCAGAAGGCCTTCTTGTTGGTCCTGTGGGATATCTGGCCACATGGCTAAAGAGTGCCCCGCTAAACGCCCTCCACCTACAAAGCAGCCCACATCAACAGCAGCAGCAGTAGTGGCAACATCCCCGACAACTGAAGCAACCCCAAAGGATGCGGAAGGAACTTGGAAAGTGGTAGGAGGTGGCAAAAAACCCAAGAATGTGTCTACCCCACCCAAAAAGGAAGACACCCCAAGGAAGCAGCAAACGCCACCACAACAGAGGGCAAAGAAGGTGCCCCTCCCGGAACAAAAAGTCGAGAAAGAGAGGCAACAGGTGGAAGCTCCAAGACAGAAAGGAGATAAAAAGCAGCTGCATCAACACAAACAGCAACAGCTCCGGCAGCCAGAAGAGCAACAACCCCTACAGTCGGAGCAGCAGCAACCGGAACAAGAGCAAATGGAGGTAGAACAAACACCTCCACCTAGAGCTACATCTCTCAAGAGGTCAAGGGAGGAAGATGATGAAGAAACTCCACAAAGGCATCATGACCGTGGTAGGGCGGAGAAGGTCATGGAGCAGTCCAGGGCAATCTCCGTCCCTGCTTCGTTCAAAAATACCCAAGATCCAACAAGAACCAGACGTCATTCTTCTTCCCCTTCCAGTATTACCCACCCTTCTCCCTCCACTCCTCCCCGTAATGTAGTTTCCACCCTTCCCCTCTCATCCACTTCCTCCCCTCCTCATCCATCAAGGGAAAAGAAGAAAAGAAAGAGAAAGACCTTTGCTGGTCCGGAATGGATCTGCAAGATAGATAAGGAGGAATACAAAAAGGGCCTCTCCAAACAGAGGAAAGCCCTTCTAGCTGGACTCTACAAAATGGAGACCATAGGGGGGAAAAACATCGAAGACCCTCAAAATTTCCCCCGAGCTCCAGGTGTAATAACTTGCATAAGAGAAACCGGGAACCAGCTCGAAGTATGGAATCACCTATACGAAGCGAGGGCGGTGTTCCCGAATATAAGGATGTTCGAACTGGAGAACCACAACTTAAAAAAACTAAGGCAATTTTGCTCTGGGAGGGTCCCAGTTTTACTCCACCCCTCCTTATATAGAGCCATCAAATTAACCTACCCCACGGACGTCGGCGGGATTGTCACAGGAGGACGGATGACGTCGGAGTTAGGCGTGGGGAGCCTGGGACAATCCGTCGGGGTCCTTTCACCCGCAGATTTCCGTCCTGTATGTGAATAGGTTCATTGCACTTCTGCTTTTCTTTCTTTGCAGGCTTAGAAGATGTCTATTAAGATAGCAACTTTAAATGTGAGGGGCTTAAGGGATCGGGGTAAGGCTGCCCGCCTGCTCCGGGACCTTCTGTCCCTGGATGTGGATGTTGCCGCGATCGAGGAGACCCACTTTGTTTGCAGTTCCGATGCGTGTGTGCTGGAGGATGACTTTGTCGTCTATTCAACATATGGGGACCGTTCTGCCAGAGGAGTTTCTTTGCTTGTCAGGCGTACTCTTGATGCGAAGGTGGACCTTGTGCATACCGATGCCGAGGGCCGGTTGATCGTGGCCGATATTGCCGTGAAAAGTGGTTCGTTCCGGGTCGTTGCGGTTTATGCGCCCAACGACCGGGAGGAGCGGGTCTCGTTTTTTCGGCGGTTGGGGCCGTTCCTAGTGGATTCAACGCGCCTAGTTTTAATGGGGGACTGGAATGCCATCCTGGACCCCAAGTTAGACAGGGGGCGGGGAGCTAGCGGGAGAAGGGGCGATCGTAGCCTGGTTGATCTGATCGACGATTATGGTCTCGTCGATAGATACCGGGTCGATCATCCCGGGGGGAAAATGTGGACGTGGGCTCTTAATTGGCCTTTTGACAAGGTAGTCAGCTACCTTGACAGAATGTTAGTTAGAAGAGCCGACATAGATCTGTTAGATTGCCCTACGTTCCACTGGGTAGGCTATTCGGACCACAAACTCGTTTGTGCCCGGGTGGCGTTAGACGGTAGGCCTAGAATGGCTGGTTACTGGAAGTTCAATCGGTCCTTACTGGACAGGGAGGACTTCCGGAAACAGCTAATTAGACTAGTGCAGCGGGAGCTAGTGGGGGCGGTTATCGGGAATAAGTGGTGGGAGCGCCTTAAGTGTAGGATTAGGTCCTTCACCACTGATTTCAGCAAACGGCTCACTCTAGATAGAGCTGATAAGGTGAAGACGCTTAAAGCTAGTTACACCCGGGCGGTGGCTGGGGGGATCCCCTAGAGATAGCCTTAGCTAAGGAGGCCCTGGATCGTTCGAATAGCGAGCGGTACATGGGCCAGGTAATTAGACATAAGTTAAGCAAGATGTCTTCCGAAGCTGTGAATCTGGGCGCAGATCTGCGCAGGGAAGAGGTCCGTCGAGGTGGCGATCGTTGCATTCGTGAAGTCGAATCCCCGGAGGGGCGTACTCTTCGGGCCACTGACGACATGTGCGAGGCGTTTCGGCGCCATTTCGAGAGCCGGTTTACCAAGGAGCCTGGTCTCCGTGAGGAGGAGTTTCGTAGCTATTTGGCTGACTTTCCTCGGCTTTCGCCGACTGAAGCGGCTAGCTGCGAGGGAGAGATCACGGAGGGCGAAGTCTACGCGGTTTTGAAGAAGGTCGGCAGAGGCAAGTCGCCCGGTCTGGATGGTTTGCCCTATGAATTGTACTTGAGGCTGTCGCACATCTTTGTTCCGATTTTGACTGCAGTGTTCAACAACTGGTTTCGGTCGGGGTCCATCCCCGACCGGATCACCAGGGGCGTGATCACTCTGTTGAAAAAGGGCAAGGAGCGTTTGCAGTCAGTTGCCGAGTCTCTGTTGGGACCTGAGCAGACTTGTTCTGTGAGGGGCCGAACAATTCAGAGCAACCTGCATCTGATCCGCACGATCATAGAGGGTGTAAAAGACGACGAGCAAGCCGCGCTGATCAATTTGGATCAGTCCAAGGCATTTGATAGGGTCGACCATCGCTACCTTGCTACTGTCCTGCAGGCCGCTGGATTCGCACCCAACTTCTGCCACTGGATTAGCCTCCTGTATCGCTCCCCCAGTGCTGTGGTACAGGTGAACGGAAGGTTGTCGGACGCGTTCGTGCTGTCTAGGTCGGTTCGTCAGGGTTGTCCGCTGTCGCCTCTTCTTTATGCTTTGGCGTTGGAGCCTCTCCTTCGCCGGCTGAAGGACGAGACCGGCAGTCCGGCCCTACGCGGAATCGCCGTTCCTGGAGGGGCTCGAGCCAGGGTTTCCGCGTACGCCGATGACGTATCTGCTTTCGTGTCGTCCCGGGACGACATCGAGGCGGTACAGAAGGCGCTTGATCGGTACGAGAAGGTGACAGGGGCCAAGATAAACCGCGACAAGTCTTCCGGCTTGCGGTTAGGTGCCTGGAAGGGGGTCGCTCTCCCGGGCCGCTTCGGTTGGACGGATGGACCTGTCCGCATTCTTGGAGTGTGGTTTGGACCGGACCTCCAGCTGGAGAAGAATTGGTCTGAAGTACTTGCAAAGGTCTATTCCGCCGGCAAGACTTGGAATCGACGGCGGTTGTCCGTGAAGGGCAGGGCGGAGGTGTGTGTTACATACATTTTCCCCCTGATTCTTTATCGATTGTCTGTACTTCCTATCTGTGAGACCCATCGGAAGGCGCTCGAGCGATCGCTATCCTCCATTTTATGGAGGGGACGCGTGAACAGGGTCGACAGACGAGTCTGCACTAAACGTCCGTGTCATAGGGGGCTGGGAATGCCGCACCTCTTGAGTCACATCCGTGCCTCTAGGTTGGCTTTCCTACGCCGCGCATTGACTGGGAGAGATCCGATTCTGGAGGGGATTGTTAGGGACGCCTTCCCTAGCCTTACCATCAGTCCCCCCATCTCGAGGGTTGAGCGCCGTTGTAGACCCCGGGACGAGTCGGATTTCATCCGCGAGTGTCGGTCGGCCTTGAAGGCCATTCCCCGGTCCAGTGACCTTTCACAGCCTAGGAAGGTCTTCTATCGTGGATTAGTGGAGGGGCCCGCGAAGGATTCCCTACGTGATACGCTCGGCTTGTCGGAGGAGGAGTATCGCTCCTACTGGTCTTGGGCGCCAGCGGCGGATTACCTCAGTAACCCTGAGTTTTCGCTTACGTGGCGATTGGCTCGGAATCGGCTGCCTCTCAACGACAAGGCTTTCATATGGGGTTTGGCGGATTTGCCAGACTGTGAACGGTGTGGTCTTGGCTTAGAGGAAACGGCTTCGCACGCCTTCTACCATTGCCCCCGGGTCCGCCCCTTATGGGACCATGTCGGCGAGCTGACGGCTCGTCTCGCTCCCGAACAGCTTGTGTCCATTGATCGCGCATACGCGTGTGACAATGTGTCGCCCCCGTATTCCGGGGTGAGACGAATGGTGTTTCTGACGCTGCTGGCCACGGCTCGAATGGTGATCTGGACGACGCGAAAGGAGGAAGTCTTGCGAGGCAATCGTCTTTCTCATCAGCATCTAATCCAATTCTTTGAGCATCAGCTCAAGATGAAGTTTAGATCTGATAGAAAACGATTGCATTCGACAGTCTTTGGCGAAAGGTGGGTAAAAGAGGCGAGCTTGGTTCGTGTGACCGGGGCTAGCCTTGATTTTCTCTTCTAGGTCAACCTATTGCACATCGGGGTGGCTTCCTGCGGAACCCTCCCCTTGGTTAGGTTAGACAAGCTTAAGTGTACCTAGTTAATGTGAGTATGTGTTGTTCCTGGCCTGTAACCCGGCTACTCTTTGGTTATGATCCAAGTCGAGATTCCCAACCTCCCCAGTTTGTTTTGGCCTCCTTTTATCTCGACTGGGTCAGCTTTATATTTTCCCATTCCCGCATAATATTTTATCCCTTTTTCCCACTCCCTTAGCGAGAGTGGCCTCTTGATTTTGTCCATTGGGCAGAATACAGCGGCCTCTCAATTTTGAGGGTTGGACGGTCCCCTACTAACATATATTATGTTTAGTTTGCATTTGTGTTACTTTTTAGTTATTTGTGGGTTCATCTCCCTCCCCTCTCATTCTATCATTATTAGAATTTTAATGTATAGCATGTATTTCATCATCAAATTTTTATGGTGTGGGGCGCGTTTTGGTAGGTTCCCCTTGAGAGGATGTGGTATTATGGTAATTGAAGGATTGTATGGTGATGGACGAGTTCTTGTGGTGAATGGGTAAATTGTAATGTATGAATGGGTCGTGAGTCAGATTAGCTAGGTATAAGATAGTTAGTGTTGACCAGCCTCTACCCCTCCCCTTTTCGGCATCGTGCCACAATTTTGTATTCTTACAAAATAAATATTACGGCATTACACCCGTGTTCGGTGTACATTGCTTTGCGTTGCAGCGTGTAAGACCTTTTCCGACGGAAAGAGTTGCGTCCCTTTCACCCTTGAATTTGACACCTTTGCTACAATTTTTATATGGCAAGCTTTAAGGTATGCTACACTTATTGGTTAAAGTGATCAATATCAGGTATAAAGAGTATATAAATATAAAAGAGGACACTGAAGGCAACACACAGAGATGACAATCTTCTAGCGGAATATGCGTGTATTAAGAATCGTCAAGCACAGATCTAAATATTTTAATAAGTTTTAGTTATTTGAGTATTATTTTTCTTTTAAATTGAAAGAAATTACAACGATACTTTGAAAAGAACATCACAAGAAATATTTTGTGTATCTTTTTTACAGTACAACTGTATTAATTGCGTTAGTATATGAAAATGCGTCTATCACTAAGTCGTATTTTTGTAATATTGTAGACTCGTGTAAATATGCGAAAGATATGAGTAATTAATTGTAAAAATTTGAGCTTTGTTTGTGTGACAAGCGATCGAACAAACACCCTGGACAAAGGTTCACTGAAAGACTACTTAGCAAACAAGAATTGATCATATTTATAATAAAATAGTAGGCTCCGATGAATCTAAAATTTAGATTTACTTATCTCAAAATTATTGGCTAATATATATTTTCAACACTTTTTAAAATTATTCCTTTTAAGGAAGAAAAAATATTGTTGAACATATTCTGAAGTTGACCCTGAAAAACTTAATTCAAAGATATTTTACACTCTGCCAATTCAAAGAATACCGCGCGTCTTGTAAAACGTCGCTGGTTCATTACTCTATATGAATACAAAGAGTTAAATAATCGAAACCGGTTTTTGTACAAAAATTGAGTTGCTTTTTGTGAACCGGTCACTGTACAACAATAGGTTTTCAGTGACAGTACTGAAAGGATTTTACTACAATTACGATAAGTTCCGGAAAGGGATATATTTGTTCGAAATAGCTAAGTGGTTTTGGCTACTGTAACCGGGTAGGACAATCAAGCAGGTAGACGTAATGGACTGGTCCTCGTCGTAGTAGTAGGCAATAGGCGTAGGCAATAGGCGTAGATCATGTACCTCCACATCAGTCTGTATTTATGACTGAAACCAGCCAATAATATTACTGTGAGGGGGAACCCAGGTATATGCATATTCATTACATCAAATTATGAAACGGGACTCCACAAATATCACTTCACCCCGAATCGATATAAATATATCGAAAAAGGTAGAAAATAAACATTAAATTAAAATTTATGCAATGTATACACCTATCTAATATTACATGTTAGATAAAGAGACATTGCTAAAATTTTCTTTCTGTACATGTCCCTATGAAATTTCTATGTCTGTAATTATAGAATTAGTATTATTATATGCATCAACAAAAGTTCATCTTTAGTTCTTTGGGTAGAAGGTATTTGAAAAATACAATTCAGTAAAGCTTATCTTGCACTGTATTGTTTCAAGATAGACCGCCAAAGTGAGCATTTATTTTTTTCTTTACTAATTTCATACTTAATACAAGTCCCACGAACCACCAACGGTTGAAGATTATTGAATGTGGTTACTGTAGGCCATCCTGTGTTTGACGATAAACTACATCCGCGTCCTCGGTAAGACGATAAACCTCATCCAGCAGCAAGACCTCTGATCAGGAGGTTTTGAAGTGCGTGGAACCACCTATTAATTGCTAGTGTTTCCAGGTCTACCCTGACCCGGAGTGGTAGCACCTGTTACGGTCCCAGCTAAATAGTCAACCTCCAAACTCTATCTGTCTATATTTCTGAGATGCGATATTATGTACACTATTTGAAGGGGTTATCAGAGAAAATACAAAGGATCTGCGGTCCATATAACATCAGGACAACCTTCAAAAGCTGGACGACACTTCGCAGATATGTCTCCCGAGTAAGACCCCGCATAGAGGAGAACATGACTAAAGACTGTGTGTACGCTATTCTGTGCAGCTGCGGAAAGAAATATAAAGGGGAGACAAGACGTTCTTTTAGGGTAAGGCTTCAAGAACACCAGAAAGCTGTAACACGAGAGAAAGTGGAAAAATCGGGTGTGGCTGACCAAATATGGAGAGAAAAGGGAGATCACCACCCTCTGTGGGATCAGGTTGAAATCATAGACAAAGAACACCATTGGAAAATTCGTAAACCTAAGGAATCATCACATATGCTAGGCCACAAAAATCTCCTGAGCCGACCAAGCATAGAAATGAATACAATATGAATATAATATAGGAATCAGCAATAAGGAGTGTCATAGAAGAGGCGATAAAAAAAAATGCAATATGAGCTCTGGTAAAAACATGTATTGATAACATACAATTTGCAATATGAGCACTGGTAAAATGTTTGCTGAAGACATTAGGTTTATAATACCCAGAAATTCATAAACAGATGTCCCCAAGGACACATGGCACAGTGGATAAAGGCGTTGCTTAGATCCAGTGACAAGACCCAAAGAATGTGAGTTCAATAACAAGTTTAAGGCAGTGGAAAACTTGGAGATGGGAATTAACAAGAGATAACTGATAATTGACATCCATTAAAACATGAACGTGTAACTAATCAACCCCAGTGGGTGAAATAAAGGGTTGTTCGACGTCCAACTATATGAAGTAGGCTGAGGCGTTGTAATGGCGACACATATGAGGACAATAGTTCGAATAATGTAAATAGTGAACCTCCAAACTTTTATCAAAACCTATCAGAATAGCTATGTACTTTAAAAAAAAATTTATATCAGCAATACTAGCAATAATTTTTGATAAAAAATTACCAGTAATACATTTTGGAAAAGAAATTATCAACAGCAATATATTGTTGGAAAAAATGATTACAGATTAGTAACATGTGCACTGGGTTATGTTTTATTGGAAAAAAGTAAATAATAACGGAATTATTCGTTTTGTTTCAAGTAATTTACCCAAAGGTGTAGTATTATTATTGTATTATATGCATTAATAAAAGTTCATCTTTGATTCGTTGAGTAAATGTTGTTGTTTTTTAAATACTGGAAATTTCTTTTTCGGATTGAAAGTGGCTCAGAAGTGAAAGGAAGTTTTATCAATGAAACAAAATGTTTTTTTTCTTCAAAATTTATCTCACTGCTGAGTCCTTAAGTTTGTTTTTTGCAAAATACACGAAATTTAGTAGTTTAAAGTTTTGAATAGATAAAATTGCATCAGCAATAAATTTCCCTTGAAGATGTCGTTCAAAAATTCTGAAATATATAAATATTGTATTTTTCATTTTTTGTATTAAAGGCAAAGGTTAGATGCTGTGTTCGATAAATGCGTTATTGCCTGTATCTTATAGGTGATGAAATTGTCTTTTATGAAGTTAAACAGTCAAAAGTTCTCGACTGAAAATACTATATTGCTTTTTGTGAATCTTGCATGTTTGCTGAGAATAATGAATAAATAGAGTAATGTCTCAATTTTTATCCCGAAAATTTGTACGTTGTGGTTCAGTTCAATTTCTAATACAATGTATCATTCATACAAAAAGTAGATTAGTAAAATTAATGAAATCATTAACTTTACTAATCCACTTTTTGTATGAATGATTAATTGTAATATATATATATATATATATATATATATATATATATATATATATATATATATATATATATGAAGCATTTATGAGTAAGGCGTATGCTGAAGAATTAACTGATCATATGATATGAACGGCAACTGACACAGTGCAACTTTACAATTAATAGGTGCTGCGTTGCTGCGCTAAGAAAGTATGGCATATATTTCCGAAAATATATATTACTCTAGAAGATTTCAAATTCAAAGATGTTGATCTCATAAAGTAACTAATTTCTGACTTTTGCTCCAGCTGAGCGATTGGTGGATATTATGCAACTGGATGAACCAATAAACAATTCCTCGTAAGGTTTGAATTTAAGCGACATCTCATGCAATAAATCGTCTGGAATGGGACGTCAATTAACTTTCCTGTTTGATGCAGTACGTCAACCCGATGAACTGTTGAATTAAATCTTGTAGATTATGGAAGGTCTTCATCTCATTTGTCCAGGTTCAATAGCGAACATCTCCTGCCATATGACTTTATGTCTAGCCATGACAAATTATCCCTTCAATATAAAACTCGTTTCTTTTCTTTTATGTTATTCTCCAATAGTAATATCCAGTTCATTACCTTCAAGACAGAATTTATCATTGCCCATTTTCTTATAAATCTTCCTTTGTCGTAAATAGTAAAACCCACATCATTACTTTTAACAAGAAAGCTATCATAAACATTTTCACATAACACTCCCATTCCTATCTTGTAGAATCTTTAATTCATCCTATAATTTTAAGAATATAATTGAGTGTACAGTAACTAGTTCATAATAGTAAAGACTTCATAGACGCGTGGTGGGAACGAAATGTTCCCGCATTTAAATTGCTGTGATTCAATTTTAAATACGCGCGCAATTAATGGTCATTGATACTTTTCGTGATGTCAAAGAAAACTCATTGCCACTTTTGTAATGCCGGCGAATATTCGTTGCCTTTTTTTGATGCCAAAGAATACTCATTGCCTTTTCTGTGATACCAACGAATACTCGTTGCCTCTTTTCTGATGCCAGCGAATACTCGTTGCCTCTATTGAGATGCCAGCGAATACTTGTTGCCTCTTTTGTGATGCCAACGAATACTCATTGCCTCTTTTGTGATGCCAGCGAATACTCGTTGCCTTTTTTGCGATGCCAGAGAATACACGTTGCCTCTTTTGTGATGCCAACGAATACTCGTTGCTTCTTTTGTGATGCCAACGAATACTCATTGCTTCTTTTGTGATGCCAACGAATACTCGTTGTCACTTTCGTTGTAGTAGAGACTATGTAATCGCAGATACAACTATAGTAACGCGGTTGAACAATACTAATAAAAGACGCCTTCGAATATCACTCGCACTAATACTACTTGCTCCGTAATACTCGCTCGAAAAGTAACCACTGTATCGTGATCCGAATAGAGAAGAGAATAGAGAATAGCGTTCAGTAAAGTAATAGAGGATAGAGTAGAAATTGCGATCCGTATAATATAGAGGATAGACGAGAAGTAGCAATCCAAACAGTATTAGAGGATAGAATATATATATATATATATATA
Organism: Acanthosepion lycidas; assembly: GCA_963932145.1. Taxonomy (NCBI): domain Eukaryota; kingdom Metazoa; phylum Mollusca; class Cephalopoda; order Sepiida; family Sepiidae; genus Acanthosepion; species Acanthosepion lycidas. Next base: position 12,588,184 of record OZ010583.1, read on the forward strand.
TATATATATATATATATATATATATATATATATATATATATATATATATATATATATATGCATTTCCTCTATGGTCACGTGGTCTACTTAATTCAATAATGGGATAGCATCTGTTTGTGCACTGGCGATCTGTGTTCAAACTCAAGTGTCGGCAACGACAATTTATTCATATATAACAATACTCATCCTACTGAGTCAGTGTGATAATATCCTTTGTGCTGTCTACTCGGGTTCATTCATTGTGTTTTCTGACGTTGTTGAAACGGCTCTGAAATCTTTCCGATAACTGATAAATCCGAGCAATGCGACTACATGAAATGTTGTGTAAAAGCTAAACAAATATGAGGAAACAGAAAAATATGCTTTTATCACAGTCAGTCAATATCTGTTTATTTGTTTTTTTGATGTCCATTACTTCCTACCTATTCATATTTAACATTTTATGTTTAAGTATCAAGCAGTCTCAGTTCGTATCTCTCCCAATACAGTTCTCTGTGAGCAGAATTTTCTTTTAGCTTTCTTATTTCTTTAGCTATTGATAGCAAGTAAGATCTCAAGGTCTGATTCACAAATATGATTTTTTTTCGTCCGTCAAATCTTTTTATTCTAATTCCAGAAAAAGTAACAGAGGAATTATATAACGAGTGAGTAGCATTTTTGCGTTATTGTCATCCGTGTGTTTTCTTTTTGATCCCCGAATTGCAACGCATTGGACATTGTTTTTGTCATCTCCGAGTTTATCTTTCATTTAACGTTTTCTGTTTTTTTCTAATTCCGATTAGATTCTTTTTCTTTCCCATCTTTTCAGTTTTTTCGATTTCGATCCTGTCATTGGTTACGTTGATATTACACCATGTCAATTCTTGTTCACTTATTTAAGCTCAGTTTTCTTTATGGATCACCCACTGAGGGTCGAACTCATTACTCCGTAGCAATGATAAACTGTCGCACATCCAGTGGTTTTCTTCCTTTTTCTTTCGTTCTCAGATATTTTTCTTTCTTTTTCCAATATCGGCCTTTTTTGTCTAATTTTTCGTTTTGCTTCATTTCAAATTTTTTCTTTCTTTCTCAGTTTTCATTTTATTTATTAATTTTTTTTTCAATATAGTTTTCTATTCTATTAATTCTTACATTTTACGATTTCTTTCTCTCCTTCTTTCTTTCACCCATTTTGTTTTTGTTTCTATTTCAATATCGCATTCTTTTTGTCGAGTTGTTCGTTTTACAATATCTTTTTTTATAATCTTCTTGAATAGCTTTTTTTATTTTGTTTTTTTTTACTTTTTATGTTTTCTTTCTTTCTTTCTTTCTTTCTTTCTTCTATTTCATTTTCTTTTTTTCATTTTGTTCTTTCAATATCATATTCCTTTTTTGTCTCGTCTTTCAGTTTACAATTTCTTTCTCTATTGTTTGTTTTTCTTTCTTTCTTTTTCCGATTTCATTTTCTTATTCATTTTGGACTTTTCAATAGAATATTATTTTTTTTCTCGTCTTTCATTTACAATTTCTTTCTACATTGTTTTTCTTTCGTTTCTTTCTTTCCGATTTTATTTTAAATTTCATTTACTTTCTTTTTTCAGTATTGTGTTCTTTTTTCCAGTTTTTCTTTTTATATTTTCTTTCTTTCTGTCTTTCTTTCTTTCATTTCATTTTCTTTTTCATTTTCTTTCTTTCAATATAATATTATTATCTGTCTCGTCTTTCTTTTTTTATCGTTTGCTTTCTTTCTTTTTTTCTTTCTTTCCAAATTCATTTAAAATTTTTATTTACTATCTTTTTCAGTATTGTTTTCTTTCTCCATTTTTCGTTTTAAATTTCCATTCTTCTTTCTTTCTTTCTTTCTTTCTTTCTTTCTTTCTTTCTTTCTTTCTTCATACGACCATATTTCAATTTCCACCATATCAGACGCTTCCGCTCTCTACCAACATGACCATTTTCCATATATACCTTCCTTTTCTTTTCTTTTCTTTTCTTTTTTTTTTTTCAAACAGTTTCTACATTAATTCAACCTTATTAGAATTTCCACCATTTAGGTTTCGTTCTATATTTGTATGTCAGTTTTCTCTCTATTTTTTTCTTCCATCTCTTTACTCCACTAATGCCACCGCTTGGAAGATTTGGAAGAAACTGTTTGCCTCCTCCTCCTCCTCCTCTTTTTCTGCTATTTTCATTCCTGCTTTTTCCAAGCACAAACTAATCTGCGAATTGAGTCGAAAGCCAAAAATGTACACAACCGATGGATATTAATATCGAAGTCAAATAGCAAAACACGCAAGCCGATTCTCGTGGGCACATCACTGAGAATATACGAACATGAAATTAAAAATATTTATAACATTCAAAAACCTGCGCTTTGATTTTACAAGTAGGTGACGGTATTAGCAAATTCTGAAAGAATTTCCAACGTAAGATAATTATGAATGCTTTTCCGCATTTTCAGGTGATTTACGTGTTTCTTTACAAGCCACATGTCCACATGTAACTTCCAAAAAACATCTCGTGTGCTATGTAATCAACCTGTTCTAAATTAAATCTTTATCTCAGAAAATCTTTTTTCACCTGTTTACAATATATTTGCATATAATAGCATTCATTTGTCAGTATTTTTAATGCAAAAATTCACCAAATACAAGGTGGAATGGACGTGAGGCTATTAGTAAATGCTGAATGTAGCTCTAGTATTAGATAATTACCAATGCCTTTTGCTGTTTTCAAATGTGTTAGGTGTCCGGTAACGAGTTACAGTATTTACAAAAGTTTTTTTTTTTATTCCTTTGATCAGGGTTTCCCAAAATGGGTGCTATCGCACACCGGTGGGCGATGTAAGCTGTTGGGTAGGCTATGCGCAGCAGAACAGAATATTGTGGACGATTGAAAATTCTGGTGGGTGATATAGGATTTTGAATATTAAAAAGTTATTTCGACATATTCTACCCGAAAAATATTCAAAGGAAATATGCAAAATCTAAAATGTAAAAAGAAATAAATAAACAGGAGGTTAAACTGGATTAACTGCGTCACAGTCATAGATAAGATATAAATATCCCCGCAAACAAGGAATATGCTGGTATTCGCTATAGTTTTGAGAATGGTTATTAGGATTCAAATAGTTCTTCAGACGAAATAACATTTTTTCATGTACACACACACAAACACACATATATATATATATAACTTGTTAGAAAATTATAATATAAATATGTTATAAAATCACTATAAAAATAGCCATTTTGTTTCAACACTTTTGGTCTCTTATAAAGTGTTGGTGTTGAATGTAGAATCTACATTCAACACGATCACTTGATAAGAGACCAGTACTGTTGAGAGAAAATGTCTAATTTTATAGTGATTTTATTACATATTTATGTTATAATTTTCGAATAAATTATATTGGCTCTATTCTGCATTGAACACACTTTTAAGAATATCATTTTTGGTTATTTTAATTAATTCCGTATCCACAAGAGGCTTCATCCAGTGCATTAGTGGATAGTAGTCGTGGCTCGTGGGGTCACAGTCCTATGGGAAAAGAACATTCGGATGAGTTCCACCACAGAATATGTGATCGAGTGGCGCTATATTGAGTCTAATTCGCTACCTCTTCGTCACCGAGGCCGGTTGGTGCAGTTGATATGGCGTTTGCCTCGTAACGTAACTGTCCAGTGCTTTCTGTATTTCCGTTGAGTTTTCTTCTAGATTCAATGAATTACTTAATTATAATTATCTCAAATCCTCCTAATAATTTGTATCATATATATATATATATATATATATATATATATATATATATATATATAGTATTAGTAGTAAATATAGACATACATATGCAAAATATACAAATATATATATACATACCTGCATACATATATTTTTTTTGTATAAAAAATAATTCCAAGAGGATAGAATCCAGGTAGAACTCAATAAACACTAATATTCCCTGGTTATAATTTATTACATTTATTCCCATACATGCATACACATACATATATACACTCCTACATATATACACATATGCACACATACACACACAAGTACCCACATATACATATAAATCAAAATGTAAAATCTAAAAAAGTAAAATTTTAAAAAATTTTGTCTCAAAAGAATTAAATACAGAGCGCATCACATAAACATACACAGTGATATATATATATATATATATATATATATATATATATATATATATATATATATAGATAGATAGATAGATAGATAGATAGATAGATAGATAAACATAATAGATAATCATAATAGTCATTCCAACGTCCTGGGTATGACGATAAACTACGTCCAACAACAAGGTCTCAGATAATGTTTCCGGAAAAATAATGTTGCCAGCTATATGTTTGATAGTACTGTATATTTAATATGTATGTATGTATGTATGTGTGTATGTATGTATTTATGTGTTTGTGTATATCTATATATATATATACACCTTAATTTGGCATTAAATGACCCACAGTGGTTGATATGCCATAAACCCCAACCAACCAACCAGGTCCACCCTGACCCGGTGTGGTAGCACCTGTTAGGGTTCCAGGTATAGGAAATGGTTAACCCACAAACTGGGGTCAAAACACTATGAAAGTGTAAAATTAGGTTTTAATAGAAATATTTGCAAAAAATTATTACCAGGAATAAATTTTTGAAGAAAAATTATTACCGGCAATACATTTTTGAAAAAAACAAAAAGCGAAAAAAATATTACCACCAATAAAAATTGTCTCGGCATTAAATAACCTACTGTGGTTGATATGCCGTAAAAACAAACCAAACCAAACCAGTAGTCATTCCATTAAAATGTGATGCCCGATGTTATTGAAGCAAGATGGAACTGACATAAGTGACAACATGTTATAAAACGGTGTTCATGTTTTGAATCGTTTCTTATGCCTACAGGTATGTAGGTATATGTATGCGTATATATGTATATCTATGTATGCGTATATGGATCTATGTATATGTAGGCAGATGTGTATGTAGATGTCTTTATATGTGTGTGTGTATGTTTTGTTATGTATGTATTCATATATATCTGTATATGGGTGTATATGTATGTATATATGTATGCATGTATAGTTAGACGGATAGATATACGGATACATTGTTTATTTGTTTAGATGGGTGTATGTAATTGTATGGAGATGTAAGGTTTTATGTATATATGTTTATGTGCACGTATGTGTATGGCCGTATGTATATAAAGGTGTGTAAATGTGTATATATATATATGTAGGAGTGGATGTGTATGGATGTATGTGTATATGTATGTGTGTGTGTGTGTGTATTTATGTATGTATATGTATACATATGTGTATGTATGTATATGTGTGTATATATATATATGTATATGTATATGAATATATATATATATATATATATATATATATATATATGTGTGTGTGTGTATATGAGTATATGTATACATGGGTATATATGTCTGTATGTGTGTAAACGCCTATATGTTTGTATGTACGTGTATGTTATTGTGTATGTGTGCATACGCATGTGTTTTTGAACATAGAAATATAGATCCTTGCTAGATGAGATAATCGTTATATTTATTTTTTATATGTTTATATTTGATTTGTAACCTGTAGTCGATATTAATTTTGTCAAATTTTCTTAATTTTACAGCGGCCCTCTTAGTAAATGCCCTTCGATTTTAGTTTCTCCCGCCAAATCTCTTTCCCCCACCCCACCTCTCCTCTCCCTCCCTCTGATCTTTAAGATGAGATCGTCTATTGTGAGTGTATGCCACCACAAAATGTATCCTTTCCGGTTACATCTTTAATGTATTAGACATCCGACAACATTCATATTTCTCTCACTTAAACCGTCTTTGACTCCCCTCTTTAGAACTTCTCGCTGTTAAGGTTTAATCTCCCACCTTCTCTCGTCTGTTACCCCTCTCTTTAGCTCTAACATTCGTCCCACTTACATACTTACACTCTCTCTAAATTTTTTTTTTTTTCCGGAATTGTTTTTTCTGTTTTCTTTTTGAATTTGTAGGTCTGATGAATTGGATCGTATTTACGATTCCAATGGAATAAATTATGACCATGGAATATTAGTGTTTAAGCCTTTTTATTATATATATATATATATATATATATATATATATATATATATATATATATATATATATATATATGTGTGTGTGTGTGTGTGTGTGTGTGTGTGTATGTGTGGGTATATGTATATAGGTATGTATGTATGTATGTATCTCAGATAAAGACCAAGAGCAGCAAAAATATTCACTGAACCGTTATTAGTTGCTACTAGTGTATATTCTTTTTAATTCTATAATTGACCATAAAACTAAATTATATATATAAATCTTTACCACACTCTTTTTGCCGTGAGTCAAAAAAAATTCATATAATGCATATAATAGTTTTTATCTGTAAATGATTTTGAATGTGGTTTTATATCACATCATTATGAAACATCATTCACGTGTATCTTTGCCTGACATGTTATAGAGGCGAATACAAATACTGAGGTGGCAGAAATTGAAGAATTATTTTAAGGTGGAATCCAAACCCTCTGAAGCTACTTGTCGAATTTAGAACCTTCCAGGAAAAGAAAGACTGTACTAGCCCGAAAATGATTTATGACATTCAAGGGCAATGATTTGAACGTTACAATAAAACTCAGAAATGAACGTTCAACAATTGTTGTCTTCAATGCTTTACATAGTAAAAGAGAATGCCAAAAGGCCCTTGATATCTTTCAGGAGAATTTGGTTTTCGCCTCGGTTTCAGCTATCTCTTTCAATGTTTTGGGTGCAGAGGTTCTAGGTCCTGATTGCATCTTTGTGTCGCTTTTCGTTTCCTTATTACTGGGAATGACTACCCTGTTCTCATTTTCGTCCGACACCTACTCGTTTCTTTTGTGGTCCATCTAGCAGGAGCATAGCGACCGCCAGCAGCATTTTTTCCCAAATAACATCAATTTGTTAAGATTGGCGGCTTTCAGTGTCCAGGTTCCATGTAGTTCCACTGCCCAAACTAAAGTCTTCAGGAGTTTCAGCTTAATGCTTTTGTGCGGGATGTCCACAGCCGAACTTCTGGAAATATTCCAGAGTGGAAAATAATTTCTGGCTATTATACCGACCGGCGTGGCTCATGTCCAGCAGTACGCGTAACACAGACGATTCAATCTTCAGTAACCCGGGCAATACAGGTAATGCGATATTTTTATACGAGAAGACAGACTAAATTTATTCCGTATTTAGCAAAGAAATTACGGTGAGTGGAAAAGCTTAAATCAATAAAGAGATTCGTAAAGGAAAGCAAGAAAAATGGCTAATTATTAACTGTAAAGAACAGAATGCATATCCTGTTGTGCAGTAAGAAAGGATGGAATGCTTGAGGCAGAAATTGGTAAACGCTTTGGAACAACAGAAGATATTTTTACAAAAATAAAATATTAAGTGAACGGAAAATATCCTTGCAAATAAATAAGAGTCAGTCTGTTATGTGCCATGCATAATATACGCTTAGGCGATCATGTATCTTTACGGGGCAGATTTGTTCATGCAGTAGGTTTCCATTTCTTTCTGCGGTAGACCAGCTGTAGACCAGCTGCCATCCAAGGCTATAGAACCTGGTCTGTCCTGCTATTTACCTATAGCTGAGGGGAAGAAGAGGATTCATACCTTTCCCAAGGGTATTAGCACGTAATAATGTGATAAATACAAACCACCAACTTTTGAATTGATGACGTGAGAATCAAGACAAGCACAAAAGTTCAATATCTGCGAAATGCTATAATAGTCAGTTATGTGTGATGCGTGATACACGCTTAGGCGATCATGTATCTTTCGATACATGAATGACGAAGCAGATTTTTTTCCAGCAGTAGGTTTCCATTTCTTTCTGCAGTAAACCAGTTGTCATCCAAGGCTATAGAACCCGATCTGTCCTGCTATTTACTCATAGCTAGGGGGAGAAGAAGAGGAGTCATACCTTTCCCCAGGGTATTAGCACGTAAGTGAATGTAATGGATTCGACTGGAATTCGAACTCGGATCTCCGATTCCTCAATCCGAGCCGCTATACATTACTCCACCGTACCTCATAAAAAGAATGTTAGACTGTAATATAATATCTCATTTTCAAAATGGCAGTGAATGTTATAAAATTTCTTCGCAGAAGAAATAGAGAACTGAAGGGACAGAGATGTGTTTCTACCGAAGAATGTTTGGAATACTATGGGAAGAACAACTGAGCAACGAGGAACTTTTAAGGGTAATAAACCTCAAGCAATTTGGTACTTACAATCGGGCAGTGATAGATGAAAATTAATTGACACAAAATGAGAAAACTATAAAGAGAATAGGACATATTTAGCGCGAAGCAGGGGAAACAGCGAGTAAACTACTTAACGATTAAGCTACTTAAAATAAATGTATAGCAGAACAGGGATGAAGAAGGATAGGAAAAGGGTAAAAGTTATTTTGAGTAACACAAGAGAGGAGATAGTGGAAAGCCATTATCATCCATATCCAATAAAAGAATGAAATGTAAAAGACAAAGTAGTCATCTGTAGAAGCATATTTTGAGAGTTTGCGTCCGTAGGGGATATTTTAATTGATTACAGAACAACCTCGGTTCTCGAACGTCTCACGTATTGAACAAATCGGTTTTGGAACAGAAAATTCGTGATGAAAATGTCACGGTTATCGAACAAAATTTCGGTTCTCGAACAACATAGCAAAACCGAATTAACACGACCGGAATAATTTCTGAGACGACTGCCATGTTGTATACATTCGTGTGTTGTGGTCTGCTTTTCTTTTTCCAGTTTTATTGTACTGTGACGTTTTTCTCTACATTGATTCCTATTGGAAAACACATTTCGGTTTACGAATATTTCGGTTTACGAACGGCCTTCAGGAACAAATTTAATTCGTGAACCGAGGTTCCACTGTATTTTTAAAATATTTTTAAATATTTTTCTCAATATAATTATTATACTCTTGTGTATTTTTTTTTTACTTTAATTTTATATTTTACCGCTTGTAATTTTTTTTTGTTAACAAGTATAGTTTATTATCATTTTTGTTGGCCAACCGCGGAGAAGTTGATGATTCCGCGGTTGGTGAAGTTCAACTATTTATTGAAAAGCATATTTCGGCAGGAGCGTTAGTTTCTGTCCTTTTTTTTTTTTTTTTTGCAGAAAAATATTTTTTACTTCCAGGGAAATTAATTTCTTACGTCTTTAGAGAGAATTAAATGTAATTTGTCGGTGTTAACAATTTTCTACGTAGCCATTTTTCCCGTCAACTGAAGATAAAATATCAAAATTGTCAGGTCCGTTCAATAATATTTCAAACTGCGTTTGATAAATCAGTTAATTTGTGCCTTGCGACAAAATAAAAAAAATAGTTACATCGATATTGTCAAAAACTGAAATTTAATCTAAAAATGACGGAAAGCAGACGACACAGCGAACGGCATAAAAAGCAAGCTTAAGGAAATTAATGTTTAATTTTGACTGGTTTCTTTACTAGAGGTATCTCCACTAATTCGGTATACGTAAGATTTAAAATATATTCTTAAAAATGAAAAAACTTTCTTGAAGCTTCCATTTTAGCGAAAGGGTTTACTATTTGCGGTAAGCAAAATACTCTGTTTATTATTTGAAATAGAAATTATATTGATCGGAATGGACTTTTTTTCAGTTAATTCGATCAAAACGGACATTTTTAACACATTTGGAAACAAAAGTTAGTTCAGTATAATTTTTGTTTCCATTTTCTGTAAAGCCTCTCCGTTATTCACATGTTTAGTTCATCCTATTCTCAGCAGCCTTCTGTAAAACCACATTTCAGTTGCTTCAAGACTCATTGTTATCTGTGAGGAGATTGTCTAACATTCATTACCATATAGACAAACCGGTATTACATAACAGTAAATTACTCTTTGTTTCTACGAAATTTTCCAGTCTCTTAATACTTTGCTTAGCTTTTTGAAGGCGTCTTTCGCTAGGCGTCTGATATAGGGAATCGACTATTTTCCCATCATCTTCATCAATTTCTTTTCATATGTCAGGGAGCGCATATATTTCTTTAATAAGAGTTCCCGCATTTCCGCTTGTGGAACTCTCTTCCCGCTTCTTGCTTCCCAGTAAACGTTGATCTTCAAAAATTTAAATGTAATGTCAAGCGTTATTTGTCTTCTTAAATGTGTTTTTTTTTTATTGTTTTCTCTCACATTTTTTTTATTGTTCTCTCTCACATTTTTTTTTATTGTTCTCTCTCGAACTTATGTACGAATTCCAATCGAGGTCTGTCTCGAGTTTGAGGCCTAAGGTACGAGAGGCCTCCCTGATGGAACACTCATCCATCGTGATTGGTGAGTGTTCAGAGTTCAATCGGCGATCAGTGAATATAACTAGTTTTACTTCCGTGTCATTGAATGTTACCAGCCATTTCCCCCCGTTTCTGAATTAAAACTGAGGCCAAGCGATGTAAATTCCCGTATATTTTTCGCTCTCTTGATAAGTGAACATTTTTAAGACTGTTTTTCATATTGTCATTGGCAGGCTTTAGCCGATAAGTTCTACGGCCTTCTGAAATGTTTAGGGCGTATACCATCTTTACAATTTTTTTCTCCGTAAGTTGACTTGTCTTACCCTTTTCATCACTTTCCCCAATCCAATCGATTCAAGTGACTTGGCAAACAGTAACCTGATATTGCATGTTGGTATCTCATTGAAACAGTGACAACGAGGGAAAAGTCAGAAGTGAAGGTGAAATGTCCAGAAAAAGACGGAAAGAAATAAAGACGAATGTGGGAGGGGGGCACTGATTGACGGATTTGTTTTTTTACGACTAACCAATCCTTTGCAGGTTATTTAAAGCCAGAAAATATTTTTTTAGATGGTATGAATATTTTTTATGTAAATAATGATCTAGTGATAAAAGTCTTATTAATTAATCTATAGCTGGGGAGAGAAGAGGTGACCAAAGGTATTTGTACATAAGGGAGTATAACGAATCCAACTGGAATTAAAACTCGGAGCCCCGGTTAACAATTCCCGGTCATTATCTATTACACCACCCACACATCCAAGCTTACAGAACCTGATATTGTCATATACGTACTGTCCAAGATCAACATTGCTTAACTTACGTGATCATACGGGAACCTGTATTTCAGTGTGATGTGGCGAGGAAGATAGGGAAAAGGATGGTGGAAGAAAAACACACATATAATGGAAAATAGAAATAAAAAAGATGGGGACAAAGAAGAAGAAGAAGAAGACAAGGAAAAGGAAAGGACATGAAAGAATAGAAGGATTATGAAATAGAGAAGAAGAAGAAAAAGAAAAAAGGAAAATGGAAAGGACGTGAAAGAATAGAAATATTATGAAATAGAGAAGAAGAAGAAGAAGAAGAAGAAGAAGAAGAAGAAGAAGAAGAAGAAGAAGACAAAAAGGAAAATGGAAAGGACGTGAAAGAATAGAAATATTATGAAATAGAGAAGAAAAAGAAAAAGAAGAAGAAGAAGACAAGGAAAAGGAAAAGGAAAGGTCGTGAAAGAATAGAAGGTTTATGAAATAGAGAAGAAAAAGAAGAAGAAGAAGAAGAAAAAGAAGAAGAAGAATATGAAATGAAGAGGCTGGACAATAGGAAATTTACAAGAGCCCAATAAATAAACAAATACCCAATAAGCCTACGTAATCTGATCTGTGAAATGGTCTTTTGTTGCTGGCGTTAATCACTTCGAAAATGTTTGGAGCGATGAAATCGGTGCCGTTCACAAGACGGAATTCATTCAGTGTCACGCACTGAAATATTTGATTTCTTTCATTCGGCACGTCCGTCGTCGACTACTGACTGCGGCCTTTGACACATCAAATATTTGCAACCATTCCTCTGCACGGATATTTCGCGTATACAACTGCTATTATGAATTTTGATTTAAAAAGCAGAAAACATTCCATTTTTGCTATATCTTTCCATCAAACTTGTTGGATTTCTGTATTTCTTTGCTTCTTTCACACTATCTTACTTTCCTTTAAAATTTCTTTATTTTGTCAATATCTTCCTTCTTTTAAAGTCGAATTTTACATTTATTTCTTTCTTTTTCACATTCCTATTTTCATTTTATATTCTCCCCTATTTACTTTTCTTTTTCCTTGTTCATCTTTGTTTCATTGGTTCTTTCTTTCTTTTTCTCTTTTATGGGCGCCTTTTTATATTCCTTTTTGCTCTTTTCCCTTTTCTGTTCTTTATCATTTTTTTTTACCATTTTTCTTTTCTTTTCTTTTCTTTTCCTTTCTTTCTTAAAGAAAAGGAAAGTGTGAAGCGGAAAGTTAGATTAAACCGAAAGAAGGAAAAGTAGAAGAAAAACCCACATAGGCAACAAAGATAAAGAAAGAAAAGACGAAAACAGGCAAGAAAAATAAAAAAAATGAAAACCAAAGCAGTAAATATAATGAAGTGATCACTCTTTTAAGGAATCGGCAATCCTTAACCAGAAGGAAACTACAAAAGAAAGAAACGTAAATAAAAATGAAATATTGGTAATTATGAACAGGAATTGGTTGATGACACGTAACTTGAAATCCATCATAAAAAAAAACAATCAAGATATATAATTTGTAAGTAGTAAGACTTACAAATGCCTGAAGTTTGTGGGTGTTGATTTTGTTTACCTGCAAGGTTTCTGAGCCGTAAACTAGGACTGACTTGACATTTACCAACCGATGTCTCAGGAACATCCTCAATATCAGTGTAGTGACCAAGTAAATGGTTAAGTAATAACAAATACCATGTTTGCATATATATCTTATATTAAACAGTAAGTACACCAGAAGAGTATTACACGACTAGTGAGAGTGTATCGAATGTGCTACCGCTCAATCTATACACAGTTCCCCGAAGGTTCTGTCCTACTAATCTTTATTAGGCGGAAAAGTCTAACATAGACTCTTTAGATGGAGGATACCACAACAGTCAGGTTGCCTGAAGTCGACTCCAACGACCACCTGTGAGACAAGACCAAAGAAATCCTCAATCGAGATTGACATCAAGAAACGGAAATGGGGATAAATCGGCCACACCCTCCGTAAGCCTGGTTCTAGTGTCACCAGGTAGGCCCTTGACTGGAATCTACAAGAGAAGCGAAGATTGGGTCGAACAAAACAGATACGTACCGTGACTTGTTTTTAAAAAGCTAACAAACTAGTAGGTATTTGAACATAAAACGCAATATATAAAATACAATATCTGCTATGCCTTTTCTTTACAAGAAACCAATTAGCTTAAAAATGGCATATTGCTGCCATATCGAGGCTGGAGTGGCTCAATACTAACTTCCCAAACTTGATGGACTTCAACATTTTTACGCTGTCTGGTAGGGGTCGCTTACTCTGTACACCCAAGCCTCAGATGCAACGTTGAAACGTAGCCAAAAATTTAAGGAAGAAACATGATCAATATTGGAAAAAGAAATAACTGCTTTCTGGACTTGAAAAATTTATTTTTACTGAAAAATTATTTTAAGAGAAAGATTTTATAAAATTTGGTCTTAGCGAAGGAAGAGAAAACATAAGAATGATTAAGTGTGAAAAAAATAACGAATAAGAAAAGAGAACAAAAAAGAGAAAAAGAAGAAATTAATAAGAAAAATGAAAGAAAAAAAATGGAAAAAAATGAAAGAAAAAGAAATAGGAAATGAAAGAAAGTTATCATTATTAGAAAAAGAAATAAATTCAAAACATTTATATATAATTAGTAAATCCTCTTAAAGCATTGATCAACCAATCGTAATCGCATAATAAATATCTATGATTTTTTTCGGATTTTTGGATAACAACGAATTCCTATCTGATCTATTTTTTACTTAATGTCTACGCTATGACTTTATTCAAAAGAAATAAGACTTCTTTCATCAATATACTTGAATATATTTTCTCCAACCAATAAGCTTTCCTTTTGCGATGCAAGAGTCCACTGAAATTTTCATTAAGTTTCCTTATATGGCATCTGATTGGGTTTTATTCGAGTGGGAATCAAATTCAGATCCTTTCCTCTACACTTCCTCCATCTTTCAATGCAAATATTGACTTTTGTTTCCGACTTTCTAAGATTTGAGAATAATTTCCGGGGAGTTTATTGAAATCAGCCAATGTCCGTCGGTGAAAAGATATTTTCGGACTTTGAGGAAATAGGCGCGCATTTTCGCGAAGGAAGTCAGTAAATATTTTCACGTAAAACGAGGAGGGGTGAATTCCGAAAATGGATTCTCTGAAAACTCTTCAGATAGATTTCCTTATCAACTTACATTGAATCCATGGTAGCAGAAGATTAAAGTTTAAACGCAGTCGGCACGTAGTATGTTTTACACTCTGTAAGACGCAAGCACAAAACATGACTCATAATTATGATGTTTTTTATAAAAAAGACACGAGAGACACTCAAGTTAGAAGATTTCTCTCAAGATGGTAATACTGAATGATGGGTGTAATATGAATGAAAAACAATGTGAAAAGAAGTGAAGATTATAGAGGATAAGAGGGATAGATAACAATTGACCCATAAGTTGAAGAGACAGAGATTGTAATGCTCAGAGAAATTTGTATGTGAGTGTCTGTTACACAAATTAGCAGTTCTTATGAAAAAAGCTGTATAAGAAGAAATTACTTGAATTTCGAATACGGAAGAAATAAGAGTGATTCAGCTACGTGGAAGTAGCATTTTGTATCCTATCAGTACATATATTAATTGATAGAAATAAATAATTGAACTCATCTGGACATTTACAATTAAAAATAATATTAATATTAACCTTCACCTTATGAGAAAGTCCTCGGCATTCATTAACCGAGTACTAGTTTCTGGAAATTTATAAAATATTTCTGTTAAAACAATTCTTTATTATAAGTTTTTATAATATATATATATATATATATATATATATATATATATATATATTAGGTTGGTGCAAAAATAATTTCGTTTTCTAACATATGTTACTATGTGAGAAAACGAAATTATTTTTGCACCAACCTAATATATATACTGAGTGCCACAAGCCATATATTAGGTTGGTGCAAAAATAACGACGTAATAATGTCGTTTTTTGACGTTGAAAAATACGTCAAAAAACGACACTATTACGTCATTACTTTTGCACCAACCTAATATTATTGAAATTTCAGCTTTCTTTTTTTTTTTTAAAAAAAAAAACAATATTTAAAATATCAAAAAAATTTTTTCAAATGAATATGATTTAAAAATATTTTTGGCATATTAAAAAGAATATTTTTAGCTAATCAGATTTAAAGTTCAAGCTTATCCCGGAGGTTCTATTCCTATCAATGTCTGAAAACAATCAGTAAAGCGTTAAACATGAACTTGTAAACCAGACCAATGATGACACGAACGAATTGAAATATCTAACTGAATCCTAAAATTTACTTTCATTTCAATGGAATATTGAAATCAACTTCAATGTTTTATACCCAGGATAGTCTAGTTGAGAGTAAATTTACCAACAATATATTTTGTCTGTAGTTGAAGGCATACAACTGAGTTCAAAATATATTTAGTTGAAGCCATAAAATTGTTTTCAAAATATTTTGATTTGGGCATTAAATAACCCGTAGAGGTCTTGATATGCCACGAAACAAAATCAACCAGCGCTTGTCAGATTTAAAGATATTCATTTGACATAAGATACAATTCAAATATTTCTAAATCTTCATGTCACTTAAACCCAGTAACAAAAAACTTACATATCTGGTAACGTTGAGCTCATGCCTTTTTCCAAGAAAATTTATTCCGATTGATTTGTTATTTATGGCTTATCAACCTTTTGTGGGTTATTTAAAGTCGAAACCTATTTGGAATTATAAGAATAATTACAATGTAACAATGAAAAATTCCTACTACATAATCTATAGTTGGGCAGGGGAAGAGATGAATACATATTATTCCTAAGGGTGTTTACGCTTAAGGGGATGTAAAAGAACCCGGCTAGAATTCGAACTCAGTTATCTGATTTCCAGTTCCGAGCCGTTACCTTACATAATCCGCACATCCTCAACTTATTTTGAATTTCAAAGAAAAGAAGACGTGTCTAGATTTTAAATTCGTGTTGAAACATCCCAGCTGCATAAATATGTCAGAAGAGTTCGACAGCTCAGGTAACAAGGAACATCACTCTGAGTAATTCATTATTTATTTGACAACGGTCACGTTCATGGAACATCTGCGTGCGAAATCAGAACATCATGGGCAACTGGTTTTTGGCTCTTATAACTAATGCATTTTAGGAGGAAGAACATACATAGACATTAGGAAAAAAAAAAAAAAAAAAGAAAACAGCCGTTATCTTTTCATGTCTATTATGGAAGCTTCTACGACACATAAAATAATAATGATGACCTTTTTGTTACGCTTTTTTATTTTGCAGTCATTATAATGTGTGGAGGGTTTAAAGAATAGTGGAGTTGAAAGTAGAATCGGCGTGCTGAGTTCAAATTTCAATCTAGTCTGTTAGGATCATTTTCATGCTAATGACATTGAGAAAGGTACGAATCTGTTACTTCTTCCCTTGAATATGGGTTAAATAGTGGGATTTACTAGGCTATCTAGACTTGAATAACAACCAGACTAAGAGAAGAATAAGAAGAATCCTACATTTCAAATTGAAGAAAGACGAGAAGAGCAAATTAAATTGGGCTTTCTAACCTTGTGAGTTAACCAGTCTAAATTAAATCGGGCTTTCTAGGCTTGTGAGTTAATCAGCCTAAATTAAATTGGGCTTTCTAGCCGTGTGTTTACCAATCGAAATAAAATTGGGCTTTTTAGCTGTGTGTTTACCAGACTAAATTAAATTGAGCTTACTAGCCTTGTGAATTAACCTGTCTAAATTAAATTAGGCTTTGTAGCCGTGTGGTTTAATCAGTCTAAATTAAATTGGGCTTTCTAGCCGTGTTAGTTAATCAGTCTAAATTAAATCGGGTTTTCTGGCCTTGTGATTTAACCAGTCTAAATTAAATTGGGCTTTTTAGCCTTGTGTATTAACCAGTCTAAATGAAGAAAAACGCTGAATTTCAAACCGTTTCAGAAGACATCGACAAAAATGCTTGCTGCATTTTCCAATAATTCAATCCATTAATGACAAGTATGTCTGGAGAGTCATGATCGGCTTCGATCGGATGGGGCATAGTATTAAAGCTATTAAAGGAATCTTAATCTCTATTTGGATTTTGCTTTCAATAACTTAGGCATATATTTCATCATTGAAGAGCATTTAAACCGAAGTTTGAAAAATGAGAAATGGCTGCTTGATAATATGTAGTCTCCTTCTCTCTTCATCAGAATAATCGCGGTTATGCGGAATGAGATAAAGTTGACGAGTTACAGATGTAATTCAACGATATATCTATGCAGGTGTGTTAGGGACTATTTAATCTTTTTTTAATTTTGAATTTGATATGTTTGCATATTATCGCTTTTATCTCCTTGTTTAGATTTTTCTATCATTCGATATTTTCTGTCTTTATGCTTCGCAATTTCCTTCATATCATTCATTTTTTAGTCATGTTTTTGATTTCTTTCTTTATAGAAGATTTCTTTCTTTCTTTTTTTATTTTTCTACATTTTTCCATTTTCTTTTCTTTTTCAATATTTCTTTCCTTATTAGGGTTTCTTTATTTCCCTACACGTGTTTTCTTTTCTAAATTCTCTTTCTTTTTTGATTTTTGCATGATTTATTTTATGTTCTAATATTTTCATTTCTTATATCTTTCTTCTTTCTTTCTTTTTCCCTCTTCTTTTTTCGTTCTTTCTTTCTCTGTACTTGTTTTTTATATCCTCTTTATTTCTTGACATTTGCAGGTTTTCTTTTAATGTTTTCTTATGGTGATTGCTTTCGTCTTTCGTTTTTTCTTTCTTCTCCTTTCTTCTTTCTTTCTTTCTTTCTTTCTTCGTTCTTTCTTTCTCTACACTCGTTTTCTTTTTTATTTTAGTTCTTTCTTGATTTTTAATATTTTTTTAATGTTTTCTTTTCTTATTGTAATTTCTTCATTCTTTCTTTCTTCTTACTTTCTTTTTTGTTTCTTGCTTTCTATCTTCTTTTTTTCTTTCTTTCTCTACACTTGTTTCCTTTTTTCTTTCTTTCTTAATTTTTGGGTATTTTTTCATATTTTCTTTCGTTATTTTGATTTCTTTCTTTCTTCTTTTTCTTTTTCATTTTTTTCTTCTTTTCTATCGTCTTTCTTTCTGTCTTTCTTCTTTTTTCGCCTTTCTGTCGTTTTTCTTTCTGTCTAACTTCTTTCTTTCTTTCTTTCTTTCTACTTCTTTTCCTATATTTTATGTCATGATTTTCTTTCTTTGCCCTTCATTTCTTATATTTTCTTTCTTTTGTTCTTTCTTTCTTTTCTTATATTTTCTGTCTTGGTTTTCTGTCTCTCTTTCTTTCTTTCTTTCTTTCTTTACCCTTCTTTTCTCATATTTTCTGTCTTGATTTTCTTTCTTTCTTTACCTTCCTTTTCTTTTATTTTCTTTCTTTCTTTCTTTCTTTCTTTCTTTCTTTACCCTTCTTTTCTCATATTTTCTGTCTTGATTTTCTTTCTTTCTTTCATTCACCTAATCCATAACACCTCTACATCTTTTTGCCTCCTAATAGTTCTGTTTCGATTCTTCCTTCTCCGCCGCTACCATCGTCATTCCATTTTCTTTCTTATATCTTCATTCCCGTTTCCTTCCCAGCTAAAGCATGTCTGGAAGCCTGGCTAACCACATCGGGAATCACGCTAAGTTCTCGTTATCGTCGTTTTTATGGTGATTATCAATACAACCAAGACCGGCACGCACACAAGTTCGATCCTTGCGACAGCCGAAAACAGGTGATTTAGTCAGTTTCTGCAAATAACAGTCGGGCATTAAACCTTTCATTTTATATTCATGACCTTTCTCCTCCTTTTCAAAAAGTAAAACAAAAAAGAATTCGCATCGTTATTTTTTTTCATCCGTGTCAACATGAATAATGAATACAGAAAGGAAAGATATCTTTGGAAATAATAATAAAAAGATCACGAAAAAGATTAATAATAATAATAATAATAATAATAATAATAGTAATAATAGTAACAATAAAAATAGTAGTAGTAGTAGTAGTAGTGGTAATAATAATAATAATAATAATAATAATAATAAAAATAATAATAATAATAATCATGGCCTTCCCCATGAGAACCCTGATGAGTGGGTAGGACTGCTGAAAAAAATGTTTAGAAGACGTAAATCTCAAAAAGGGAATCTTTAAGAGAGATTCCGTGTCACCATTACCATTGTCAAAGACATGCTGCTAAGGAATTTAATCTTAGGAAAAGATACCATTTCAGGAGAAAGGTAATGGCAACTTATATGGAGGAATTCAAATTAGTGTTGAGAAAAAAATAAATCGGAAACGTTAATAAAAAAGAAGCAGTTTAACGTTTCTGCTGATGTGGGGGGGAGGGGTACATTTTTACAAAAATACATTTACTTACTGTTCATGTCTTCATAAATTTACTTACTGTTCATGTCTTCATAAATTTACTTACTGTTCATGTCTTCATAAATTTACAAGACGCCTTTTCGAAACTTACATTGTCTAAAGTTCATCTCTTCATATATTTACAAGACATTTTTATACAACTGTTCGAAACTTACACAGCCTAGTGTACATGTCTCTAAGTATTTACTTTATCAAATGTCTCACAACTAAATTTATTCATCTTTTTGCCCATAAAGTACGCGTTTCGTAACTACCATTTGCAATATGTTAAGTTGACCGGAAGGAAATAACATTTTACCAGAAAGGATATAAAACCAATTATATTATTAAGACGTTCAGAAAGTAATTTCGTATTACATGAAAGGATATAAAAACAGATCCATTTCATTATATATATATATATATATATATATATATATATATATATATTGAACAATAAAAAAATAAAAAAATAAAAATCTTCAGACACATTGGGTTGTATATTAATATTCTTTCGCTTTTGTTAGTATTTCAGTTAGATTCCTCCACTAGTTTCGACCAACATGGCCATCATCAGGAGAAAAAATCCTGCTTGCTGGTAGCAGTGAACTACATAAATATGCATATATATTTATATATATATATATATATATATATATATATATATATATATATATATAGCAAAGGTAGTAAATCTTTGGTATATAATCCAAGTGGATCTATTACTAAAAAATAATAAATCTGATCCACAAAAAGAGCTCAGTGAAAAAATGTTCCAATAACTTAGACCGATTTTAAATGTGAATTAAGTTTAACCATCTAATTTTTTTTTCTCTTTTTCTTTCAGATTTAACAACTTACGTGCTTGGTCGTTACAACCTTGAAAGATTAACAATCAAGCTGCGTGAGTTCGTGTCAGAAATAGAGATTTTCCAGTAAAAGCTTAAAAGACAAAAAAAAAAAAAATAAAAACTAAATAAAATAAAAATAAAAACAAATAAAAAAAAACCTGTTTAATTTTATAAAAATTCTTCCCTTTAAGACAAATACCTTGCACCCTATACTGACTCCTTACTCGTGCCTTTCGTCTGACTGAAACATTGAAATGGATAAATTATGTATTATTTTTGCGACCGTTTTTTTTTAAGCTTTCAAGTGAACATTGAAGTCAACACTTAGTGGCGACAGGCTGTTTAATGATAGACACAATCGCCAGAAAATATTCGTCCTCTGGAGGAATCCAAACTGTATCCTATACGGAGCCGTCATAGAGCCTGGCGTGCCATAATCGATGGAGCCACAGAGGATCTTTCGATTAGTAATGTCGATTTTACTGCTTTTAAACTTCAGTCTTCCATGAATCTCTCACGTACTTTCATATCTGCTCATAGCGTTTCCAAATGTAAACAAATGACGTCACACATTATGAAATAGACAAAATCCGTCAATTATTTTAAGATATTTTTTATGTTTATACATTACTTTTATAGATACAAATTCTAAGTAAAATTTCTCGGACATTCAGGCCGGTAAATGTTATTGATACTGTTTATTATAAAACTGAGCATTTACTTAAATATAAAAATATAATATAATAAAATAAAATAAATAAATATATACAAATTTGGAAAGAACTTGTTAGGTAAATAAACCGAAGTTCTTTAGTATTTTTGTTTTTACTCGATACAAAAGGATAGCCTAAATTAATTATTTAAAATATTTATTTTATTTAAATTATACTAATTATTTAAATTAATAATATTTATTTTATAAATAATATTTTAATTTATATTTTAATTATATAATCTTTTAATAATATAATATTTTATATAATTATTTTATAAATAATATTTTTAAAATAAAATATATAAATAATATTTCAATACTATAATATATTTTATAAATAATATTTTAATAATATTTATTTAATTTAAATTATAATTTTATTTTATTTAAATTATAATTTTTTTAAATATAATTATAATATATATGTATGTATATATGAGAAAATATAATTTTAAGGTATACTATATTTATGGGTAAAAGGTACAAGTCAATTTAAGGGATAGAGGATCTCCTCATATATATATATATATATATATATATATATATATATATATATATATATATATATATATATATATATATATATATATATATAATAAAAAGGCTTAATCACTAATATTCCATGGTGATAATTTATTTATTCCATTGGAATCGTAAATACAATCCAATTCATCTGACTTACAAATTCAAAAAGAAAACAGAAAAAACAACTCCGGAAATAAAAAAATAAAATTTAGAGACAGTGTAAGTATGAGAGTGTGAGACGAATGTTAGAGCTATAGAGAGGGGTAACTATTTATACTATTTGATAACTGCTATATACGTCATACTAAAAGCATTCCTTCCCCTTGCAAAGATGACTTTAAAATATGACCGAGTTCTTTATCTAGAACCCAAACTGGAGCGACGAAAAAATGTAGTTCTACAGAAGGACGCTGAGAATGCTATGAACGGAGCGTGTAAGAAACGAATAAGTTTTAAGGGAAAAGGAAACAAAAAGGAAACCATGTTCAGAATCGAAAAGAGAAACCTGTAAAATGTTGGAAACGTAATTAGGACGGAGGGCATGGTGAATTTGACACTCATAAGACATATCGAATGGAAAATTAACGTGGGAGTTAATAGCCAAATAACGTACATGGTAATAACTAAAATCTTCAAAAAATTTAAATGCCCTCAATCGTTCTATCTTCTTGAACACCGTTCAGCTTTTATCTTTGGCTCGCCCCTCCCTATACGCAGTCTTTTCTCTCATCTTCAGTCTCTGTAACACCCTGCGTACTTTTTTAATTCAAAACATTAAATGTTATAATATTTTTTATAAAACTATTTCACAGTGTCGATATACTTTATTAAAAAATAAATTACATTAAGATTTACTTTATTAAAAATAATTAAAAACAAAAAAAACTGCTTCATTTTGCTTTGCCTTTTTCGATTTACTTTATTAAAAATAATTAAAAACAAGTCTGTTTTATTGAAATTTATATGTCAATTTCTGAGATGAGGTATTATGTACATTATTTACATTATTCGGACTGTTGTCCTCATCTTTGTCGCCATATTTATTACAAAGTTTCGGTCATTGTACGATCCGGCCTTCTTCAGGTGATTAGAATGTCAAACTTAAACCCTTATTTCGCTCACTGAGGTAGACTGTTCTTGATCCACCTACCATGTTTAATGGATGTCAGTTATCAGTTATCTCCTGTTAATTTCCCTCTGAAAGTTCTCCACTGCCTTAACCGGGTATTGAACTCACACTCTTTGGGTCCTGTCACTGGATCTAGCCAACTTTATCCACTTTGCCATGTGTCCTTGAGTGAGCGAAATAAAGGGTTAAATTAGACATTCCAACCCCCTGAAGAAGGCCGGGGTGCACAACGGCCGAAACGTTGTAATAAATATGGCGACAAAGATGAGGACAATAGTCCGAATAATGTAAATAATTGTTCATATTTTGCATAATTCCTTTTCAAGTGCATTATCTGTAGAAAAATATTCACTAATTAATATTTTACTCCTTAATAAAATACATTTATTCGGTTATAAAAAAGTTGTTTTTCTGGTGCTCAGTCTTCCCGGTCTTGAGTCGAACCGGCGCTCAGGTGGCGGTTTTCAATCGGCGGAGTTGAGTCGGCCCTTTCCGAATTAAAATGAAGTGTCTCTTTGTGTATCTTTTTATTTTGACAAAATTATTTTCGTGGCAACACCAGGAACCCCTGCTATTATTATATAAAAATAGAGAGCTTTATATGTCATCAAATACTGAATAAATAACAAGCTTTTTAGCCGATTCCGTACTTAAGCGTTGGCGTTTCGCGCATTTTATTATTTAATAGAACTGGGAATCGTGTGGAAGTGTTTCACAGCCTCGGGGTTAGATAATTAAGAAAGGCGAGAAGACGGAAGAGATCGACGCCGGGACTTTCGTGGAACAACGTTGATAAATATGGCTTGGTCGGTATGTGAGCGTTCTGTTGCTATAATAGACGTATGTGCAATAAAGATAGAAAACGTGACTGCTTCATTCCATCCATCGTTTCTCATTGATTTCTCCTTTCTTTTTCACTTGGAGCTTTTCCTAGCCCGACCAAGTGCGCCGCTTAGAACGGAACGCGAGAAAGTCATAGGCACATTTTCATTTGCGTGCACTAAAGAATGCACACGACGGGATCTTTCAAATATTCCACGCACATAGCTCGTCGTAATTTAATTCCCCCCGCCACGCCAAATCACGCTTTAACCACATCGGTTCGTGTCTCTTGGATATGCTCTCGTTGGATATGCAGTCGCTCAATAGAGTGAAAAGATGACCATGGCATTAACACGTTTCTCTTACAGACACCATAAAAAGGAGAGAGAGAGAAAGAGATAGAGAGAGAGAGAGAGAGAGAGAGAGAGAGAGAGAAAGAGTAGCAGATGAAGAAGAGAGATGAGGAATCGAACAAAACAGATGTGTAAGTTGGGAAGAAGTGGGAAGCGTGCAGGGACAGAAAGTGGCGAAATAAAGAAGATAGAAATGAATGAGCGAGAGTAAATGGAAATTGGGAGAAATAAAGACAGAAAGAGAAGGTAAGGGGAGAAAAAAGGACGAAAAAGAAGTAAAGAGGTGATAAAGAGAACGTAGAGAAAGAAGCACCTATAAAGAGAGAATTAGAAAGATGGACGGAGAAAGAGAATAAAGAAAGATGTGATAGACTTGATAGAAGACAAATGAATCAAAAAAGAAA
>OZ010583.1:12617492-12744992 GCA_963932145.1 Acanthosepion lycidas
ACCTCTTTGTTGAATTTTTCATCTCTTCCAGAATCCGGCGAATAGACAGGACTTAAGCAGTTGTCGACCTGCCTCTTCTAAATCCATTCTGATTCTTGCAGAGGGACTTGTTAGGGGCTTTCCTTTATAGCAAAAGCTGATTCTAAACTTTTGCTGCAATTGGCATGACAGTTATACCTGTGTAGTTTGTAGCACTTGTTAGATCACTCTTTTTTCGGAACAGGGACTATTCCGCACTTTAGCCAAGCTGAAAGCGGCGAATGGCATATGAATGTGTGGTTGCAAAACTCAAGGAGGAGGTCATGAAATATTAGATCTTTCCACAACAATGTTGGTATGTTGTCGAGACCTCGAGATTTGTTGTTGGCAACATCTTTCACTGTTGTTTTGAGTTAATCGAGCGTGAATGGGTTGGTGTTTATTATGTCCAGTGCATTGGATGTAGAGGGAGTGGAAGACCACTGACTTGCGCTAGATAGATAGATAGATAGATAGATAGATAGATAGATAGATGAAATGACAGGTAGAGAGATAGAGATATAGATGAAAAGACATTTATAGGAAGATATATGAACAGACATCTATATATATATATATATATATATATATATATATATATATATATATATATATATATAGATATAGATATATAGATAGATAGATAGATAAACAGGCATAGCTAGTTAGCTAGACTCGATAGCTAGCTGTATATATTAGCCATATACGTTAGCCATATATATTATATATATATATCGATAGATAGATAAATGAACATAGATAGATAGATAGATAGATAGATATAGATGAACAGACTTAGATAGACAGATGAACATGGATAGATAGATAGATAAACATATATATATATATATATATAGACACACAGATGAATATACAGATAGATAGATAGATAGATAGGTAGATAGATAGATAGATAGATAGATACGAACAGACTCAGACTGAGATAGCTAGCTAGCTAGATCACTAGACAGATAGATAGATAGATATTAAGTGACTTATATATATATATATAGATATGAACCGTGATAATGAACGGAATTGGATAAATATTCTGAGAGATAGATATTAAGTTGGTGCAAAAATAATGTCGTTTTCTCACATATGTTACTATATGAGAAAACGACATTATTTTTGCACCAACCTAATACTTACAGGCAACGAGGGAGAAAGAGAGAGAGAGAGAGAGAGAGAGAAATAGAGGAAGGCAGATATGAACAGACTTATATATATATATATATATATATATAGATTAGAACATTAATACAGAAATCGATAGATAGTTAATGAACAGAGATAGATATGAACATATATTAGGTTGGTGCAAAAATAATGACGTAATAATGTCGTTTTTTGACGTTAAAAAATACGTCAAAAAATGACATTATTACGTCATTATTTTTGCACCAACCTAATACTTTGAGAAACGTTTGCAATGTCTGCCAAAAATTTGTGCTGCAGTAATCAAGGGTGAAGGATGATATTTTGACGATAGCAAAATTTATTCATAAAACGCTTTTTTCTCTTTTTGTCATAATAAAATTTCTAATTAAAAAAAAATAATGACTCACTTTTTTCAACCATGTTTAGTAATATTCCCTTATTTAAATTACAAAACAACTACTTCTTGGGCCGATTTAAAAAATTACCAGGGATGACTTAAATATTTTGAACAGTAGTATATATATATATATATATATATATATATATATATATATATATATATATATATATAGAGAGAGAGAGAGAGAGAGAGAGATAGATAGATAGATAGATGAAAATATGGCTGGATTCATGTATTTTTCAGTTTCGAATTTATGGTGTATTTCCTTACTGTTAAGAGGACAGAAACGATTATCACGCATCCTTTGTCATGTTTCTAACGATTAAAATTATTATTACCTTGAACATGCTACAGGCGAATCAATGTGCTATTGCTACGAATTCTTACAGTTCTCTATTCCGTTAGGCATATTACTAAATGTATTATATAGCGTTGCAGTCGAAACAAACACTCCAAATAAAACCATAAAAACTTCATCGTATTTTGTATATAAACTTTCGCTTTGCGTAGTTTCTTCGACTGAGCTTGAAAGATGTCCATTCTACTCGGAGTGCGTAAGTTATTCAGAAAATGGATTAACTACTGAGTATTTGAGTCTATCGATGTGTTTGACGCCGGAAGGAAGGCAGAGCTGAATCTTAAGGGAGGATAAAGAGAATGACAGGCAAATAGACAAGGTAGCAATACTGAATTAGAGATCGACAAGCTATTGCCGGTTGATCCCGCCTTCTACACACGAAAGTAGGCTTTCCATTGAAAACTTGCTACAAACTTATACACCCATGGTTTCCGTTGTAAATCTCTAAACTGTATGCCCACAAAGCATGTTGACTTCATGGTATCCCTGCAATGGAACTGAAGAAATACCATTCTGAACAGTCTCCTGTTCTGTCTAAATTCTACAAGAAATGCTTTTCCCCATATTGTATTCGTAATTGTTGAAAATATTCTTTTGGTGTTCCTTTCTTTAAGAAATCTTGCGAACCGCTTGATCTTTCGATCGACCTATTAGCCTTTTATCTCTTTTTGGCAATGTACTAGAGGCTCTAATCAACTCTGAACAGGTTAAGTATCTCACTTTTTGGCAAAGTACTAGACTCTCTAATCAACTCTGTATTAGTTCAGCGTCCCACCTAGCCCTTTTAGATAAGCAACACGGCTTTCGCTTCTCTTGGTCAACTGTTGATGTATTAACGATTATTGATGGATGAGTCTATCAAACTTTAAATAAGAATGGTGAAGTTCGAGGTGTTGCTTTGTATATCTTGAAGGTATTTTTCATGGATTGAAATGTTGTTCAATTTGAAAGGTTGATTTTTATGAACGGGTTTTTGAACTGGTTCAATCCTTCTATTCAAATCTTGAAATTCTCGAGTTCTCTTGAATGGCCACTCTTCTAGATCACTACACATTAATCAATTTTCGGGTTGCATTATGAAACATATATTGCATCATCCGTGATTGCATCAGATTTTCATCACGCCCAGACACTATTGTCTCGACTTTCGATTAGTAATCCTACTGTCAATGTCTGCGATGAACGTTACTCCAAGGAAGCGTAGGAAAATTGTAATGCTGCACGAACACAATGGCAAGCCTTACCAGAGAGCAAATCAAAGTACTATAGACTGGCCCAGAAACTCTCCTGATTTAAATCCAATCGAGAATTTGTGGTCAATTTGCAAGGAAGGAGTTCGTGGAATGCACATACGAAGTATTAACATGTGCACTTGGTCATATTTTATTGGGAAAATACGAAAAAAAGTAAATAATAATGGAATTATTCGTTTTGTTTCAATTAATTTACCCAAGAGGTTTTAGGTAAGAGGTGAAAAGAGGAAGATTGGACTAACAATATAACTGAGTGGACTAGAAAATAATTCATAGAGACTCAGAGATTGTCACGCTACCAGGACATATGAAGGGAGCTGGCCAGGAGCTCAGCCGCACAGTGTCCCTAAAACAACACCGCATCGTAGAAGTGATGATGATGATGGCGTTTCATAATTACAGACTTATTCTGTGTAAATCGCAATATTCCTGTAAATTACAAATAACAATAATATATATATATATATATATATAAACGCTAGAAGTAAGATGACTTCTTAAGTATAAAGTGGTAGTCGAAATTTCTAAGGCACATAACGAGGAAAGAAGGCATAGAGAATTTGACACTGACAGCATATATAGCAGACAAGAGAGATATAGAGAGAAAAACAGAGCGAAAGTAACAGCGTTGACATAGGAATCAAGACTGCATGGTGACTTTTAGTTTCACGCCTAAAGCGATCTTAAGACCATGCGTCACACCTCATTTACCCTGCTCTACATATGAGCACTCTAAAGATTCAATTTTCTTTCAGTATCACTCTATATTTCTGAGATGAGGTATTATATACACTATTTACATTATTCGGACTATTGTCTTCATCTTTGTCACGATATCAATTATAACGTTTCGGCCGTTCAGTATCTGTTTATATTTCTGAGATGAGGTATTA
The DNA here is from genome assembly GCA_963932145.1 of Acanthosepion lycidas. Lineage (NCBI taxonomy): Eukaryota > Metazoa > Mollusca > Cephalopoda > Sepiida > Sepiidae > Acanthosepion > Acanthosepion lycidas. Next base: position 12,621,576 of record OZ010583.1, read on the forward strand.
TGTACACTATTTATTTGGTTGGTGCAAAAATAATGTCGTTTTCTCACATAGTAACATATGTGAGAAAATGACATTATTTTTGCACCAACCTAATACATTATTCAGACTATTGTCCTCATCTTTGTTGCAATATTTATCACAACGTTTCGGCCGTTCAGTATGTGTCTATATTTCTGAGATGAGGTATTATGTACACTATTTACATTATTCGGACTATTGTTCTCATCTTTGTCGCTATATTTATCACCAGGTTTCGGGCGTTATACGCTTCGGCTTTCTTCAGAACAGAACCCTTTATTTCGCTCGCTGGGGTAGACTGTTCTAGTTCCCCAAGGACACATGGTAGTGTGGATAAGGGCGTTAGGTAGATCCAGCAACAGGAACCAAAGACTGTGAGTTTAATACCTGGTTAAGGCGGTGGAGAACTTGGAAAGGGAAATTAACAGGAGATAACTGATGACTGACATCCATTAGACATGGCACGTGGAACTAGAACAGTCTCCCCAGTGAGCGAAATAAAGGGTTCAGTTCGACATTTCAAAAACCTGAAGCGTGCAACGGCCGAGGAACTTGCTTTATTTAATGAAATTTAAAACTTAACAAATGCACCAGGCTACACACTGCTGTATACCCACTTCTCCTGGGGATGTCTTTTGGTTGACGGGGTCGATTCCATAATAAAATGGCTGCAATCGTTCACTCTTTAGAAACATGTCTACTGATTACGTTTTAAATTATGATGCAAATACCTCTGCAACTTATTGTCCTGGGTATGACGATAAATTATATCCGTGAACAAGACCTTTCATCTGTAGACTGAAGGTCTTGAGAAGCATGGAACGGCTTCTTTGTTGTTCTCAGTTCCACCATGACCCCGGGTCCTAGCACCATATATGGGCAAATAGGGAACCCCAAACTAAAACAAAACATTATGAACGTATAAAAATCCATATTTATAGTAAAATTACCAACAATAAATTATGCACAAAAAGCTGAGTTTCATCTACCACGTGTTCAATTGTGAAAGCAGAATAACATATTTTTATTACTTCAAAGCCATCCCCCAATTAAATTTCGGCAGTAAATGACCCATAAGGAGTTGATATGCCGTTAAACAAACAGACAAAAATGCTATATCTTGTAGCTCCCATTTTCCCAATCGTTTCATCCCAGAAATGCAATAAACCCACTAAGACGATGGGCTACTGAGTGTGAGTGCATATAAGAAAAAAAAACACTATTAAGGAGAGAGAAAAATAAAAGAATTAAGAAGACGGAAAATAACGATTTACATTGCATTTAAATTTTTGAAGTTGACCGGAAAGCAAGAAACCGGAAGTGAGTTCTACAGGTGAAAAAAGTGATAGAAGAAATAGAAGCGTTAATATATAACTTACATCTAGACATTCCAGCCATTTAACATGTAAAACGAGGAGACCGTGCTACCAATCTAGTACTACGCTTAAATTCATAGATTTTAGGGTACCATAGAGAAAAGTTCATTAAAACAATTTATATTGATTTATTTACAGAAAAGGCAGATGGAAGCTACGCTTCGGCGGGCGGCATGAAATTGACTGAAGCTGAGATGCCAGGTCAGGACCATTAACATTGCAGATCCTTCTTTGTATATAATCTAGAAGTTCTAAATACATAGAAACACCAGACCAGATGTGGCATCAATATTCATAAGAATGGTAGAGTTATTAAGATGTAAGATAGATTTTGTCGAGAAAAATTCTTTAGTGAACCAATTTTCGTAGCAGCAGGACTAGCGATTAATTGAATACAATATTCCCATTTCATGTTAACAGAAAAACATAGCCTGCGAAGGCGAAACGACTACTGGAGGTTTGCATCAGATATAGTGATGTAATATTTTTAGTGATATCCAATCGTAATTTGTAAAAACAAAGCTAAAACTATTTTTTAAAGTTCAACAAGTTTGACCAAATTTCAAGATTTTCAATATTCATTCATTAATTAATTTCTTCATTTACGAAAACGTCCTTTTCTAGGAAAACTGTATGGAAGTAATTTTTTCGGAAAGCCGCTGTCTTCTTTCCATCATAGTAGATTCTAACCTCCAAGATTTTTGTATTTTCGGCCTAATGTTTTGCAATGATTATGAAAGGTGAATTGCTATATTTTGCAGCTAAGAAAATTGGTTCAGTGTGTCTCGCTAGACAATTTTATTCATCCGAATTTGTCTTGAAATTTATCATTCCTAAGTACATTGAATATTGTTGCCATTTCTAGTCTGGTTCGTATTCTATGTATCAAGGTATTCTTGGTATAATCCTAAGATTGTTTTGTTTGTTTGTTTGGGTTTTATGGCATATCAACCACTGTGGGTTATTTAATGCCAAGTTTATATGAATTTTAAATGCCTATTTTTTATAGAATAAAAAACGTATAGCTGGTAACATTATTGTTTCAAAAAAAAAAAAACGTATAGCGGGCAACATTATTGTTTCAAAAAAAACGTATAGCTGGCAACATTATTGTTTAAAAAAAAACCTAGAGCTGGCAACATTATTGTTTAAAAAAAAACTTAGAGCTGGCAACATTATTGTTTCAAAAACTTAGAGCTGGCAACATTATCTTTCTGAAAACATTATTTGAGACCTTGCTGTTGGATGCAGTTTATCGCCATACCCAGGACGATAATCCTAAGAATTATCTGCAATATTATCGGTCCTGACCAGGCATCTTGGCTTCTGTCACTCTATCTTTGAACCTAAGTTGTTCTTAGTTTTCACCAACGACGGCATCAGATCTCAACTTCTTATGTATGCTGATGACACAACTATTCACTCCGGTCTTAATGGTAATTCTGATCGATAAGGTCAAAATCACACAATCTGTTGTTAACTGGGGAAAGAAATGTCTTGTCAATTTTAACGACCCCAAACCGAAACTGTCCCCCTTTTTAATCGTCTCAGAGGAAATTTGCTTCACTCTGTCGTGCTAGACAATTTATCTCGAGAGAATCTATTTTATACATTTATAAGTCTACCATTCGTCCTTGCATTGAACAATACACTCAGGTTATTCTACCATGTATATAAAGATAAAGAATCTGTAATGTTATTAGTTCTAATCTGGCATCTCGGTTCCGGTCTCTTTCACACCGTCATAACGTAGCTTCCCTATGCTTTTCCTATAAATATTTTCATGGTGATTGTTGTGGTGAATTTTCATTTTGGTACCTAGACTTTATGAATTTAAGCGCAGTACTCGATTGGCAGCTAGGTCTCATCATCTTATATTTGGAATGGTTGGAGTTAACTGTAATAGTTTTTTTTTGATAAAGTTTTCATTTTCTTTTGTACTTCTCGATTGTGGAAGTCTCTATCGTCTTGTTGCTTTGTAGTCAGCTTCAAAAATTTAAATGAAATGTCAATCGCTATCTTCTCTTATTAATTCCTGTTCTTTTATTATTCTCTCTCCTTAATAATAGTTTATTCTGCTATTCTCTCGAAGTGAGCATTCTCTTGCGTTTTATTGGCTGCATTGGCGTGAAATGATAAAAAAAACCCATAACGTTACATGCAAAAGAAACTATAAAGTTACATGCAATAGAAAATGAGATATATGAAAAAGAAGCCATAAAGTTACAGGTAAAAAAACCATAACGTTTAATGTAAAACAAGCCATAAACATGCAATCGAAAACATAAAGTTGCATACAAAAGAAGCCGTAACGCTGCGTGCACAAGAAAACGTGGAATTACATGCAAAAAACCCATAACGTTACAAGAATAATAAACAATAAAATTACATGCAAAAGAAATCCTAAAATTCCATGCCAAAGAACCCATAGCGTTACATGAAAAACAAACCATAATTTACGTACAAATGAAACCATAACGTTATATGTAGAAGACATCATGCAGTTACATGCAAAAGAAGCAACAAACTTGCATGCAAATAAAACATAGCGTTACATGCAAAAAGAAACTATAAAATTTACATGCAAAAGAAAAGTCAAGGTTACACGCAAATGAAACAGTAACGCTACATACAAAAGAACACCTAACGCTACCTGAAAAATAAAGCATAACGTTACATGCAATAGAAACTATAAAGTTACATACAAAAGAAACTTTAACGCTACATGCAACAGAAACCATAAGGTTACATGCAAAATTAACCATAAAGTTACATACGAAAGAGACTTTAACGTTATATGCAAAAGAAATCATGAGGTTACAGACAAACGAAAACATAACGTTACATACAAAAGAAACCATTGCGTTACATGCAAAAGAAATCATAAAGTTACGTGCAAAAGAAAACATAAAGTTATATACAAAATTAACTTTAACGTTACATGCAAAAGAAACGGTAACGTTATACGCAAAATAAACCATAGCGTTACATACAAAAGAAACCATAACGTTAAATACAAAAGAAACCATAACGTTGCATATAAAAGAAACTATAACGTTGCATGCAAAAGGAAGCACAACGTTACATTCAAAAGAACCTGTATCTTGACATATAAAACAAGCCCTTATGTTACCTACAAAAGAAACCATAATGCTACATGCAAAAGAAATCATAAAGTTATATACAAAAGTAACTTTAACGTTACCTACAAAAGAAAGCATAAAGTTACATACAAAAAAAAACATAATGTTACATGCAAATCTCCGAAGCGCCAAAGGAGATTATCGAGGTAGACATGTTGACCAATGATGATCAATGTCTACTCAGAAGGACTTATATTTTGTGGGGGACTTTCATTACAATATCGGATGTAATGAGAACATATCTGGAGAAAGTGGAGGAGGTCGAAGGGTCAGTAGCCGTCACCTACGTGCCTGTTTTATTTAATAAAGTTTAAAACTTAACAAATAGACCAGGTTACATTCTGTTGTATATCCGCTTCTTCTGGTGTTCTCTTGGGTGACGGAGTCGATTCCATATAAAGTTGCATTCTTCTCTCGCGGCCGTCTTCTACTCTTGGGTTCGGAAATAAAATCTTGTATAGCCCCCTCGTTCTGGGGGTCACTTGGGGGGATGGTCTTGATTCTTGATTATGACACTGAGAACACGAAACAGTTATGAAGCCATTGATTATTGTCTTCGTGTGTAATGACAGGCCATATTATTTGATATAATTTTTTTAGCCTTGGTAGCTGATGTGTCTAAGAGATGGTAGCTCGAGAAAAGCACATATTCAATGGAATGCATCGGCCTACAAATGGACAGCATTTGTCACTCTTTTTTTAAAAGAAGAATTTACTCGTATGCTCACAATCTCATCCCATAAGTTCTGTCCGAATTTTGAATAAAGAAAACAAGTGACCAAATGTTACATTTAATTACAGATTCAATCAACAATGTATTTTCCCTGATTATCTATGACTTCGTTCCATCTAATAACAAGCTTACTAATTCCATTACTGCAAAATTCTTTTGGCTTTGATTCGAAGAACTCACAAATGTCAGTTTTAACCTCTTCCTGTTTTACAAAAGCTGTTTCTTCCATATGATTCTGCAAGCAACGAAACAAATGGTAGTCTGAAGAAGCAAGATCGGGAGAATAAGATGGATGAGGAATTTTCTCCCAACCAAGTTCTTCGATCTTTTGTGACGTGATTCTTGCTGTGTGGGGTCGCGCATTGTCCTGATGAAACATCACCCCTTTTCGATTCACTAGAGCAAGTCTTTCTTTCCTCAAAGCTTGGTTCAAACGCTCTAATTGCTGACAGTATATTTGAGCATTAATTGTTGCATTAGGTGGTAAAAATTCAAAGTAGATTATTCCTTGGCGATCCCACCAGATTGAAAGAAGAACCTTTTGCCCGTGAAGTTCTCTTCTCGGCTGTGGCTGGGGTCCTTCCTCTTTACCAAGCCACTGTCTACGACGCTTAACATTTCGATAAAAGATCCATTTTTCGTCACGAGTCACAAGTCTATGCAAAAAAGGTGAAATTTGATCAGTTTAAATGCATCTAAACATAAAAATAATGTTCAGATCCATTAGACATTAGAAAATACTCTTTAAATTTCGTTCATTTTAACAAAAAGTTAAAATTCGGACAGAATTTATGGGATGACCTGATATATAATTTAGTATCCACTCACGTAATAATTTGTGGAACTAGTATCCACTCACGTAATAATTTGTGGAACAAGTGGAAAATATAGACACTCGAACCTTACCCTGACTTGACATCTGTGACTGTAACTGAGATATTGATACAAATTATTAACAGCTTACGCCCCTTTTTCTTTAAACAATTGCTCTAGCCGGTACCATAGAAATTTTGATTTCAATAATGAATATGCCTATAAAACAAGGAAATTTCAGAAATAAGTTATTCCAAACAAAATTTCGCTTGAAGATGGAACAGAGCTTAGTAGTTTAATTCAATTTAATTCAAATAAATATATTGAAGTTTTCGGATGAGAACTCTTATGTAGCGTGTTGAAATCATATTTTTAAATAAATAATTATATTTATGCTCTACTTTTGTAACAGAATGGAAAAAAGGAAGTGACGTTTCACATACGGTTTTCCTACTAGCGGAATTGATCATAATCATTTTCGGTTTTCACCCGTCGAGGTGCAGTTGAAATACACCGAAACAAAGTTGCATCTTTGTAGTGAGTAAACTGTTTTTGTCTATATGATAAAATTAATATATATATATATATATATATATATATATATATATATATATATATATATTGTGTATTTGGGTGGCAATCCCTCTTTCATATAAGTTTCGTTAAAGACGACTAACAAGGTACTGCGACCAAATTTTGTGTATGTAGAAGTGTTTTCTTTTCTGGGCACAACATGTATAAAAGTTCTTCATATCCGTACATTTTGGTCATTCTTTTCGGCATTATCAAGCGCGTGTGAGCAAAATCGTATGAAACATTGTGAGAGATTTACATTTTGAGGAGAGCACTTTGTTCATTTTGAAGATCTGCCCGTGTGTATTCAAATAACCTTATGGAGTTTGTATATAGTGCGCTATGGTGTGTTCAGTTCTATGTGACATGTAGATCTCCGCAAACCAAACGGTCTCCCCGAAGAGATATGTCATATTTCTAATTAATCTTATGAGTGAAAAAGATTGAAAAATAGAAAAACATGTGCGAGCAAAACCTTTAACACTTTTTTTAATATGCCGCTTTTGTCAAAGCAGAAGTTCTTTGGCAGACAAAAGGGGTAAGCCTATTAAATCTGGATATTTAAATCTAATTTCTAAATATTCTTATTTAAAATAAGTAAAGGTTTTGTTATTTAATCCTCAGATGTAAGAAAACCCTTTTTGCTACTGTGTAAGGTCCCTACACTTTCATTCGTACATGGCTATTTCAAAATTGCTTATTGCCATCGGTTATTGACGGCAAGAAGTCTCCTGAGAACCGTATGAGATAAAAACATGTACTGAGGCTCTTTGCTGTTAAAAGTTGAAAATTGCGTCTTCCGTGCAAAATGGGTTTCTTCGTTTTACGGCACTATAAAGACAAACTAGCAATCTTAGAAAGCTATTTAAGAGTATTTGGGGAAAAAAAAACATTAGCGGCTTAAAGACAAAGTGCAGAGAGAGCAAAATACAGAGAGCTGTATAATATTAATATTGACAGTTTTCATAAATAATTTGGGTTCGTTGATTGACATTGATGGTTTAAGTTGTTTGTACTTTCACCCGAACATTCGAATCGATATTTCACGGTTCGTAAACATATGAGGAAATAAACTATCAAGAGAAATCATGAAGACTTTCCAGTTTTGCTTATCGTGTGATCGTAGGTATCGTAGTAAGAATTTTCTTTCGTGCCTCCATTTAAAAAAAGAGCTCTGCTCTTTTATTCAGGAGTTTATGTTGTTCGGGAAAAGTGAAATGTGAGCGAGTCATAAATAATTTCCGTTTTTGTTAATCAACTTTATTCTACAGAAATATATTTACATTTTATTCCAGAATATGTTCGTCCAATGATTTATTGCCAGTTATTAGGCAGTTCGTTCGATACCGGTTGAATAAAATTCCACAGGTTTAGATATGAAAAGGTTTTCGTGTAAATCTTGAATCTCGTTTTAAAATGAACGAATGTTTCCCCGTCAAAGCGTATTCCTGGGTTTGACGATTAACTATATCTGGCAGCAAGGTCTCTGAACGGATTATTGAAGATTTTGAGGAACATGGAACCACTTTTCCGGCGTTATTTATTCTGTATATCCTCTTGGGCTGTTATGGAGGAAAAATCATGTTTCTTTTAATCCACTAGATACGTCGCCATTGCATTCAAAATTTAATGAATGTCGTTGTAATTTCAATTTATTATTATCTGCTATGTATGATTAGTAGTTAGAATGAAACATTTTTTATATTAATTGGTTCCTCAAAATGCGAATTGCTTCTGAATCAACTCAATAAAAAGCTCCTTGAATTCCAAATAGAAAAAAAAAATCAGGTAGATTTTATAGTCGAATTGATAAAGCAGCAAGCTATTTAATTTAATGAAATACATTTGAGAGTTGATAAAATACCTGTTTGAAGAGGTAACAGGTATTGAGTAGTTTGAAAAATGCAGTAGAATCCCTCAAATATGGAATCCCTTATATCACATGACATAATTTATTTCTTATTTTTCTTGAAATCAATTCCCTTATATTTCACTCCCCATTAGCTTATTTTGTTTACTATAAAACATTGAAAATAAATGTTAAACCAGATTTCAGTTCTTTTATTTTAATCTAAATATCACCCCTCATATCCGGACTTTGTAGACAATTCCTCATATGCGGAAGGCTTTTTTAGTCCGGTTGTAAGGAATTCTACTGTACTAAGATCCTTGTTGTCAAAACACCACCAAAATTTTAAGACATAAAAAACCATCCTAAAGTATTTGCCACCCAAAAGTTTAGATTTCTATATTTTGAAGAGAATTCAATAAAGATTTGGTAACAGTGGAAACTGGAGCAAATGAACAAGGACTCAAAAGACCCCTAACCTTCCCAAAAATAGTTGAAAATGACATTAGAAGAGAAAGAATCATTATCCAACAACGATTAAAAAATCCTCGTTACATTATTTGTTTTGCATACGTGGCATAATTAATTTAATGTATTTTCGTTAACATTGCATAATTTATTTCTTTTTCCTTAAAATCAATTCCGTTATATTTCACTCGCCATTAGCTTATTTTGTTTACTATAAAACATTGAAAATAAATGTTAAATCTGATTTCAGTTCTTTTATTTTAATCTAAATATAACCCCTCATATCCGGACTTTGTAGACAAATACATCATGACCGGAAGGACTCATATCCGGAATCCCTCATATCCGGACTTTGTAACCAATTCCTCTTCTTAGTCCGATTGTCAGGGATTGTACTGTAATTTGAAATTAAACAGTTTGAATCTAGAAAAACTTCCAATGATAAATATAAAAAATATATATAAAATGTTAATGTCTCAAAATATTTATCAAGAAACAATGTTTCAGCGGTCTTTTTTCTTTTATGAAAATGATGTAGAAATAAATTGCAGAACATTTTTGATTAAATTATCGACTTTGTGCAGGAGGCGTTAGCGAATTAAATGTATTTAACTTACCGACATAGGATATGCAGATGGCGCCATGTTGGTGGCAGACACAGAAAAAGAAACTCTATAGTATTTCTTAGAAAAAAAAATATTAAAGGAAAGTGTGAAGAAGTAAATATCTATCTTAAGAAAACAGAATGAAAGGTTGTTAGCAAGTGGAAGATCCCAAGATGCGGGCCATGAATTAGAGATGACAGAATACAGGAAGTACAGAATTTTAATTATCTGGGAAATATTAGAAGAGATCAAGGAAAATATGACACTGAAATCCGAAGAGGCGTTAGGAAAGCGAAAGATGACTTTCAATTATCTATTTTCAATGTTTTCTAAGAGCTTTTCCATTTATTTTCACTCTTCTGTCAAATTCATCTCATGCTAATTCAGGGAGTGGCTTCACACATTTTAACTATAGTGTACATTGTAAGCCATTTTCTGCACTGGAAAATAGCTGGCATCTATGCTAAAAAAACAACAAAATATAAACAGAAAAACTCGAATCATGTTCTTAAGTAAGCTCATCAAGCCGAACCTTTCATATGGGTGTCAAGAACGGCAGAAAACTGTTTCAGAAATATCTAAAGTGTCAGCTGTATACAAACGATTTCTCAAAACAATGGCTAAAATGAAGTGAATAAATTCCCTTGGTCTTTAGCCAAGACAAGCATTCTTAGAACGTTGCCGACAGGTGCGAAAGAATCAGAAAAACAAAGAAATGTTCCAAATATAAAGGAAAGCACAGAAATTTCAGCAACAGCAAACAACTAAAATGGATAGCACATGTAAAATGACTTCCAGAAGCTAAGCAAAGTATTACGAAATAGGAAAAATTTAAACAGAAACACAGAAAATCGTGCTGAATTGATATGTAATATCAATCCTCCTATATTGCAGTGAATGCTGAACAATTTCCTCACAGATGAAGAAGCGACTTGCGATAGCAAAGATATGGTTCTACAGAAGTATACTGAGAATTCCATGTATGATTATTATGCAACGAGGACATTTTAAATTAAATGGAAGCAAAAAGTATACTTATGCATAAAAAAAATGCCAGTATAAACTTCAGAGGATACATAATGAGAAAAGAAGGCTTAGAGAATTAGACACTCACAAAACTTATTGAAGGCAAAACGTACAACAAAAAATAAAGAGCAATCTACTTCACGAGATCGTGTAAACGGCTGGCAGATAGGGGCGGAGAGGTATAGTAAAAAGACAAATATTATTTGGAGTTACGAAGAATAGGATGTTGTGGAGAGTCGTGCTGAAGGGAGAAGGTTCCTGAATCTTTTCAGTAGTCTTGTAATGGCTCTAGGTACAATTTTGATGTTAGCAGTAAAATATGAATAACATTTCAGTGACATGAATTGCTGTTGGTCAGCACAAGATTTCAAACTTATCTCAACTGTTCTCTCTAGTATTTCTATTATATGGGAACTCCTATGTCAAAATTTATTCCCGAAGGATATAAGACGACATGGCTTCTTACTGGCAGAAGACATGCAGAAGAATCGCTTCGCTCATATTGCAATTTTTCTGTCATTATGATTACATTTTTACCAGAGCTTATATTGCAATTTTTGTTGTTATTCATTGCTTTTCTGTAGCAATCGTGGTTAACATATTGTATTCATTTTTATGTTTGGTCGGCTCAGGAGATTTTTTGTGTCCTCGCATGAAGATGAGGGTAACAGCTCGAATAATGTAAATAATGCAAATAACCATAATACTTAATATCAGAGATGTAGGCAGACATCACCAATTTAAAGGGGATCACTTTTTGGGATTTAATATTAGACTGGTTTAACCGGCTTATCAGTTCAAATATACTGAGTAGCTTCGCTAATAGTGAAAACGTATAGTCAATAGTATTTGATGTCCTATTGAAAAGTACTTAATTTAAGTTTGGTTATTAAAGGATATGAGTAATAGTGATTGTTGAATGGTGAGTACTAAGTTTGAATTAAGTTTTAAACGTTAGTTATTGATATCATTTTGGGAAATAGAATGTTGCGCGGCATTCGAAATTTGCGAATATACACCCTTGTGCAAGTTAATTGAAACAACCGCTTTTTTTAAGCGTTTCACCCCAAGCAAGGCGGGAAGCCACTAGGACGCAAGGGGTTACAGAAAATTTGGAGCAAGATCAGATAGGAGTGATAAAAGAAAGAATGAGGAGAAGTGTAGTGGATAGATCAAGGCAATTGGAGATGTCGATTGACATTACATTCCTTTTCTTTCATCATACGGTCAGATTTAGACCCACTGGACTGATATAGTGTAATCGATTTCTATTTTTCCTCATAGTAGATCATTTGCAGTGATGCGCAGTAATATGCATCTATTTTCGGGTTGTACGATGGAATTTGTTTGAACTTGAAAAATATTGCATCATCAGTGATTGCATCAGATTCTTATCATACCCAGACACTTTTGTCTCGACTGTCGATTATTGTCTTACTGCTAGTGTCTGCGATGGACGTTACTACAAGGAAGCCTATGCAAATTTGTAACGCTGCATGAACACACTGACAAGCCTTACCAGTGAACAGATCAAAGTACTATAGATTGTCCCGGAAACTCTCTTGATTTAAATCCAATCGAGAATCTGTGGTCAATCTGCAAGGAAAGACTTCGTCGAATGGACAAACGAAGTACTAATGTGTGCATTGAGTCATATTTAAATAGAACAATACGACAAAAAGTAAATAATAACGGAATTATTCGTTTTGTTTTAATTAATTTGCACAAGGATGTATAAAATCTTGAGGAACTTTCAAACCACCCGTGCGCACAATAAGATCTGAAAGTAGACACAGTGAGCAAGAAGGCAACGCCATGCACATTGTCGTCAAGAAAACTTTAAAAAGATGTATCTATTTGTTTGTTTAACGGCATAGCAACTCTTCATGGGTCATTTAATTTTCTTGGGAGCTTTGAAATAACAAAAATATGATATAAATTATTCTGTTTTCACAATACATGGTAGATGATACTCGGCATTTGTGATTATACATGTTTGTTGGACATAATTACAGGAAGCGGTGATATGTTTGTTTTATGTTGTAGTTTTGTTGAAGTTATATTTTGGAATACAGTTTGATTTCTTTAAGAATGTTTCTTTTTTTTACAGTAAGGTCCACCCTGTAAAACTCCGGGGACCACTCGAGGTAAAGGGTTACTTTCACAATTAAGTTTAGATTGTAGTGATCAGGAAAACATTCTCTTGATAGTCGGTTCTACAGAGCAGTGGTTCGCAGGAAGAAGCTATTCGAGTGGAAATTACTTCTTACCGATGGAAATTCGGAGGGAATGTCGTTGGTTTGCAACTACGTAAATATCATGGCGTGTTCTTGCCGCGAAGGTTTGTATTGGCGAAACCAGAGAATGCAGTTTGTTTCCATGGAAGAAGCCATATTGTAGGATATTATATGGATCAATATCATGAAAGAGTTCTTTCATCTTGGTTGTTTAGTTGATTTTGTTTGGCGGCATATAAACATCACTATGGGCTATTTAATGCTGAAATGTTAATGCAATTTCATGCCTTCAACGACAGATGATTTGCATATGATTTTATACTTCCAGGATAAAGATATTTTTTTTAGATATTAGTTCATATGATAATAAACCGCAACGTTAGGAATTTTACTATAAAAAAATGTATTTTTATATTTTTTAGTGTTCCATTGATTGACATTTTGCGATAAAATATATTGCTGGTAATTTTATTAAAAAATGTATCGTTGATTTTTGTTTGAGTGTTCACTATTTACCCATAGCTGGGACCCTAACAGGTGCTAACAACCCAGGTTAAGTTAGACATGGGATCAACAACAGTTAAGAGGTGGTTCCACGCGCCTTAAAATCTCTCATCGCCTGATCAGAGGCTTTGATTCCGGATGTAGTTTATCGTCATACCCAGGAACCATGGTGAGAAGACGAATAGCTACAAGATGGCTCTATCAAATTTATAGTTGTTCCAGAAATTGAAATTGTCTTTGAAAATTCATAATTTTTCATTCGAACTAAATTGTGAAAAAATAAAAGAGAAAAAAATCCATTTTCATAGAATTTTCCGTATTCTTTTTTTAAAAAAATATTCTCAATTAGACTTCGTCATATTGAGGAGAAAAATATTTAATTCATTTTCATTGTATTGATTTGTGTTTTTCGGATTATCAAACCCTTGCAGGTTATTTAAAGCCAGAAAATATTCTTCGATTGTAAGTCTTACTGGGAGATAATAACGGTTTTTATAATATACATCCTGTTAATTAATCCATAGCTGGGGGAGCGGTATTGGATTCATACCTTTCCTAAGCGTATTTACGCGCAAGTGAGTATAATAAAACCGACTGAAATTTGAACTCGGTCCTCCGATTCCCAATCCGAGACGTTATGGATTACACCACACACATCCAAGCTTATAGCACCTGATATTCCCAAATGGTTATCTATCTAGGTACTAACCAGGATCGACGTTGCTTCACTTCCGTGTTGTAAGAAAACCGGTGTGTTAACGTCATGTGGCCGCAAACTGATTCAATTTTATATTAGTTTCAATATTCTATGTGGTTTAAAAGATGTTTTATAGGTTTGGAGACCTTACTTTTCAATCACATCTTATCATTTTAAAGATAAAAATATTTACTACATTTTTATTATTGTTTCATTATTTCTTTTGGGTCTAGAGCTTTTTATAGGAGTGGAAACCATACTTATAAATCAACCCTAAAAATAAACTGAGTTCATTTTGATATCAGCTTTGTTATTTTAGCTAGTCTAAAACCTTTTTTATTGGATTGGGGACCTTATCAATCAACCCTTGAGATTTGAAAGAAGAATAAACTGAGTTCATTTTGATATCAGCTTTGTTATTTTAGCTGGTCTAAAACCTTTTTTTTTTGCGATTGGTGTTCTCACATAAAATGATGCCTCGTAATTTTCAAAAGAATTACTGTTTCATCATTTTTATACCAGTTTCATTATTCTGTATGGCCTAAAGTTTGTTTGGAAGAAATATTTCCTTTTTTTTTTAAGGAGAGGAGGTGATTTGTAACAGTAGAAAAATATAATCTTATAGTAAAAGGGAAACGTCCCTTGATTTTTCTTGGTGCGTTATTCTTTCAATAATAAGGTATGTTCTAATAACATGGACCGATTTTAAATGTGAATTTTTAAGCGTCTAATGATTTTTTCTTTTTCTTTCAGATTTGGCGGATATTTAGGCGATGTTACTTTTCGCATATAATTGCCATGACTTAAAAAACATGGTCCAGCTGAGAAATATATAAATTTTCACGAATAAAACTGATTTATTTACTGCTGTCTTAGATCCGTATTAATGAAACACCCTTATATATAATCCGGCCTAATGAAACACTCTTTCAACAAAGAAAAAGCTTCAGAGATTTTAAAAGTGTTATTGTAACAAAAGAAAGGAGGCATACATATTAATCCATATGACTTTTGCAGTAACAACAAAAAATATACAAAAAATTCACTCACATTTAGTATTATGTTTAAATGCCTTTTTTTAAACAGACACCATAAATTTTTAAACAGACAACATAAACTTTTTTAGAACATATTTTTCACATTAAAAATTCGCAACGTTTTTCTTTTTCCCATTCATTGATTTTATAAAATTGTTTCTTTTCTCCTGTCTTCTTAAATGTTTAAATTTGCTTTTCTTATACCGCAAAGGAATGTTTAATTAAACAATTTCTAACCTAGGCCTGTAATATTTAACTCTATCTGAAATTAATGAGTTAATACCATCACTGAAAAAGATTAAACAAAAGAATAAAATTATCAAAATCGAATGACTGGTATTTTGCAATGTTAGCTTTCTGGGATAACAAATCAATTTTACACCAACTTTTCCCATCTTAGGAACAACTTTATTTCCTCCAGTAGTCATGTTTATACAACAGGGATCGGTAACCTACGGCACGCGTGCCATACGTGTCACGCCAAGCAATTTACAATGGCACACAGTCGCAAATGACATCACGAAGATCGAACCAATAACTACTACAACGCAAAGAAGACATTTAGCTGTTTCAATTTTAATATATTCCAAAGTATATATACAATATATTACTATATAAAATATATTGTAGAACAGACATATTGATATTGACTTGTATAAAAATATATATGCTGTTGGCACACATGATTTTAAAACCCTAAGTCCGCACATAGCAAAAGGTTGCCGAACCCTGCTCTAAAGTATAAAGTCAAACATTAAAAAAATATGTGATAATATGAAACAGAAGCATTGTTCTCATTGAATGTTCCAAAAAATTGATTTGCTTAATTTCTTTTTTCCTATTTGTGAATAGTGATTTAAAGGTTTTATATTTAGAATTTACTGTCGATGGTCGTAAAACAAGGCCCAGACAAAATGATTTAGGCCTCATTTCGTGTGTATCCTAGACCTGGGGTCGGCAAAATACGCCAAGCAATTTTCAATGGCACGCAGTCGCAAATCACATCACGAAGTTCGAACGAATAACTACTACAACGCAAAGAAGATATTTAGTTGTTTTAATTTTAATATATACTAAAGTATATATACTATATATTACTATCTAAAATATATTGTAGAACAGGTATATTGTCCTTGACTTGTATAAAAATACGTATGCTGTTGGCACACTGAATGTTTTTAAAACCCTAAATGAGTATATCGTTAGCTGACCCCTGCTTCAGACTAATTTGGAAATGAATGACTTTACCTATAAGCCATAAATGAAATAATTTGATGTCCTTTACAAATATGTTTCACTTCCCTCAACAAATCTCATAAGTTAAAACAAATAACTTTTCGCAAGTTATATTACATATAAATCTCTTTGCTTATAAGCCACAATTGAACAATTTGGTGCATTTTACAAACAATTTACATTTCAGTCATCAAATCCTATAAGTTAAAAGTTTTATACTTCTGCAGACTTTACGTATCAATCAATCCAACGTTTCTTTAATTATATTAAACTATTCTGATGTTATTGAAGAGAGAATTCCAGTAAAATATACTTTTTTATTATTTTTTGATACCATTTTGCAACATTGACTTGTGTTGCGGCTTATTTTAAAGCAGACATAGCTAAAACATTTGTCGTCATCATCATCATCATCATCATCACCAAAAGTGTTTCAGTTTTAGGTCAGGAGCTAAAATGTTCTCTCATCTTCAGTGACATTGTCTACTGATTCGACAATATTTTACAAGCCTTCTCTGTCCACTGCGAGTTTGCGGATTCGTTGCAGATCTTTCTTGACTGTAAACTTCTACAACGAAACGTGAGATCTTTCTGCCTTGTTCTTTGAATGTCTCGGTTCAGCGTTGTGACTATGGCGGTTCTTGGATGACATCTCAACTTTTTCAAGTCAGTCTTTTCAAAGGAAAACTCCATGGCTTTGTTAGATGGGTATTCTGGCTCCACGTTGGTAGTTCAACAGCATTTTCCGAATATTGTCTTAAATAAGTAGTTACTGCCACGCAGTAACTGGAGCAGTCATTACTTTCTCCACTAACAAAAGTCATATACTGAAGTCATATACTGAAGTCTCTCAAGGGATTGACGTCATTATACGTATCATCGGTGTTTATAACGCTTTCAAATGTTTTCTAAATAACGGAAACTTATGAAGCAATTATTCTCTATAGATCTGGCCTAGAGTTTGTGAAACATTTTCTTCATTCCCGTGGGAAGAAACCTTCTCACAAGGTAGAAGTCAGTAAAGAGTGATTTCCCTTGTCACTCGATATTAACCCCATCACTGAATGTCAATGAAGGAAACTGAAACTGAAACATTCGACACTCAATCAATATTTAATGACGCGTCCCCGAAAACAAAAAGTATTCATCACACTACGCAATGTGAATGGTGGAGAAAAGTAATTCTGGCAAATGCAAATGATGCTTAAAATATGATGATATTTTGAAGCCAAAATGACAAAATCGATCCTAACAGGGCGCCAGGTAAAAACAGATGATCTCGCTAGAATCAATTAGCTTTTTATCGAGGAATGGAACAAGTTTTCTTTTCCGCCAGTTCAAACCTTGAGGTCAGGGGCAAACCATGCCACTTACATAGTAGCAAACCACTCTGATTCCCTGCCTGTTCCATCGGTGAGAATTAAATTCCAATAGAACGGCTTCTTCACGCGAATAACTGCTCTGTGGAACTATTGTGGAGTAAATAAGACACCCATAGTAACACAAATGAACTAGGCAAGACGTCTTTAATAAAGAACTCAGGTGAGTCAAGGGTTTCTGGCGCGGAGCCAAAGCGAGACATAATATTATAACGGCTAGGACTGAGTTATAAATGTGGCGACGAAGGATCGAAATAGGCAAAAGTACTTTTTCTTCGGCTACAATGACAACAGTAACGACAAGAATTTAGAAACACTTTGGTCTAATTTTTTTCTTTGGTGTGTGTAAAAAAGAAATAAAAAAGAGAAAGAAAAAATACAGATGTTCTTTAAATATGGAAGAATTATTATCCCACGTGGTAAAAATGAAACAGTGCCAACAGCAAAAACAGCAGCTGTTAAAACTCCAGAAACAACAACAAAATTTACCTGAAATAATACGAAAGAAAACGGAAATTCGCCATGTTCTTTCACTTGCGACGCGATGGCAAATGCCATAACTGAATTCACATACAATTCAGATGATGGATTTAAATTTTCTGCTTATTTTAGAAGATACGAGGCAATGTTAATAAAAAATGCAGCGATTGGAAGGACGAGGAAAAAACCCCAAAAACTTATGTTCAGGAAGTTAGCACCGGAAGAACATGAAAAATACTGCAATTTTGTACTACAGTAAAATCCAAGAGAAATTTACTTTTAAAAACAAAACAAAAAAACAAAAAAACAAAAAAAAAGTATATATTCAGAATAAAACTTTTATGGAGAAAAGTTCCATACTTGTTGGAAGGTAAGAATCTGACGAAAAAAGAAAACGAAGATTTTGTTACATATACTGGAATCGTTAACAAGTAGTGTAAGAGATTCAAATTACACGAATTGACTCCGTATATATTTAAAGGGTTATTTATTTATAAGAATAATTTTATATTTACATTATTCTAAAAACAGGAGAATAAATTTATTGAAACAAAACAAGTTCAGTTGATCACTGATGACAATTCCAGAACAACGTAACTATAAACAATTTTTTTCTATACTCTGCCAGCCGCAATGATGGAGAAAGCATTCCCTCGAACCATGGTCATTCAGACAGGCTACAAGAGCTACGCCGTTTCGCGAGGCTTGTCCCTTAATCGAGACGCCATCGAGCCAATCCTCCGAAGAAAAGCCATCGAACGAGTGCCAATAACCCCAGAAGTCACAACTGTCACAGGAGTAAAAAAAAACAAAAAAACAATCTATCAGCAAGAGAAGAATATTTAACTATTTTTTTCATCTCTGCGTCCCGGGCGACGGATCCCGGCTCAACCACGGAACTGATCAAATTACCGGTCGAAAATGTATCCGCATAGGTCGCATCCCAAATCAACGACTTCCGTATTTTAAAAGGGAAAATGGTAATACCATCCGGCAGCTTTCCATCACCGCGGTAAAAGGTTAATTTTCGTTCAAGGGTTAACGGTGAAAAAGACGCAGATTTATGTCCTAGAATTCTAACGAAACATGAACAGAATAGGAAAACACTAACACTACAAGAAATATCGGATGAATATCAGAGAAAACTAAATCTGAGATGTTATACGGAAAAATTGATGAAAAAGAATGCGCATATTTACATGCTAAAGAAAATTCTGGTAAAAGAAAACTAAATCCATGTTTCAGATGTAAAAGATTATATCTCAGAGATCACTGTCCTGTTTAGAATTCAAGCTGTTACAAGTGTGGAAAAAAGTCGTATAAAATGCCACATTTTAAAACTAATGCAAGGAAAAGTTATCACATAAAAAATTCGTACACAGCGTTGCGAGAGAAAAATAATTACAGAAAACAAAAGAAAATTTGTACAGTGTAACCCGGATATAAGAGAGTTGTCGGGACCGGAGAAGAAGTCTCTTATATCCAGGTTTCTCCTATATCCGGGTTTGGTCTATTTTGTTTAGGTAAGTATGTCTCTAATTTGGGACCAGAGAAAATCTCTCTTATACCCGGGTTTATCTTATATCCGGGTCTCTTATATCCGGGTTACACTGTATATGTGAAAATTAATAATGTGGATACAAAAATGCAACAAGTCGCTGGTAGTGATATCACAATAATCAATAGGAAAACCTACATAAAAAGGAACTTCGAAAAACGCAACGTAGTCTGTCGGGTAAGAAATTATTTTTTATTGGTGAAATGACTTGTAACGTCTCGTTTTCTAACAAGTGTGTAAAAGCTAAGACTTGCATCTTAGAAAATACTACAAAGTTCAGTACGTGTTTGACTCTCCAGAAAGAGGAGAGAAAAATACTCAAAAATAAAATAAAATATTTACTAGCGAAAAAAATCTTCAAAAGGAAGGATGTTGTGAAGTAAATAATACACCAACATTAACACAAATGAATAAGGCAAAACTGTTCAAATAAAAAACTCCAAATGAGTCATGGAAGTCAGTCGCAATCTGCCTCAGGCTCGCGACAAGACAAAGCAAGACCCTCGTCTTCGGGCGGAGGATGACTCAGTCGAGCTCTGTCTTCGGATATAGACTTGGCTGAGAAAAACAGACCAGTTCTGTACCGATTCAACGGAGTCTGGGTAAATTTTGACCAGTGGCAAGGGTATAAATCCCAGATTTAAACTTGACCTTGTCTCGCATCTAATCCGCAGTGGGACGACCGGTAAATACCAGTCGATCGCAGTCTGTCCCAGGCTCGCGACAAGACAAGACAAGACCTCCGTCTTCAGACGGAAGATGACCCAGTTGATCTTTGTCTTCGGATAGAGACTCGGCTGAGAAAAACAGACCAGTTCTGTACCCAAGCCCGCTTTTAAAAAAAGATAACTTTTGTTTCAGTGGCGTTAAAATTTAATTCCCCACTTAGCAGAAGATTACAGGTCATCTTTTCGATCAGCAGCCAACTTGACATTCTGGAACTGATCAGACTTATCAGAACAGGAGTAAATAGTTATGTCATCTCCATAGAAAGTTGAGAAATGATGACATCAGGAACCAGGACGGTCGTTGAAGAAAATTAAAAACAACTTATGCCCAAGGACAGAGCCCTGTGATAAGACCTACATTAATGAAAATAGATCTAGAACACTATCCGTTAAATTTTCATTTCGCTATTTAATAAGATAGATGGAATCAGTACTAAAATCCTTCCAGAAAAAAATCATAATCTTTTAACTTTTAACGAAAACGGCATACAGAACTCTGTCAAATGTCTTCGAGATTTTCAGAGCAACATCCTATACTTCACCATTTTTATCTAAAGCTTGAAAGACTCTTTCAGCAATAATTCTTACCATTTCAGTAGTTGATCTAGATAAGCGAAAGCCATATTGCTTGTCTAAAAGAAGAACCTGCGAGGCGAGATGTTTAACCAATATAGAGTTGATTATATATATATTCTGATAGAAGGATCAAACGTCTTCCTGAGTTCTTCAAGACTGGTGCGACAGAAGAGGATTTCCAATAAACAGGGAAGCAAGTTGTATATGTTTATGTATGTATGGGCTCCAACTACAACTGGAATCGTTGATGTTCTCATGTGCGATATTTTTGAGATTTCGATTTCAAAGTCCTTGTATTTTAATAGCTTTTTGAAAATCTTCAAAGATACATTTCAGTCTGCAAGGACTCCCGTGTCAATAAGGAGGGAGTTACTTTGTTTGCGGTCTCTAATAACGATGCCTGGGCGATTAGCTTTGATTGTTCCGTCTGTGTGTATTGTGTAGTCTCATAAAATTGTTACAGGTCCTATTTCTGTAACCGGGTCTGTGTGGTGTTCATACCAATTTCTTTCAGTTTCCTTTACGTAGAGGTTGCAGATTTTCTTGTCATTATTATTATTATTATTATTATTATTATTATTGTGCTGATTCCCATTTAATATACGCTGCTAATGTACCAAATCTGACTTGCTTTCAGCGTGTTGCACAAAGGAAAAATTAAATAAAAAGATTCAGTCGATACAGGCATGCTGTCAGACACAACAATCAGAGCTTGCAGAATATTTTCTTCCAAACGACAGTAATTCCAATATGCATCGTTAGGTGAACATACTGAAAAATATTCAGAATCTACCGACCTGTCGACCCTTAATTATGTATGCAAAGTATTAAGATCCCGGCCTGGAGGAATGAACAGTATGACAGGAGAGTTCCATCAGATTTATACTAATCTGTTTGTCTTAGTAACTAATCAACTAACGGAAAATTCCAAGATGAACAAGATCACCATCATATTAATCAAGTTTTAGTTGCACGCCTTCACTCAGGTGGCGTTTCATTAATTTTAATGTGTTCATTACCAGTACAGCCTCGTTTTCATTACAAAACAAACAACGGGTGAGCCTTGATTTTCTTTTTTAAGTCCTCCTAAATCACAACGGTTTCCTGAGGATCCGTCCTCTAGTAAGATAGACTCTTCCAAGTGTAACTAGTTAATGTGAATAAGTGTTTTTCCCGTCTTGTTCCCGGCTTCTGCTTTTGTTATTATTAAAGTCGAGATTCCCAACCTCCTCAGTTTGTTTTGGACCGCCCTTTTCATCTCGACTGAGTTAGTTTTTGAATTTTCTAATTCCCATAATTCTTTTATTCTTTCCCTCTCCCTTAGTGCGAGAGCCTCTTGATTTTGTTGGAAGAATACTATTAATAACCGAAACGCTCTCCTGTGGCTAAATCGGTAAAGCACGTCAGGCTATTTGATGGTTCCGTATAGGATACAGGTTCGATTCCTGTCGGAGGACGCATATTTTCTATGAAAATTTCTCGCATATTCAGGCCGGTAAATGTCGTTAACACTATTTATTATAAACAGAGCATTTACTTAAATATTTGTATCTATAAAAAAGAACGTATAAGCATAACTTTGTCCATTTTATAATGTGTGACGTCATTTGTTTACATTTGGATACGCTTCAAGCAGATATGAATGTACGAGAGAAAATCATGGAGAACTGTAGCTTAAAAACAGTAAAATCAACCTTGCTGACCGAGACGCTCCTCTGTGGCTACATCGGTAAAGCACGTCAGGCTATATGACGGTTCCGTGTTGGATACAAGTTCGGTTCCTGTCGGAGGACGCATATTTTCTATGAAATTTTCTTCGGATAACTCGTTAAGTAATAAGAGACGTTAAAGTGGGGTAATCGGTATCTACTCTAAAATATGGGAAAGGCATGTTTATATTTGCGCAATATATTTATCCAGAATTAAAACATTTTAAGAGAGAATTCTTTCTGTGATTACAAACTAACATAGGATCATTTCGCTTATTAAGTATTAGGTTGGTGCAAAAATAATCACGTAATAATGTCGTTTTTTGACGTTAAAAAATACGTCAAAAAACGACATTATTACGTCATTATTTTTACACCAACCTAATAGTTTTCGGTCATTAATATTTTTGGGGATTAATTTTTTTCCAGCAAACACAGTTTACATCGGTCACCGCGTCCGGAAAATGGTGTAATTTTGGCGACGAAATTCTAATTTATTACCAATGTATAGTCATCTGTTTTAATATCACAGACAAATTTTGAGAGTGTCGTGGTATTTGCATATTGCTTATTGTTAAGAGTCATTTTATGATGGTAACATCTTGTTTTCCAGTTGTTGGTTGGGGAACCAAAATAAAATTTTATACTGATTTTATGTTTAATGCTAGCCTTATAGATGACGCCTTTATACTTACATTTATGGTTCATCGGACAGTCAATGCCTTTTCGACAATTACACTTTTTTCTATGTTAATATTACTATTGGGTTTGCTTAAGTATTTGTTTAAAGTTACGTTATTATACTGTGGTATATGTTGCTTGAGGTTTCTTGTGCTCCTATAACTAATCTTAATATTGTTGTTTATGAAGATGTTGAGTAAAAGGTTATGGTTGAAATGCTTGTGGATTAAATTTAGGAAAATCCTACCGATGTTGGTTGAACCAAATTATGTTTCATTTTTCCATTCTTACGTTTATTATTGCCATTCTTACTAATCTTTGAAATATATACTAGATTAACTTTGTGTTTATTTTTATTTAGTGCATCTACATATATAGTTTTATATTTTTCAAAAATAATTTTGTTACTTGAGTTATTTGAGAGTCTGTATTGTACAGATTTGTGCAAGTTATTTAGAATTCCAGGTGGATGGTTGAATTCTTTGCTAATGTATATATGGTTATAAAGCTCTTTATTATAAGGCATGTAGACTCCTTTGGATAGATCGAAGGTACTGTCCAGAAGGTTGATCACTTTGGCGTCGGTATTAGTGGCGATATTAAGTTTCTTAAATCGATCTGTTTGTTGTCGATTGGTGTTACGTAGAAGGATAACTCCATCGTCTCTATACAAACCAGTGTTCTTACTATCGAAAGTGTGTCTAAGTCTCTACAGTAACAGAATGCCAACTTGTTTAAAGCTTCTTCGGAATAGAACGGTTCCATCACTATAGGGAAGATTGAATTGTCTTTTTTGGTTCACAGAGAACCATCGTGATATAGAATGGTTTTCTAGGCTTCCTGAATGATGTTGATTTCCTGGTCGGTGATAATCCAAGAATTTTTGCCAGTGTTATAGCAGCCTATTAATACAGGTCCTCCGTGATTGATTGGTAGATGTTGGCGACGTCAAATTGCATGAAGGTGCACTCGCTTTTAGTTTTTATATTAGAAAACCAATTGATATAATCTTTAGTATTCTTCCATTTGTTGATCCCTGTGGAATTCCTAGTGTATTTTCAGGCTCGCTTTAGGATAACCTTGCTGGTTTTGTTTATATTAATCTTGGAATGGCTAAGTAATCGGAAATGCAGGTTGTTGCGAAGTTATCTTTATGGTCCTTAGCGGTAATAAAAGCCTGTTGCTTATGAAGCTTATTCACCCTGTCGTTGATCTTAAGTTTAATGGCTGTATATTTTATCCATAATTGTACATATTTTTCCCAATAACTTTTCGGTTTGTATAAGGTATTTTCGTGTATGAAGAAGCGAACGGTGATGGATAAATTCTTATGGGTATATTTGTAACGAATGAATGGGTTGTGAATCAGATTAGATAGGTATAAGATAGCTAATGATGACCGACCTTGACCAGTTTTTCGTTTTTCGCGGTTTTTCACTAAAAAATAGTCGTTTAGAAATAAAAATAATGTATCGTTGAGCTCATTATGATGTAAGTAACCTATATACCGAGGTTGAACAAAATCGAAGGAAAAAAGTTGAATTTATCGATATTTGATCGGTTTTATCGATCATTGATTTTTTTTTTAAAGTATCGATTTTTTACGCTGAGAAACTATCACTTACATTGTACAATGTGTATCGCAAGTTTAGTCAAGATCAGTTGGATGGATCTCGTGTGAAAAGGTATCACACACATAGACACACAGACAGCCTCTGTTTTATATATAGAGATTCTGTTCACCTCATCGTCCGTGGTCCATTAAGAAATTAGCATAAAACAAAACTGTTTTTATATCTGTTCACCCCAAGCAAGATGCTAAAAGTACTAAGAGACGAGACATATTGTACATATTGGATTTTTAAATCATCAAGTGCTTTCTCCAGTAGATGCCCAGTGTGTGTGTGAGGTATTTTGGTTTATGAAGGAGCGAATGCTGACCGATAATTTTTTACGGTGAATGAGTATATTGTAAGGAATGAATGGGTTGTGAATTCGATTAGCTAGTTATAAGATAGCGAGTGATGATTAACCTTGACCAGTCTCCCCTTTTTCGGCCTCGTGCTACAATTACTGTATCAGTAATAAATTTTAGACAAGCAACATTTGTAAAAACTTAAATCAAGTCTATCAAGATAGCCAGCTTCAATGCAAATGGCTTAAGGTATCGAGGTAAAGTTGTCCGCCGGCTCGTGACCTCTTGTCTTTCGGTGTGGATGTCGCCGTGATCCAGGTGACACACTTTGTTTGAAATGTTGTTGTTTGTATGCTGTGTAACAACAATGTCATCTGGAGCATAAGGTGTCCGACTAACCAGAAGTGTCTCTTTGCTGGTCAAGCGCATCATGGATGCTAGGGTGGACCTTGTCCACGTCAATGCGGGCGCCTGTACATCGTGGCCGATATTGCTGTGAAAAGTGTTTCGTTCCGGATCGTTTCAGTTTATGCACCTAACGACCAGGAGAAGTGCGTCTCGTTTTTTCATCAGCTTGGAAGATTCCTGATGGATTCGTCGAGCCTAGTCTTAGTAGGGGACTGGAATGCCGTCCTAGACCTCAGGTTAGACAGGGGGGTGCAGAAAGCTAGCTTGAGGTCGGGCGATCATAGCTTGGTTGATCTCTAGGGAACCCTCCCCCAAGCCATCGCCCGGGAAAGACTCTTAAGGAAGTGGAGCGATTTTCCGCGGCCCTTTGTTTGGACTGACGAAGCCGTTCACATTCTCGTATTGTGGTTCGGGTCCTGACTCCAGCTGGAGAAAAATGTTCAGAAGTACAGGGAAAGGTCGGCACGTCGGTCGAGATTTGGCGCCGAAGGCTGTTGTCTTTAAAGGGTAGAATTGAGGCGTGTGCTTCTGACGTCTTTCCTCTCATCCTTTACCGGCTGACTATACTTCCCCTCTGTAAGGATCGTAAAACGGCTATCAAGCGCTTGCTCTCCTCCCTCTTGTGGGATGGTTGCAAGTATCACGTCAGCATAAATGTCTGTGCTCAACGTTCGTGTCATGGGGGTCTGGGAATGCTACACTTAGCGAATCACCGCCACCTCTCGAGGTTGGCTTTCCTACGCCGCGCGTGACAGAGGATACGATCTTGAAGTAGAGTGTGAAAACCACATTGCCTCGCCTTACCATCACTCCTCCTGTTTCTAGGGCTGGGTGTAATCCTAAGCCCCGGGATCAGTCGGATTTCCTCTTCCAGTGTCGATCGGCCTTGTGTATAATTTTACGGTCCAGTGACCTTTCTCGGCCCAGGAGTCTTGTTTCGGGAAGTTGTAAGGGGGTCGCGATGGACCCGCTCTGTGACCGATTCGCTTTGTCGACGACCGAGTTGCGCTCTTTCTAATGTTGGGCGCCAGCAGCAGATTAACTCAGCAACTCCGTATAATTTCACGGTCCAGTGACCTTTCTCGGCTTAGGAGTCTTGTATCGGGAAGTTGTAAGGGGGTCGCGATGGACCCACTCTGTGACCGATTCGCTTTGTCGACGACCGAGTTGCGCTCTTTCTGATGTTGGGCGCCAGCGGCAGATTAACTCAGCAACTCTGATTTTTCGCTTACCTGGCGATTGGTTCGGAATAAGCTACCTTTCAATGACGTAGCCTTCACATAGAGCTTGGTGAAATTGCCTGTCCCGGTGTGACCTTGGTTTAGGAGAAACGTCTTCGAAAACTTTCTACCATTGTCCTCGGCTGCGCCCTGTCTGGGACTATGTCGGCGTGTTGACGGCTCGTTTCGCTCCCGAAAAGCTCGTGTGCATACGCGTGGGACAATGTGTCGCTCCCGTATTCCGGGGTAAAACAGATGTTGTTTCTGACGCTGCCACGGCTCGAATGATGATTTGGACGACGCGAATGGAGGAAATCTTACAATGTGATCTTAATTCTCATCAGGATTTGATCAAATTCTTTCGGGATCAGCTCAGGATGAAGATTAGAATTGATAGAAAGCGATTGATATTGATAGATTTCAGAGAGGTAGTTAACTGTGGCGAGCCTGCTTCGCGTGAACGGGGCAAGTCTTGATTTTCTTTTTTAAGTCCCCTAAATCACAACGGGTCGGTTTTCTCTGGAGCCCACCCCTTGTGTACCTAGTTAATATTAGTAAGTGGGATTACCGGCATGTGTCCGGCTTCTCTCTCCAAGTCAAGATTCCCAACCTTTCCAGTTTCTTTTAGCCTGCGCTGTTCTTCTCGACTGGTCAGTTCTTTTCTTTTGTGGGGTGGACGGTTCTTACTTACATCTTTCTTTTTTTTTTAGTTTATTTTCGGGGTCATCACTCCCCCACATCATTTCATAACATTAACAGAATTACTATAAATTGTATATATTGAAATTTTAAGTCATGGAGTGTTTTTCAGTAGGGGTCCTGGGTTATTTTGGTGTATTTAGGAGCGAATGGTGACGGATATATTCTTATTGTTAATGGGTAAATTGTAACGAATGAATCGGTCCTGGATCTGATTAGCTCAGTATAAGGTATGTGGTGTCGACCAAACTTGATTCATGCCCCCACTGTTTTCGGCCTCGTGCCTCGTATCTTATCAGAATTAAGATCGTAGACAAGCAAGGTTTGTAAAAAGATTTATATATTTTCATAATTGAAAATGTAAAACAAAAAAATATAACTTGGTGAAAACAATCATTCTGTTGAAATATTGCTTAAAATTGTCAAATTTTTTTCTTTTCTTTTTCTTTACTTAAATCGCGCTCTGCTGTTAATTATTATTATTATTATTATTATTATTATTTATAATAATAATTATTAATAATAATAATAATAATAATAATAATAATAATAATTATTATTATTATTATTAATAATAATAATGATAATAATAATAATAATTATTATTATTATTAATAATAATAGTAATAATAATTATTATTATTATTAATAATAATAATAATATTAATAATAATAATAATTATTATTATTAATAATAATAATAATAATTATTATTATTATTATTATTAATAATAATAACAATAATAATAAGATTTATTATTATTAATAATAATAATAATAATAATAATAATAATAACAACAACAACAACAACGCATGGCCGGTTAGGGGTTAGAACGTTCGCTTTCTGATCATGAGACCCGGGTTTGAATCTTGTAATGTTATCGGTCAGCGTACGGCACCTTTGGAAAGTGCCCGAAAACCATACCATGAGTTGACCCAAGCCTTGTGAGTGGAATTGAGTAGACGGAAAACTTGTGGGCCGTCTATGGCTGTGCTAGTACGAAGCCATAAGTCGTGAGCGCTCTGGCCTTGTTCAAATTGTTGAACACGCTAGATAACACGCTCTCTCCTACAAAACTGTAACTAAGATCTGCTCAGCATAGTTTCAGCATGAACCACAGGTGGGCTGAGTAAGAGTTGAATAAACACGAAAAATGAACCTGAGCATGCGTCTGCAATAGGGATTGGCTAGTTACCCTAGACAGGTATCATCGAATACGAATGGTCAGCTATACATACATATCGATTTCCTTAAATGAATTCTTGAAGTTTAAATATATAACAAAGTAATTATTGTTCCTGAGCGAGTGTCTGCAATAGGGATTGGTTAGCTGCCCTAGTAGACGAGTGGCCACCTATTATTATTATTAATAATAATAATTCTAAAGAGGACCAAGGACTGACAATTTTTTTCAGCATCTTTAGCACTGGATAAGGATGCTGAAAATATGGTGGAGAAAAACTTCACTTTATCTTCAGTGATAACCAGACGTGAACATGTGAAGATACAAAGGCAAATAATAATAATAATAATAATAATAATAATAATAATACTGTAGTTACGCCACTTATGGACTTCTCTACAGAATTTACCTTTCGTCTTCCATAACCTGTAGGTCGCAATACATTCTCGTCATTCATATCTAAAATCTATTTCATAACTAATATGGCTGACGCATTAGAAATAATCTGCAGCTTCAATATCAAATATTACTATGCTGTCGTCTGCTTCTCTTCTTTTTGTTAATCGATGGCCAGAAATTCGCAGCATCTGCGCCAACGATAAGTTTATCAATAATTTCCTTCTCGTCTGCCCCATTTCTAAGAGTGTGAATATTCACTTTATCTTTTTTTTTATATTTTTTCTTCATTTTTTTTGGTTACATCGCAAATAAATACCTATGCAAAAAAAGCAACATGAAGGTGAAAACTTAAAAAAAAATGCCTTTATTGATGAAAATCGAAGAGGACAGTATCGTTATATGGCCAACGTGAGCCTCGATTACATTTTCACCTGAAGCCAACGAAGCGAAGGAAGTTGATATATTTGCGGCGGATATTAGAGACATTTTGCCAGGAATATGGCCAGCTTGATGGGACGTTTGGTCATAAAAGTTAAAAAAAAGATTTGGGGTTATGGTTGCAAGTATCGGATCTCGCATTCACCGTTTTGCAACAATGGCTGCCATCACTGCCAAAATTCGGCGGGCTTATTTTTCAGTAAGCCGCTTTTTCCATATAATCTATTACGACTTTTTATATTGTAACCATTATAACTTCAACGTAATATGTAATTTTTCATTTTATCAAGATCTTTTGATGTGTGGCTTCAGTAGCGAAATGAAGGCCTTTGAGGAATGAGAGCACAACAGAATAAAAGTCTTTGAAATTAGAGTTGCCTGCCACTAGTATAATTTCATGATATTTTTACAGAAAAAAACTACTCTACTTCGTCGGTTATCCGTATCTCGATTTACCGGACTTCGATTATCTGAACATGGACCGGAGAGAAAAATTGGATGTGTGGCTTCAGTAACGAAATGAAAGACTTTGACCAATGAGAGAGCCACGGAATAAAAATCTTCCAAATTAGAATTGCTTGCTACTAGTATAATTTCAGGATATGTTTAGAGAAGAAAAAAAATAACTTCCACTACTGTACTTCATCGATTATCTGTATCTCGATTTTCCGGACTTTGATTATCCGGACATGAACCGGAGAGAATAAATTGGATTTGTAGTTTCGGTAGCGAAATGAAAGAGTTTGACCAATGAGAGAGCAACAGATTAAAAACCTTTCAAATTACAGTTGCTTCCCGCGAGGGTCAGTTCGTGATATTTTTACAGAAAAAGAAACTTAATCTGTAATTCAACTTTAATCGTGTTTTGGGAGTTAGCGACAGAAAAAATGCCAGGCCAATCGGAAAAAAAAATTGAGGATAAAAATAATTCCGATGAAGTCTTCTAATCTTATAAGGATCTGGAAACGCCAGCCAATACAAAATCAATGGTTCGGAATCACTTTTGAGCATTCTTGGAATCTGGTGATGAAGTATAAGAATTGGCTACAGACTGTGCTGTGGCACCATTTAACGAGGCAGAAAAGGAAAAGAAAGAAAAGAAGAAAAAGGAGAGCCTAAGAACCGAATCGTGAGTGATAAGCAAGAACGCACACACAGCTAAGAGACAATAGATAAAGGGATATTTTGATAAGTAACAAATGGCGAAAGAGTGTCATTACAATGACAGGGAAATTCTGAGTAAAAAGAAAGGGAAAGAAGGAAAGAATCAGATATGTTTTGGCATCGGCCGTGTTATCTAAGGATATGAAAACAAACTATTGGTACGGGAAGCCATCTTATTATCAACTACAGGCCGGCTGGCCAGAGAAAGAGAGAAAAATTCAAATGAAAATGTTATTTCGTTAAGTGACGAAAAGCAGACAACTAAAAAGACTTGGACAGATATGAAAAATTAAAAAAAAACACCCACGAGCATCCTTGGCCTGCGATAATAAAATTTTGTTATCAGGAATTGTGCCGAAAGAAAATGAATGTGTTTTTTTTTTCTTTCTTCGAGGCGACAGACCGACTGGAACTTTGGAGATGTTCCTTTTTGAGACCATGTCGAGAAGACCACACATTCTGATAATTAGCGATAAAATACCTGACGTAAACCACGTGTAGAACAAGAGTTATGACAGCCATTGTCATATTGTCCCGTTCGCGGCTGGGAAATGATAAACCATTAAGGGGGAGAAAAGGGAAGAGATAATAATTTTTTTTTTTAAGCAAGATATTTTTTTCTCTTCCTGAAACAAAGACATCATTGGTCGAGTGGTGATCACGTGATGCACGAGGGAGGCTGTTGCCGCCCATCTGGAGGATGAGCAAGAGAGGTTGCCACGAAGATGTGGGGAGGGCAGTTCAGGCCCCTCTGAAGTGTGATGAGAAGGTGGGAGTGAGGAAAGGTTCCCAAAAATGGAAAAAGGTGGAAATTCCTAACCAGAGAGGTGGATATGTATTTAGAATTATCGAGGAACCCCCCGGCGCCGACAAACTCACCCTGGTTTTGGTCGGCGCCCATATAAACGAAGCCACAACGAGCAGAAATGAGTCGAGACCCAGCAATTCCCAGAGTCAGTCTCCGGTTGAGGCAAGCCTCGCAGATAGCTGACCAGGGTTCCCGCACAATTCCGGACACACATCTTCAAACCAAGAACAATTATTTTGAAGAGCGACTTAGATCCAGATCACCGAAATAAGTTTTTCTTTTGACTTTCGTCCAAAGACCCACCGAAACACCAATTTCTTAGAGAGCAGACGACTTGAAGTGTTAAAACTTGCCTAGCGGAAAACGACGTGTTACAATCCATAGACGGGTCGGGAGATAGATGCAGTCCTATGTATCGAACAACTAGACATAAAGTTTGTTACCTTTTTCTTTGATACTTTGAACTTTTGAGTTTTCATTTTGTTGCCTTTTATGCGTATTTTTGTGGTATCACCCCCGTTGGACTCGGTTTGCAGTACGGCCCGATGACTGATTGATTTCCTCTGCCTAGATCAAATCACAACGTGGGTAGGCAGACTGGGAATCAAAGTAGGACGTCACCGTTGGTGCCGTGGTAGACTGGGATACAACGACACGAGTGGCGCTGCGACCAGGGGACGACGTCACAGTGCGATATAATAAAGGCTTTCCAATTAAATAAGATATGAGTACAGTACTTTATCAATTATCCGTACTTCGATTATCCGGATGCGAAATAATCAAAAAAAAAAAAAAAAAAAGAATTAAAATTATCGCAAAGGTTTTTCCGAACTAAACCTATTCTAATATATCATCATCGGCAAGGGAAACATTGAAGAGGGGAAGGACGAGGATGATAATGATATTATGCATTTTGAAGTTCAACACCATCAGTCCTGAAGCAATGATTATATTTTACAAATGTTTTTAACCGGAAGCTGCTCTTACAGGTAAGTCCAATTTAATCCAGGTTTCACAAGATCAACCGGAAACAGACAAAAATTAGCGCATGTTTTTAATGAAAAACAAACTAGACAAAACCTTAAACAAAGCGCTTGAAATTGTTATTTAAATGTCAAATGTAGTTATTCCATAATCTGTGAACTTAAATCATTCGAACATATTTTTCAACCCCTCCTCAATGTGTCCGGATAAACGAGGAAGACGATAAAGTACTATAGTTACACTTTCTTTCATGAACTTCTCATAAGAAATATTTTCATTACTAAAAACACCCTAAATTCGAGTTTCTTCGTTTTTATTGTCTTGTAACATACAATAATTAACGAAAAAATAAATATATATACACACTCAGTATCATCCAACCACGTTTTTGCACAAAAATATCTTATGATTTGTATTTGAAAAGATATTTTGAAATTAAATATACCTAATAATTGCATTAGAATAGATTTTTTAGACATGTAAGCGTTTCGAAATTCTCACAAAAAGAAAAACGAACAATTCCTGTTTGTTTTTTTACTTTTTAATTCTGATGATAATTTCGAAACGCTATATGTATTTTAATTTTTTTTTATTCTTTTGAATTTCTTTCAGTATTTTTTTTGGTAATTATTTTAACTTTTTATTATTCATTTCTTATTGCAGTTTTTAAAAACGAATCTCAATATCTATTCTTTTTTACTTTACAAAAACAAATTTCAAATTAAATATCTTGAATTAGTCCAGGTGGACATGGCACAGGATGTGCATTATAGTGTAATGGATATTGTCTTTAAGTGAGAAATCAGAGAGCCGTGTTCGAATTCCAATCGAGTTCATTAGATTTACTTACGCACAAATAACCTTGGAAAAGCTATGAATACATGTCTTCTCCTCCAGCTATGGGTTGAATAGCTGGGCTGACTAGGATCTTTAGTCTCGGTTGGTAACCAGTCTATTGCAATAAGAAATGGCAGTTTGCTGTGGGGAAAATTTGTCTTGTCAGTCATGTATCGAACGATACATGTTCACCCAAGCTTGTATCACGTATAAAACTTGATATAAAACTTGATTGATTGGAAGGCCGACGCAAGGGTTTCCGCCCCTCCCCACATCTATGAGACGGAAAAATAATTTATTTATGTTACGGAAATAATTTTTCATGCAATCTTTATAAAATAATCATCATTAATTATTTGGTTTGTTACTAACATGAAAAAAGTAAATAATTTTAAATAAAAAATGTCTTGTTTTTTCGATAATTAATTAAAAAAAAATCGTTAAATATTCTTCTCTTGCTGATAGAATTTTTTTTACTCCTGTGGCAGTGGTGATTCCAGGGATTGTTGGCCCTCGTTTGATGGCGTTCCTTCGGAGGATGGCGCGATTGCGTCTCGATTAAGGGATGAGCCTCGCGAAACGGAGTGGCTCTTGCATCGTGTCTCACTGGCCATGGTTCGAGGTAATGCTTTCTCTATCATTGCGGATAGCAGAGGATAGCAAAAAAAAATGTTTATAGTTACGTTGTTCTAGAATTGTCATCAGTGGCCAACTGAACTTGTTTTGTATTTACAACGTAACAATCAATAACACCAGAGACAAACACCTTTGAAAATGGCTATAGAAGTGGCCGAAAACGCTTGAGACAATAACAATTATGGACAATTTTTATATTCCTTAACTCCTACGAAACGGAAAAATGATAGGATGCTGAAAAAATACAGATAACTCATGAATCGATTTGTTAAATTCATAAAAGAAATATTCAACAGGACTAATTTTCCCCGTAACTCATGTCTGTCTCTTTTATTTTTATTTAACTAAAGTTTTTTTTTTTCTTTTCTTTTCAAGAACAAATATAACTTGAATTTGGGCAGGTGGGTCATGATTATTTTGCACACTCCCTCCTCAATTGTTCCAGAGAAAAAAAAATTGTACTTGGATTGAATGAAAATTACTTACAATATAATATATATTACTTATAATACATCCCTTCTTGCTGTCAATTTTGACGACATGGGTACACTAGTGTGTGTGCGTGTGTGTATATATATATATACATATATATATATATATATATATATATATATAGAGAGAGAGAGAGAGAGAGAGATAGAGAGAAAATTATGTATTAATAATTGATTTTAAATCACATTAGATATTTCCTGTTATGAGTAAATATAAATTCTAATACAATTTCCTTGAGCAGAAGTGTTAATGGTCAAATTAATAAGCACATTATAAAAATACAACTACTTTTGCATATCAAAATTTGGGTAGATACAAACCACATTTTATATCATTATATTTGGAGATTTTTTGGTTCCCACCAAAAGCTAATGTCAATACTTTTATGGAAGCCTAAAATAAAAAGAAAAGATTGCATTTTCTTTTTCTCATCAAATAAAAAAAACTCAATTCTTGATATTTTCTTTGGGTTAAATTTTAAGTGCAGTTTGTTATTATAAAATATAAGTACTTCAACTATTTCTCTAAATAATCACTCTTTTATCTCTTTTTAGTTGTTTCCATATCACTTGTCAAACTTCTGCAGTTTTGTCTGAAGACAGCAAGATTGTTAAGTTTACAATAAGAAAAAAATTTAGTAATGGGGCTTTTTTCCCTTAGTTTCCAGCACACGAACATTTCCATAATCTTTAGGAATTGATAAATTAAGTTAATTTAGTTACTCTTTCCCAAAGAGACCTCCCCAAACAATGGCAACATAGTTCGCAGTAAGAACTAAATTCTAACTATCTCTTGTATCCCCTGTTACTACTAAGAGGCACACACACATGCACTGACTCTTTTACATAAACAATGACCCACCCAAATTCAAGTTATATTTGTTTTTGAAAAAAATAAAGAAACATTTAACAACATTTCACTGTTTCTCACATACGTACATTAATTATATTTATTTACTTATTTCTAATTGGCCCTAAAAAGGAAATAAATACAGTTCAATTCTTAAAATAAATATTCATCATGACTAAATGTTGCCCAGAACTCATTGTCTGTCTTTTATAATTTTTATTTAACTAATGTTCTATTTTTTCTTTTCGAAAACAAATATAAGTTGAATTTGGACGGGTGAGTCATCGTTATTTTGCGTAATTCCCCTCAATTGTTACGTAGAGATTTTCACACTGCCACTCAGTTGTATGTGACGTATTATCTATAGAGATTACCGTATTTTCCGGCTTGTAAGACGCCGCGGCTTGAAAGACGCACCCTAATATTGGAAAGACATTTCTAAGAAAAAAAAAATGTCATTCTCTCAACAAAAAAGTCACCATGCGTCCCTAACTTACTGATTCAACTTATTGTTTATATTAATCACGTGTCCTATTTTGTTTGTATGGCAAAGACATACTAGTCAAAAGCAGAAAGCTTCCCGCCGCTGCTAGTAAACAGAGCATGTTTAAACTTGTGGCTTTGCTCCAGGAAGGTTTCTTGGACATACTAGGAAATCCTTGTAACAGCTAAGTACTGAGATTACATCGTATAAAAGGCTGAATTAGATCGATAGCTAACATTATAGTGCAATGATTCAACATATAAATCCACGTTCTTATCAGTCAAGCCAGTTAGGTGACCTCCTGCTTACTTAAGCCTGAGTGTTGCCTTACATTCGTCTTGGAAGACGCACACGTATTTTTCAGTGAATTTTTTTAGAAAAAAAGTGCGTCTTGAAAGCCGAAAAATACGGTATGTACTTTATTATTCGGACAGAGATGCTGATATTTTGTCTGTTGTACACGTAACAGACACACGTCTAGGATAACACTCCGTGGGTTCAATCACTGGAACTGGTAGTGCTGAAAAGTTACATAGGTATAAACACCATCGTCCAAATTTAATCACAATTTCACAAAGATAATTTTATTTCTTTAAAAATCATAATTTTCTTTGGATTTTACCAAAGAGCTCAAGGTAAATAGCAGGAACAATGGATTATAATTTGGCGGCAATATCCTAAGCTTAGTTGAATGCTGTGATATGTTTACGAAGCTGGGGAGTTTTCATTCCGTTTGTAATGAATTACTTTGATTTAAATGGTAAAACAGCAAAATTGTTTATGTGTGATTATTCACAGAATTTTCTTTTTCTTTCTTTGGAGATTAGAATGTTAAACTTTATCAAAGACGAAAGTCTTTTGTCTTTCGAGTTTCAACCCTACATTAGAACATCCTATTTAATTAACATTACTTCAAAAACCTTTTGCATGCAATGTTGATTATCTTATTTGCCATTATTAAATATTCTCCCTTATTGCATTTAATCTCTGCTGCTTTCCGTGTACTTTCTTTCGAATAAATACATTCTTTTTCTGCACATTTCAACTGAGCATCGAATTACAATTTAAAGGAGAGAAAATGCATTACTCCATATTCAATTATGTTCTTGAACTAAACTAGATTTTCCTATTCACATTTCAGCACTATCAGATTAGTAGTAGCTATCGCATGCCTACAATTCTACTTAGGTTTTCGTTTACATTAATAAAATACTAAAAAAAACTTTGTTGGAGTGTCGAGATAATATATTTCCTTCTTCGTATCTATTATTCGCACATTTATTGTAATCTCTTTGTTTTCGGTATATCTTTTTATTGAATCTTGCAACGATCAAATTCAGGCCAACCTCATACACGTCACAAAAGCAACAGCAGCACGATGCATTGTACGAAAGTTAACAGCTACAATACGGAAAAATAACAACGCGCATCCTTCTGACCGAACTTTCTGATAAGAGTATTTGTTACTTCTTCCTCAAAAATCCAACATAATTCTCTTATAAACGGGTTTGTCGATAATTTCAACTTAAAGACGCCTACTATAAAGAGGTGAAACGCGTTGTCTGAATAAATTTTCAACTATGTCTCTTTGTAACCATTCTGTATTACGCCAATGCCAATTCTCAAGTCCTTTTCTCTTGATTTTTTTGTTTCAATGTCCTGTGGCATTTAATATCACAATAGAAATGAATAAAATATAACTTTTTTTCTACAACGTCAGTTTTAAGGATTTTATTTGATGTGTAGTGGTATTTTAACTTACCTTTTATGAAGCTTTCTGAACTAGTTGCATTATTTACATTACTCGGATTGTTATCCTTTTCTTCATAGCCATATTCACAACGTTTCGGCCCAGTGGATAAAGATGTTGGTTAGATCAAGTGACTAAGCCCAAAGAGTTGTCACTTCAATACCAAACAAAACTTGGAGAGTTGAATTAAAGGGAAAACATTAGGAAGAGACATGGCAGATGGAACTAGAACAATCTACTCAGGTGGACGAAATAAATGGTTCGGTTGGAAATTCAAATCACTTGAAGAAGGCCGGAACGTTCAATGGCCGAAACGTTGTCGATATGGCATTGAGGATGAGGATAACACTACGAATAACGTAAATAATCCAAGTAATCATAATACATCATCTCAGAGATAGATATATATAGAGAGACATAGATTTAAAGGCCGAAGCGTACGACGGCCGAAACGCTGTAAATAGTGCAATGAAGATGAGGATAACAGTCCGAATAATATAAA
This sequence comes from Acanthosepion lycidas, assembly GCA_963932145.1. NCBI lineage: Eukaryota > Metazoa > Mollusca > Cephalopoda > Sepiida > Sepiidae > Acanthosepion > Acanthosepion lycidas. Next base: position 12,659,772 of record OZ010583.1, read on the forward strand.
TAATGCAAGTAATCATAATACCTCATCTCAGAGATATAGATAGATATATAGAAAAGCATAGACTTAAAGGCCTGAACATATAACGTTCAAAAATTGAGTATGGCAATGAAGGCAGATTTATGAAGAGACATAGGCTTAATGACCTGAGCGTACAACGACCAAAACGCTGTGAATATGGCAATGATGATGAGGATAACAGTCCGAATAATGTAAATAATGCAAGTAATCATAATACTTCATCTCAAAGATATAGAAAGATATATAGAGAGACATAGACTTAAAGGCCGGAGCATACAACGGCCGAAACGCTGTGAATATGGCAATGAAGATGAGGATAACAGTCCGAATAATGTAAATAATGCAAGTAATCATAATACCTCATCTCAGAGATATAGACATATATATAGAGAGATATAGAATTAGAGGCTGGAGTGTACAACGGCCGAAACGTTGTGAATATGGCAATGAAGATGAGGATAACAGTCCGAATAATGTAAATAATGCAAGTAATCATAATACCTCATCTAACAAATATAAACAGATACTTTCAAACTAATTACCCCTAAAATGAAATCCTGATTAATTATTAATTACTTGTTATTTATTTTTATCTTACATATCATAAACCATAGATTTCAAGCCAAAATAACTATTTTCTCACTATTTCTTACTATTTCTTATTTGTAACTACTGTGTCTGCAGATATTTGTTAAATTTATATTTTTATCTTCCCAACATGTGAGCATCGACAAAGTTCTAGAGAGAGTGGGTACAAAAAACCCAGAAAGAGACTGTTGACATTTGTAGGGCACATAACGAAGAAAGAGTGCTTGGAAAATTTGATACTCAAGGGACAGATTGAAGCCAAGAGGGAGAGAGGAAATATCACAAACCTTTCAGAGGTGAACGGCGGCAATACGGGTAAAGCATACTGTTTTTAGAATCTGATAATCTTAATTATTACCTCCAAATTCCAACGTACATTTCTGGTACATGGGTTTGTCTGTCAATTCTACCTGAACACGTTTGCCATGAAATTGTTTGAACTGATTTGTCACTCTGTCATGTTGTATACATTTTTTTATTACGCCAATGTCAATTTTCAACTCTTGGTTTTTACATTCCAACTTCCCGCGGCTTGTAACACCACAAGAGAAAAATATATATATATATATATATAAAATTTCCTATAACGAAGTCCTTTCAGGATTTTATTTTACAAAAATCATTATGCTTCTCTTGTATTATTTTGAATAATCTTTTGTCATCCTTTCTGAGTTAATTACCACTAAGATGAAATTTGAATAAAGCACCCACCAGCTGACAATTACCTGTCATTGATTTTTATCTTATTTATTTAAACCATAGATATTAATCAAATTTTTATTTTTGTGGGCTACCGAATACGTGAGCAAAGACGAAGTTCGAGAGATAGTCGCAAAAAAAGGATCTTTATGTTTAACATCAAGAAGAAACATTTGAAATTAGCGGGGCATATAATGAGGAAAGAGGGCTTGGAAAATTTGATACTCACAGGACTGATTGAAGCAAAGAGAGACATAGGAAAGCAAAGCACAATCTTTCTGCTCTTTAGAATATGACAGGCATATTTCTTACCTTCAAATTCCAACGTATTGTCTTTCATTTAAACCTGAAGGCACCTACCATCAAATTGTCTGAACAGATTTCGACTTTCTCATATTGTATCCATTTCCTATTGATTAGCACTAAAATGAAATTTGATTAAAGCACTAGTAATCAATTACCTGATATTGATTTTTATCTTACTGATCCTCAATGATAAATCATAGATTTCAAGCCAAAATATATATTTTCTCACGCTTTACGGTTTGCACCAACTGTGGTTAATAATAGCTTTGGCAAAATTCCAACCTTCTTTGATGACACAAAGTGGGTGCCTGTCATCCTGACCTGAAGACGCCTACCATAAAGAAGTGAAACGCGTTGTCTTTTATTTTCTCCACTTTTATTCGGATATTATTCAACCTTCTACTAAGGTGAGACGTGATTACATAACAATTCATCGGTTTTCATCGTTTTTCTTTTTAATTCTCAGATAAAGTGTTTCGTTATTACATGCACGATTCGAACTCTTGTCTGCATTTCGAAAGTTTTTTTTAACGTAAAGTTTTGAGACATATATTCTTAGGCCCTCTTGTCAAGTCTGAAATTCGAAAATGGCATATGTTGATTGTAACATATATATTTCAATCGGCGGCCTTCATGACATTGTAAATATACTTCCTATTACAATGCTTCCTCGATTATCCACACTCTGATTATTCATACCCCGAGTATCCATCTTCCGTATATCTATACCCCAATTATCCATAACCCGATTATCCATACCCCGAGTATCCATCTTCCGAGTATCCATACCCCGATTATCCATACCCGATTACCCATACCCCGATTATCCATACACCGAGTATCCATACCCCGATTCCATACACCGAGTATCCATCTTCCGAGTATCCATACACCGAGTACCCATACCCGATTATCCATACTCCGAGTATCCATCTTCAGAGAATCCGTACCCCGATTATCCATACCCCGAGTATCCATACAGCGAGTATCCATCTTCCGAGTATCCATACCCCGATTATCCATACATTGAGTATCCATACACCGAGTATCCATCTTCTGAGTGCCCATACCCCGAGTATCCATCTTCCGAGTATCCATACCCCGAGTATCCATACCCCGATTATCCATACATTGAGTATCCATACACCGAGTATCCATACACCGAGTATCCATCTTCCGAGTACCCATACCCCGAGTATCCATCTTCCGAGTACCCATATCCCGAGTATCCATCTTCCGAGTATCCATACCCTGAGTATCTATACCCCGAGTATCTATACCTCGATTATCCATACCTCGAGTATCCATATCCCAAGTATCCATCTTCCGAGTATCCGTACCCCGATTATCCATACCCCTCTCATCAGGACGTGAAACTAACATCAGTGGCAGTATTTATTGACTGCCGAGACAACTTGTTCCGTGGTTTTTGTTTTTAACATGAGGTTTCTTTTGTTATACATTGTGAGCAAACGGTTTAAAATTGAAATGGCTTCGAATTCAACTGATAAAACAAAACAAGAAAGGGTACTCTTATATGTTGAGGAGAATTAAATGATGGTAGTGGTACTAGCTCTGTTGAAGTTTAACAGCATGATCATGTTTCACAACTGTTAACGTTGGTTGTCCTTTCAACCACAAGCTATTCTTACAAATCTTTTTTTTTTCTTTTGATGTGTCGTGTCCCTTCAGGACGTAGGCGATTATCGCTCTCCACTCCCTTTGTAGCTCTCAATAAGTTTTGTCCCTTGGCTACTTCCCCCAGGCCATGTTTTGTAACCCAATTGTTTATGCCCGCTAGTTATGTCATGCATTGCTTTCACTTCTCTCTTTCCCTCTATTCGACCTGTGAGTATCAGATTGTCGAGGCCTTTCTTTCTCATTATGCGTCCCAGAAATTTCAGCTGCCTCTTGTTGATGTTGATTATAAGCTTCCTCCTTGTTTGCATCCTCTCCAAAATCTCATCGTTGCTCATTCACTCGGTTCATGCATCCTTCTGTAGAATCACACCTTCACTGCCTCCAGTCTCTTCATCTTTGAGGAGACCGTCCAACATTCGCTGCTTTAAAGGAGGACAGATATCAGTTAACAGCTCAGTACTCTTCTTTGTTACCAAAGAAATCCTCCATTCTCGTAAAACACTGCCTAGCTTTTGGAATGCGTCTTTGGACATTCAAATACGTCTTCGCAAAAGAATTGAAATATTTAACTGAATATAATAAAATTAACTTTCATTTCAATGGAATGCTGAAATCAACGTTTTATAATCTGAACCGTCAGTGACCCCACGGTTCACGGTTAGTCTAGTTGCATTTAAATTTTTGAAGATTAAAGTCGGTTGGAAAGCATGGCACCGGAAGAGAGTTCCACAAGCGAGAAGTGTGTGGAATTTTGAATTATCCGAAAACACTTTTTTCTACCAATGTCTTGCGGTGTCCGGATAATCGAGGTACTGTAGTTCATTGTATGAAGGCGTATGAATATATTTAGCAATGCATTATCTTGAAATGAAATAATAAGAAGATACCACTTGAAATGTGTGAAAACTAATTTTAATTTTTACATTTTCTTTCACACTATTATTGAATTTATTGAGTTTTATTCTTGGGGAGCCGGGAGATAAAATCCTCGTGTGAATATTGATTTCGCGAGAGAAAAATGACTGCATTAGTGGCTGGTTAGCGAACTACTAATCAATAAAAAATGACTGATTTTCTATAACGTAGTTCAATAACGTTCTTTGTTTTTTTTTATTATATAGACAAAACAATTTCATAGCGTAGAGGAACATAGACCTTCACAACCTCGGAAGATATATATATATATATATATATATTAAAAAATAAAAATGATTTATTATATTGGCTCGTCTTACGCCTTACTTTTCTTACTCTTCCTCCCCTTTTAATTATATTTTTTTTTCTTAGGTGTCCATATTTGAATTTTTAATATTAAGTATATCATGATTTCGTGAAAGCTGTCGACTGATACAGATATGGAATATAATAAATATACGCCATTTTAGATATTCACGTAAGAGTTCAGCACTATTTTCACCGTTTCGATCAACCTATTATTTATTTGCGGTGTTAATGCCGAAAGCATCAAATAGATTTGCAACTTCTGAAGATGGCCTCAGCTGAAATTGAAACTACTTGGGAAAAGAAAAATTATTTGAAAGAAAATTTAGCATTTTTTCATGATCAATTTTCTACAGCCACGAAGAAATTAATTCGTGAACTTGAAAGGATTAAATCTAAAATAAATAGACATAATATGTCTAAATTATTGAAACAAACATGGTTAAATATGATGCATATATATATATATATATATATATATATATATATATATATATTAGGTTGGTGCAAAAATAATGTCATTTTCTCACATAGTAACATATGTTAGAAAACGACATTATTTTTGCACCAACCTAATATATATATATATATATATATATATATATATATATATACATATATATATATATATACATATATATATATATGAAGGAAAAACGGAAAAAACAAACAAAAATCCTTATATGCAATTATGCTGTTTTAATGTTAATATAATGTCAACGTCGGACGTTTCGGTCTAATAAACCATCTTCAGGACATATTCATAAAATATAATTAACATTATCAATTCAACATGACAAAGACGATGGACATAAGAACAAGACTTATCCAAACAGATAACTGAAAGTTTTATAAGATCAGCGTTCCGTTTAAGCATTATTTTGACATTATATTAACATTAAAATAGCATAATTGCATATAAGGATTTTTGTTTGTTTTTTCCGTATATTTTTCTTCATACTGTCTAATCTATATCCATATATTTGCTTACATATATATATATATATATATATATATATATATATATATATATATATATATATATATATATATAAACCAATTTTTATTACGTTAATAAAACGCCGATTAAAATAAAAATAAATAAATAAATATATAAGATAAGAAATAAAAGTAAAAAATAAAAATAAAAAATAAAAATAAATAAAAGCAAGCAAAATAATTTAACTCAATTAAATGAATAAACAAACAAATAAACGACTTCCAGCAAAATAACCGGCAAAATAGACTACCCACAATGCACCACTAACCCGTATATATAAATAACCGAGAAAAAACAACACTCGTGGCCTGACGATTGCGTCTAGCATGAAAGAGCCTGTCGCCTTTAATTGTTGACTTCAATGTTCACTTTTATATTTACACACGCTTTATCTCTGATATTGGGCACTTTATTCCATAAATATAAAACACCTTAAGAGTATATTTCTTCATATATATATATATATATATATATATATATATATATATATATATATATATATGTATATATATATATATATATATATATATATATATACATATATATATATATATATATATATATATATATATATGTATATATATATATATAAAAGTGGACATTGAGATCAACATCAAGCTTCAACAGTCTGTTTCATCCGATGCTCACGTACAAGAATATTCGCAAATTTACATACACATAGAATTATCTACGGTCTTAATGCACGTGACACGGGTCTGACCAGTCAGAAATGACCCCCCCACAAAAAAAAAATGAAAATAGGACAGTTTCTCTCTTTTGTGTGTTTCTTCTCAATCTCTGACGAAGCTCTAATGAAAGTGAAACATGTTATATGTGTGTGTGAAATGTGTATGTGTCTGTATATATATATATATATATATATATATATATATATATATATGTTATTTATATATTATATATGCACAGTACTTATTGGAAAGCACTCAATATCAGTGATAGAGTTAACATATTTAATTGGATTGATGTGAAATTGTGACCCTAGGTTTGACGCTTCTGCGGTCGTCAGACAAGTTGTCTGACGATCGCAAAAGCGTGAAACCCATGGTCACAAATTCACATCAATCCAACTACATATATATATATATATATATATATATATATATATATATATACATATATATATCGGGAGTAAATTGTCCAAATCATTTAGCAGCATAATTGTCAATCCTCCAAATGTTTAATATTTAAAAAAAAAAACACTAAAATAATTGAGTTTCTTTTTTCCACTCTTCTGACACCATTTTTCATGATTTTGATTTATTCTGCTAGACAGAGAACCACTTAAAAATTTTTTGTGTCAACCCCTGTCTTCCCAAGTGAGCAATGGTGATAGTGCCAACATTCAAACGTCAGCTTCCATCTTCAAAGTCCATTCAAGAACCATCAAGAAAACGGTGAATAAGTTAAAAAAGATGGAACAATAAAGAGGAAAACCGGATGAGAAGTTAAAAATGGAGTAGTATCATCATTACAACTTAAATGTAAAGTGACCAATTAGAAAAGATCCGACTCAATCAATAAGATGTTTAGCCCGTGAGAGAGGAGTTTCAGCTATGACAGTCCAAAAAGCAGTTAAAAAAAAGTCTTGAAAATGAAATCGTACGTGAAACGTGTGGTGCATCTTGTTAATCCAGGACACAAAATAAGAAGTTTAGAGAGGGAAAAGATCATCTTGAATAAGTTGGAAACTGATCTTGGAATAATATATATATATATATATATATTAAGACATTTTTATGTTTATACATTCTTTTTATAGATACAAATATTTAAGTAAATGCTCTATTTATAATAAACAGTATTAAACAACATTTACCGGCCTGAATGTCCGACAAATTTTCATAAAAATATATGAACATTATTTCAATACTTCATGAGCTTCCGATCTTTACCTATGTTTAGTCAATGATGGACATATCATGTTCGTTTATGCCAGATTTCATCGAGTATCTTCTTTTAAGCTTGAAGAGACATTATACATTCTTATCGAAGTAGAGTTCAGTAGTGCTATGAAACCTTGGAAAATTCCAGTAAGATATCTTTAATCATTTCGAAGATACAACGGTTCAGAGCTTAATCTAACAAATGGACAAACAAATTTGCTTTTACACAATTTAGAAAATTTTGCTGTTACACCCGGAATATATATATATATATATATATATATATATATATATATATATATATATATATATATATATATATATATATATATATATATATTCCGTGTGTAACAGCAAAAATATATATATGGCGGACTCTCCCGTTGTATTCAACGTATGAGGGTCAAGCTCAGTTCCTAGGAACCGGCAGCCAGACACCAGTACATATGACCTGATTATAGTGGTGAAGTCTTTGGGAAGGAACAACCACAGGTTTTGAAGAGACATGTTGCACTACGTGACACAAGGTCTCCAAGGTTTAGAATTTAGAGTTTTCCTTCTTCTGGACCAGTTGCCATCCCAGGCTGTAGAACCCAGACTTTCCTGCTATTTACACAAAACTAGAGGGAGAAGAAGAGGATTAATACCTTTCCTATGGGTAGCACAACTAGAATTCGAACTCAGGTCTCCGATTCCTCAATCTGAGTCGCTATCCACTACTCCAAAATTGCTACTTCCATTGTGAAACTCATATGTTTAGCTTCCCTTATACGTCTTTGACAAAGGTTGTGTCTTGTTTAACGATCGAAAGCAAACGCTTTTAATACAAGGTTGCACATCTGACTTGCAGTTACATAAAAATCGCATAAAAATCTGCACAAAAGACAATACCCTGTCAGGTGGCAAAAATTGCTCGTGGCGCCAGGGGTAGCAGTACCGCCTTGGCCACTGAAACTGTTATCTTCCCTGGATAGTGGCTGACGAGGACAGGGCATCATTTTTATGTAGGAAAAAAAGGTAAAAGTTCGTGTCCTATTTTAATTGTTAATTTAAAATGACCTTGACAGTTGTGTTACTTTTGGTGTCGATTTCCTGTGTGTTCTAGATTGAAACGTTCACTACACGCAAACCATCAATATGCTAGCCTGTAGCATGCCACTAACGTTTAGCGCAGGTGGTCCGCTGACGGACCGCCGGCGTGTTCGTCTTGGCAATGTTACCACGTGCGGACAGCAGGTGGCCGGCCGATGGCATTTTCATCGGCGGCCTACAATCGGGCTTCTAGCGTCTTGCGTGTAGGGTTGCATCGTTCAATCGCGAGTCAGGGGTTCTCGAATTTTGGTCTGTCTTTAACTTAAAAATGGAGGGTGAAAAGTTTTATTTTAGCCATATACACTATATGTTTTATGAATTATGCAACAATTTATGGAACTGCAACAAAAGACATTCAGAAGGTTTATTTGGATCAATGCTCCAGCACTTCAGACTGTCAAAAATGTTTTTTTCGCAGATATCTTAAGGGTGATTTTAAATTAAATGATCAATCACACTTGGGGCGAACTTCCAACGTCGATGAAGACGCTCTGCTTGCCACTGTGAAGAATAAACTAAACATTTCGACGGAAGAAATTTGCACAAAAAAAAATTGTAGAAAAAATGGGAGACAGTTGTTACGTGTTTGACTAATAAATCTCTTTTTGTGAATATGAAAAAAAATTGTTTTTAATATTAAAATGAGGAAGAGACTTTCGAAATGATCTAATATTCGACTATTCCAAAACCTATTTGATTATGTGCTTGACTAAAAAAATGTCTTTTTTGAATAGGAAAAAATTTGGTTTTAATATTAAAATGCGGAAGAGACTTTCAAAATGATCTAATATTCGACTATTCCAAAACCTATTGCCGAATCTCATTTTATGCACGGATAAAGTAAATATTAAATTGATTCATAAATATTTTCCGCTTTTGCTTATCACATTTATTCTTCAAAAAATAAAGTACAATTACATTGCATTCAATTTTATAATCACCATTGGTTTCAGTGACATGTTGCCAATTACAATGAAGATTTTTGATACATTTGAGGAAATTTCCGCAGGTTTTGTTTCAAAATATTGTAGAATTCTTGAATATGGTCTCAATTAGAAAAAGAACTTTCCCCATCAAAATAATTTGCTACGGCGTAAAATATAATAATCATGTCAGGTTAATATGTGGATGTGGTAGAAGAGACCGACAAAATCCGCAAATTATTTCCTGTTTGCTTCTTGCTATATCTGGCCTTGCATTGACATAGGGAAAAAAAAAGCCCTTTTGTTTCTCTTTATCAGTTACGTCCACTGCCACTGCAGGTATAAACGTAAGGCATGTTAGTATAAACAGAATTAATTTTAAAATTTGACTTATGATTAGCAGTTACAGTGATTCCTCATTAGAATTGGTTCCCAACCTCCCACCAAAAAAAGGAAATTACTTATGACTCTACTAAATATTTCTAGCGAAATAGAAAGAATTTATTAACTACTGAAAACATTTTTCAATCCTGGTACTTCTCATCTGAAAATATTTTATCAATTTTTCCCACTAAATATACACGCTATACAACAGAAAACAAAAGAAGAGATTGTCACTCTAAAAATATAATTAAATTCTTGCAAGAAACGAATATTTGACAATGTTTCTTGTTAAAAATTCGAATAATTTCATAGCAATTATCATCCTTGAAAATCCGATCTGGTTGTTGTAATAAAAAAGTAGAGATAAAAAAATTCTAGTTAAAATTTTATAATGACTGACAATGCTTCATCTATAACATTTGAAAAATATTATGGCAGTTATCTCCCTTGAGTATATGATCTGAGAATTGGGATAAAATCAACAAAATTGATAAAAAATAAATACCAGTTAAAAATTCATTATAACTGATAATATTTCGACTAATATTCGAATAATATATTATAGTTGAAAATATCCTGAATGCTTGTCCTGAAGAGAAATAGAAATAAAATGAAGTACTTGTCATAATTCAGTGTTTTCTCTAAGGTAATATTGATAAATTAGATTAGTCAATTAAACAACATATAGAATAATTATGAATCTGTCAAAATATAGTGTGCCATTTAGTACAGATTACTGCTCCTACAGCGGCTAAAGAAATTTTGAGCAATACAAGAGGTGCAATTTAAAGTAAGAACAAAGATTGTTGTGGAAGATATATGAAGACAATGGCATGTTGTTGGTAGGTCTTTTCATAGAAAAATATAAAATGTATTTCCAAGCACAGGTATTGAACTCAAAACCTTAAGTCAGTTAGCTAGAGACTATAGCTTTTAATGGAGATGTCGTCTCTGTTGGCTGGAATAAGATCACACAGTTGAACTCTGCAAAACACAAGTTTTATTTTCTCTGTGGCCAGTTTTTGTGTGTTGCTGCGAAAATATGGTATTGTGTTCCATATTTGGATTCAATGAAGAGGGACAGGTTCATTTATCAGAGTGAACAGATCTTGAATCAGATTAACTAGGAGTAGGATAGACAACGATGACCTGTTTTTCTACTATCTCCCTTCGGTCTTGTGCCACAAAACATGTATATGTTTTATAAATAAACATTTTTGTGTGTTGTTTTAACGCCTCACCTCAGTTTTGCCAGTTGTTCGTTTACTGAGAAAGTCAAAGCGTAGAGCGGAAGAGAAGAAAAAGGAGCAAATCAAAACAGGGAGCCGCTATAAGACGAAAATCTATTGTAGTTCAAACTACACGATTGCAACGCGGAAAGCAATATACTTTATTAACGGGTGATTTTATTATTAGTTACATTTTGTGTATGGGAATTGGTAGTCTTCTGCTTAAAAACCTTTAGTGAAGTGAGACCAAAAGGCGGTCATGGTCGCCATTTGTAATTCCATCATGGCGCATGTACGAAACAAAGACTTAAATAAAAACTGTTGGTGATTTGCATGCGCGAGAATGTAACTGATATAAACGAAGAGCACATTTTTTTTCAAGGAGCAGTTTTTTTAATCGGATGGTTTGAACGGCGGAGTGGATTAATAGCGGAGAAATCTATTCTGGCATTTCTTGGTACTAGACATACAATTCTTAATTGTTACATTTCCTTATGCACCCCTTGGTTTGTACAGTGTTTTGATTATCAGTTTGTCCTGATTTCAACTTGTATTTTACAGTGTTTTGATTATCAAACAGTTTGTCTTGCTATGAACTTGAAATACAACTTCAAATCAGCTACAAAACCACATGCAAACATCCCGAAGTCAAGAAAATGTATGTTAAAATCCAATAGACTGCAGCCTAATGTTTTGAAATCTAGTGGTTCTATTGAAAGAAAACGTGTTAAAATTGTAATATTTTATTGTATCTAATTTCACCATTGAAATAATGTCATCAAAAAACTTCCAAATAATTACCACTCAAATAACTCCGTATTAAAAATCGAAACCAAATAAATAGATGGACGTCTGGCTCATTTAATGTTTCCCAGCGTTTCATTCCATTTTACTCTTCTCTCATTGACATTCGTTCTTTTTGTTATTCTGCAAATTTTGTTGGCCCGCAGACGATTCAATTGCTGTGCGCTATTTTCGTCGTTATTTTGCCTGTTATAGCCCCATTTTGATTGGCTTTCACACAGTCCACTTCAAAAGCAGTTGAGAGGTTTCCGATCTGAGACAAGAAACTAAAAAAAGATTAAAAATAAATGATAATGAGAAAGTTTCGTGAATAAGCAAACATTTGCTAAACTCGTGGATTTAAATGAACTCTAAATCAGACTAATCCGTCTAAATTTAAAATGTTATTGATATCCAGTCAGTTTTTAACGTGTAGATATTTGTTAAATAATTCAACTTTATTATAAGAGGAGACATTGTGAGGTACGAAATCACGAGCAATTTCTCATCAACGATAGGTATATATATATATATATATATATATTATGTGTATTAATTAGTATACATATGCGTACCTACGTTTGGGTGTGCGACTATAGTTTCGCTGACTGGGGTTCCCAGTTCGAAATTATAGTCGCACGCCAAAACGTAGGTACGCGTGTGTATATATATATATATATATATATATATATATATATATATATATATATATATATATATATACACACGCCGACTCAGAAACCTTTTTTTGCTATTTGATGATTGAATGTCTTAGTGTTTATTTCTTCGCTCCATAATACTCGCCTTACACTGGAACTATGCCTTGCTTAGCCAAAGTAAGAAACACCACTGGTCATGTAAAAATCTTTTTGAATTTCCTAGAATCACTTTTGATAGTGCCGGACTGGGTACGGTGAGAGCTTGTCCAATGTCAAGTGGGCGCCATATATCAAATAAAAATCCAATAGCTTGTCCTGAGTGTGACGATAAATTACATCCGACATCAAGGACTCTGATCGGGTCGATTTGAAGAGCATGGAACCACTTCTTAATTGCAGTTGTTCCCATGTTCACCCTGACCCGATGTGGTAGAACCTGTTAGGGTCCCAGGTAGGGGTAAATAGTAAACATTATCAATATATTAAAAACAATTTATAGTAAAAATAACAGCAATATATTTCCATAATAAATAATTAGTAGCAATAAAAATTTTCATAGAATAATTTGCTTGCTTCCATAATTGCTGTAATCTTCAAATATTCAAATGTAATGTCATTCGAATTCTTCTGATGCCTTGATCCTGATCACCGTCCTTCTCAATATGTTTTCCTCAAACACCCCTCTTTATTCTTGCTCTCATTCTCTTTAACCCCTTGCGTGCTCGTGGCACCCCCGCCTTGCTTAGGGTGAATTCCTAAGAAAAAAAAAGAAAAAAAATCAAATCCTTATGAGTTGTTCAATGTCAAACTTTCACTTTCTTAAGAGTTTTGGTAATTAATTATTTTTTTATATAAAAAATATATTGCTACTAATTTTTTTGTATAGGAAAATTTTTATTGCTACTAATTATTTAATGTTTTAAAAAATAGTCAGTATTATTAATGTTTTGGTAATAAGTATTATAGCATAGCACAAATAGGTATATTGTGGAAAAACAAATTTTCGACAATATACGCATTTTTTATGTATTTATGGATATTTTTTTAACTTTTATCAAAAACGACCTTCTTATACATGGAGTTATGGATAATATTATACATTAATTACTAATTTTCTTAATTAATAAGTATTTGTGCTCAGTTTTTTATATTAATAGCTATCTGCTGATTTGTTAAAATTTTGGAATAATGTAATAATAAAAATTTAAATTTCATCTCTCTGGTCGATATCGTAATCTGTAAATATCCCACATTGTGATAATAGAAGATCTTCTGAGAAGGGGGAAACGTTGTAAGAAGATGGACGTAAATTTACTGTGATTGGTCTAGCGATTAAAGCACTTTCTATAACTTTTGGCCTGAATAAGTTGCCATGTTTTAAAAGTTTGGAATAATGCAATAATAAAAATTTAAATTTCATCTCTCCGATAGACATCACGATCTGATAATTTCGATAAAATTTTAATATTTAAAATTATTTCGTAGCTTTTTGTAAACATCTCCCATACATTCTCTCACTTAAAAGTAATAGAAATGGCTGTTAGCTCGTATCCGGTTATGCCTATCTGCTAGGATGGCTAGCAAATCCCTGTAGCAGACGTCTGCTCAGGCACATTTGTGTTTGTTCAACACACACAGATTCCACCTGTGGTTTATACTTCAACTAGGCTGAGCGAACCCTAGTTACAGTTTCTGGGAGAGAGCGCATAATCTGTCATGATCAGCAGTCTGAACAAGACCAGTACGCTCAAACCCTCGGTCACGATGACTTGCGACTTCGTGCTAGCACAACCGTCAACAGCTCCCAAATAGTTCCAACATAATGCCTGTCACAATTCCCACTAAAAGAAACAAAACAAAACTGCTTCAAATTAATATTCACTTGGCGCATGCGCGTAAAAACTAAAACTGGAAAATTGCAATAAAATTTATCAGTTGAAATTACTACATGATTAAATGAATTCTTGCTGCGTTTTAACCATGTATAGATAGTGATGTTGGCGTACTCTCCGGCCAGTTAAGTCACTGAGCCGATGCTGTATTGAAAGCTCCTGTAAAAAGGACGCTCACAGGGAGATCAGAAACGTAAACGTGATGGGGTCAGACGAAAGGACGTAGAACTTGAAATATCGTCGAAATTCTTCTGCCTGGTTATGGTAAGTAATAGTCAATTGGTGGATTTTCGGATCATTTGAAATCCAGAAATTGGAGATTGACTCAATAACAAGTGAAGAGTGAAAGAGATTAATCCGAACATAATTAAAGATAATATATGTAACACTAACAGAAAAAAAAATAAAAAAATAAAAAAAATGTACCAAACTGGAAATAAGTCTTCAAGGTGTGGGTGAGATTAACGAGCAATCATATTTACAGATAATCGCAGCGGAAGTAATTTTTGAAGAAACATCACAGGAAATAATGGTTTGGGACCCTTGGTTAATTGTGGTCAACTTCTTTCCGTTGCAAGCCGAACGCGATCACCTTCCTAACAACGGGATGTGCAGGTGGTGTAATAGATAACGGCTTGGATTGAGAAATCGGAGAGCGGAGTTCGAATTTCAGTTCAGTTCTTTACATTCCCTTATGCTCAAATAACCTTGAGGAAGATAGAGTTTATCTCCTTACTCCATCTATGTGTTAAATAGTATGACTTGTAAAAAAAAAATATTCACCTTATAATCCAAAATCTGCTTCGGCATAAAATAACCCACAATATTTTGATATACTCTAAAAAAATCAAGTAAGCAAACAACCTGGGTATGACAATAAACTATACCCGCGTCCTGGGTAAGACGATAAACTACATCCGAGAGCAAGGCCTCTGAAACAGGAGGTTTTGAGGAGCGTGGAACCACCTCTTAATTGCTAGTGTTCTCAGGTCCACCCAGACTCGGGGTGGTAGCACTTGATAGAGACCCAGCTATGGGCAAATAGTTAAACCACAAAAGGAATCAAAATACTAAGAAAATATAAAAATACGTTTTAATACCAGCAATAATTTTTGGAAAAACTATTACCAGCAGTACATTTTAGAAAAAGAAAAATATTAGCATCAATACTTTTTTTGAAAAAGAAAAAAAAAATGTTAGCAGCTTTACATTTTTGCAATATATATATATATATATATATATATATATATATATATATATATATATATATATATATATATATATATATATATATTACCAGCAATACATTTTTGCAAAAATAAAAAAAAAAATATTACCAGCTTTATATTTGCAAAAAAAAATAACCAGCAATACATTTTTGCAAAAAAAAAATCATTATCAGCGTTACATTTTCGCAGTATATATATATATATATATATATATATATATATATATATATATATATATATATATATATATATATATATATATATATATATTACCAGCAATACAGTTTTTCAAATTGCGAAAAAAAAATATTACCAGGATTACATTTCTGGAAAAAAAAAAAAAAATTGAAATACATTTTTGCAAAAATTATTGCCAACAATGAATTTGACTAGAAATACATTTTTGAAAAGAAATATTACTATCAATAAAAAATCTTGTCGGCATTAAACAACCCATTGAGGTGTTGATATGCCGTAAAAGAAACCAAGCAAAACCCAAACCATAAATCATGTACTATACCAATGTACAATGAACCCAATTAATGAACAAGGTTAAAACTTATATCTCAAACATATGAAACCATATATCCTATCAAAAATATACTATTAAACATATATGAACCAAATGTTCTGACCTTGCTCTCTCAAGACAAAAATGCTATAATATACTCTTAAACATATATGAACCAAATGTTGTGACCTTGCTCTCTCAAGACAAAAATGCTATAATATAAACACGTATGAGATCTTTGAGAAAGCAAAAATGGATGACATAATATCATTTCTTAAAACAGTGGACCTCTACCAAAAAATAAAGCAAATGTTAATGTCACATGTAAAATCAATTTCTCTTCAAACTGTATATCTGAAAAGAATACATTAATGAAACCAGACTCTTGACAAAAACCCTCTTTACAAAAATACGTCAATAAAACTAAGAGGTTTTTTATACAAAGAATGCTTATTCTATTCATACGAATCTATTGTAAAAATCTTGTTGGCATTAAATAACCAATTGAGGTGCTGATATGCCGAAAAACAAACCAAACGAAGCCAAGCCAAGCAAGCAAGCAAGCAAGCAATTACCAACGGTGACACATTCCAGCGATAACGCTCTTCTTTCTCCCGGTCTAGTTTTCCAGATAGAAAGAACCTTATTCTGGATGTTTTGATTGGTCAATTGTTACATAATGTTTTCTTTTTTCTAATCAAATACTTGCCAGCGGAAAAAAATCCGACACCAATTAATTGTAATAGTAATGATCAATTACCCCACTTTCCTTCTTTGTTTCATATCCTAACAAGAAGGTGAATTCAAGCAACAGATATGTTTCTACAGTAGGATACTGAGGATACCATGGGCGGGGAATGTGAGCAACAAGGTTCGGAATGAGAGCAAAAAGGTCACTTTTACATAGAACTGGAATGAAGCCGTTGAACATTTCAAGACAAAACATGCGGAAAGACTTGAAAATTTGATACACGTATGGCATACTAAAGCCAAAACTGGAAGATCGTGCAAATCGATAACAGAACATGAACAGGCAGGGGTAGTAGAGAGATAAACAGAGCTACAAATGAATAGGATGTTGTAGAGAGCCATGATCACGAACATCCTAAGCTAAAATTGTACATGAAAGAAGATTATAGAATGACGATATTTACACAATTTTACATCGATCGGACTCTGATTAAGATTACTTACATTATTTACATTATTCGGACTGTTATACTCATCTTCATTGCCATATTCACAACGTTTCAACCGTTGTAAGCTTCAGCTTTTAAGTCTATGTCTCTCTATATATCTGTCTATATCTGTGAAATAAGGTATTATGATTACTTACATAATTTACATTATTCGGACTGTTATGTCCATTTTCATTGCCATATTCACAACGTTTCAGCCGTTATACGCTCCGGCCTTTATGTCTATGTCTCTCTCTATAGATTTGTCTATATCTCTGAGATGGGGTATTATGATTACTTGCATTATTTACATTATTCGGACTCTTATCCTCATCTTCATTGACATATTCACATAAGAAAACTTAAGTAATCAGCATATATGTTAGGCCACAAAAATCTCCGAAACCGGTCAAGGATAGAAATGAATACAATTTTCTATAAATATTTTCATGGTAGTTGTTCTGATGAACATTTCTCATAATGTAATGTTAATACCTCAACATTACAAATTTAAGCGCAGTACTAGATTTGTCCCAGCATTTTACAGTTGAGATGACTGAGTGTAAACGTCTATGCAAAGAGTTTCTTCTCTTGCAATTCTCGCCTGTGGAACTCTCTTTAAGCTTCTTGCTTTCCAGTCAAGTTTGATCTTTGATTATATGCAACGCTAATCGTTAACTTCTGTCTCCTTAATTTCTATTCTTTATTTTTTTCTCCTTAATAATGTTTTTCCTTATTCTCAGATTCTGTCTTAGTGGCTTTATTGCCTTTCTTGACGTAAAATGATAGAAAAAGATCACATTAGTTGTCATATTATTTGTTTTATTCAAGAATGCACTGTCAATTAAATATTTTCTTCCATGTATTTCAAATATAGGATTACCTTTCTATACATCTGACATGAGGTATTATGATTGAATAGATTATTTACATAATTCGGACTGTTATTGTCATCTTCATTGTTTTATTCAAAACATTTCGGCCGTTGTACGCTCCAGCCTTCTTCAGGTGATGGGAATTTTGAACCGAACCCTTTATTTTGTCCACCGGGGTAGATTGTACCAGTTCCACGTGCCATGCCGCTTCCGGATGTCTCGGTTATTTCCCTTAACTTTAGTTTTGGTGCCCAACTGCTGTGGTCTGGTACTGAACTCACAACTCTTTGGGTCTAGTCATTGGTTCTAACCAACGTCTTTATCCACTGGGCCATGTGTCCTTGAGGAACTAGATCAATCTACCCGGGCAGTCGAAATAAAGGGTTTGATTCGAAATTACAATTAAATGTAAATAATGAAAGTGATCTTTCGGACTGTTTATCGTCATAAACAGGATATTTTGACCGTTGTACACTCCGGCCTTCTTCAGGTGATATACGTTGGAATTTCGAACTGAACCCGTTATTTAGTCGATGGGGATAGATTGTTGAAATTAGACGAATCTACCCCCATATACTAAATAAAAGGTTCGGTTCGATATTCCAACGTTTACAGAATCTAGGTGAAGATTATCGCATCGATATTTTTATTCCGCATATAAGACTCGTGGGATAATAGTGAGTGATTTTAAGGAGGTCTAATTGGATATTATATGCCTTGGTGTGATATACACTGATAATTGATCTATATATGTTTTATTAGGTTGGTGCAAAAATAATGACGTAATAATGTCGTTTTTTGACGTATTTTTTAACGTCAAAAAACCACATTGTTACGTCATTATTTTTGCACCAACCTAATAATTATGTTCAACCGCACAACACCCTCGCCACAGGTGAAGCACCGCAAGTCTATCCTACTTTATCGGTATTCGAAAATGTTTAGATGAGCCGCATCCTTTAGGTCCATCCGTTCGGACCTTTAAGACTAAGACATGCCATACCACGGACACAGGGTTGATTCATCCTCATTTACTTAGTATCGCATCGAAAAAGAAAGAAGTTTCCCGCTGTTTATTTCCAAGAAAGACTACTTTGTGGAAAAAGAGTGCTGAGAAGACGTTTAACCGATTAATCTAACTTTAAGTTTAGGATCAACAGTTATCTCTCTTAATAAGCACGTCTTACATACGCCACATTCAGTATCTCTGTACCTTGAGCGGCTCTTTGGCCTTGTACCGAATAAAGATTTTGTAAAAAATATAGGGTAGCAATATTATTTTTTTTACTTTTAATTTAACCGACGCACGCCATGAGAGAAAATCAAGACAAGTGGACTTATCTGAAAAGCGATCGACTCAGTTTTATCAGACACGGAGGATGTTCAAGTTAAATAAATATGTGAATGTATAATCTGGGAGCAAAATGTTCGATTCATATCGGCAGTAGACACTTCTTAAAATATTCAGTATCAAGATGGTATTAAGATGACGTACCTCCTTATTCCAAGACTTATATGAGTTTAAAGCATTGTTGCTCGTGAAGTCTGTCCATTAAAAAAGAGAACAAGTAAAAAAGTTCTTCATTCGTTGCTACTGACCTTAGGGTGTACCTAAAATGTACGAAAAGCAATTTATGAAAAAAAAGGAAGAGTTAGTAACCTCTGATTAATGTATTTGACACTACTGGACAGATGTCAAAGTGAGTTTTATCTGTTTCTCCATCAAATCGATTTTGTCGTTTCCTTTGGGGGTTCTCTCAAGAAACATTCGATGTCTTGTCTTATTATTTATTCTCTAGGTCTTCTTTGAGAAA
This sequence comes from Acanthosepion lycidas, assembly GCA_963932145.1. NCBI lineage: Eukaryota > Metazoa > Mollusca > Cephalopoda > Sepiida > Sepiidae > Acanthosepion > Acanthosepion lycidas. Next base: position 12,679,718 of record OZ010583.1, read on the forward strand.
TATATAGAGTCTATCGCTTTAATCCGGCAGTCAGTGGTCCGGTTTCTTTCATGGTCCGGTATTATTTGTTTTTAAAAATTAGATGGCATTAGTTCATTGAGCGGCTTCGAGGGTAGCGCCAGACGTTGACAACAGGAGAGTGTTTTGGAATTACGGTCTTGTTCATTTCCTGTATATAACTATAAAATTACCTTTTCAGGGTAACAGACAATAGAGCAGGAGGTGTAGATAATCGTCTTAGAGGTTAGAGGCGTAAGCATAACTCATTATCTACGTTTGAAAATATAGAGTTGCTCCATAAGACAGTAAAAAAGCTTGTTTGGAAGCATTAATAATAAGTGTTTTAAGCTTTGTTCTACCTCTTTGTTGTAGCTCGTGTTTTCGAAGCAATAGAGGAAAATAGATAAGGAAGAAAATCTCGTAGGTAATAATAAAATAGAAAGTTTATTAAACGAAGGTAGACTAAGTTATTTAGAAATGCTAATTTGGTATTAACCCGATCTCCTCACACAGCAAGATGTGACACAAGACCAGTTTAATGTGGATATTCCTGAGCCAGTAGGCCCGGGCAAAAATTCCGTAATAACGAGACTCTGTTCGTCGGCATAACATCGTCCGAGTCTTTTCATTCCGAAGGCAGAGAATTCGACAAGCACTAAGACAGCGCGCAGCTAAGACCTAATGCTAACTCGGTAATTACCCTATCTCCCCTCAGAATGCAATGTGGCACAAGGCCGGTTTAATGTGGGTATTCCCAATCCAGTAGGCCCGGGCAAAAATTCGCCGTCGACCTCGTAATAAAGGGATCGGGTTTGTCTACCTCCCAAGCCGAGAATATGCCGAAGATCAGAGTCTCGTCGGGGTTCCTCCCTTCCCGAAGGCCGAGAGTTTGACAAGCACTAAGAATTTAGCGCGCAGCTAAGATCTAATGCTAACTCGGTATTTACCCGGGTTCCCCGCAGAGCCGGATGTGGGACGAGGTCGGTTTAACGTGGATATTTCCAAGCACGTAGGCTTGGCCAAAAAATACCCGTATAACATGTAATAGCAGGGTCAGGTTTGTCTACCTCCCCAGACGAGAATATGTTTATCAGTATAGCCTCATCTGGGTTCCTCTCTGGCCGAAGGCAGAGAGTTCGACAAGCAGAAGGGCTTAACCCGGCTATGACTTAATGCCAACTCTGCTCAACTTCGTTTAACTCCGCTTATTTACATAAAAGGACGATTCCATTCATTTATGTCTTATATGACAGTTTTATATCACAGAAATATATATGTAGGATTAGTTTATGTTTGCATATTCTTTAAGGATGATTTCTGTCATCCGGCGTTTCTTTAGTCCGGCTGTGCCTCACCCAAAGAGTGCCGGATTAAAGAAGTCGAATTGTGTAATGTTGTTCTATAGATTTTTCTAAATACTTCATTTGATGGTATACAATATAACCTACTCATATTTTTACTTTGAAATGATTTACCGATGAACTGTCACGGTCAAATTAAAAAAATAAATGCAGCAGCAAGACGAAATAGGATTCATTTGTGTGAAAAGTGTGACTGACCTTCTCTACACTTATTATTGAAACATGGACTCGTCCATTCGCTATGAGTAGAACGTCTGCTAATGAAACAGTTGCAAAAAGTGGGTCACAAAGGCGTAGCGATTTTCAGTCGTACGGTTGCCACACGGAATTACTCTAATCCTTATTCTCATGTGATTAAACCCTTTCAGTCAGCCGTTTATTTCTAAAGGATTGTGCGCAGACATTTTTTGTCAACAGCATTTATATCCGGGGATGCTTTTCATGCCTAGATACGGGGCTCTCAGCAACTGGTCAATATCAGGGTCTTTGTAAGATCCCTCATTACAATAAAAGTAACGTGAAGACGAGAATTTGGCAAAACACGGTGTCTTGTGAAGTCGGTCCCGTGGACATTTTGTTCCTAATGTTTCTGTGGCTTCCGAGACAGTGTTATTTTTGCTATCTTCCGTCCCTTTCCTTTCTCTGTGTATTACCCCAATAGTTGCTGGGTGAGCAATCGTTTACGTATTTCCTTTAACCTCAACACAATTTTACCGTACATTATAACAAAGTGTTATCAACCAGTAACTATGAGGATTGCACGGGTTTTGTAACAGATTCATATTAAATACATGAAGATGTGACCATTATTTAAAACTATAAGTAAACTTAACTCAGGATAGGTTGCACTTAAGGTAGTTCCACCCAGCACCGGAAGTTGCATTATCTTTTATTTCCCGTGTGCCTTCAAAACGTAGGCGATCATAGTTCATCATTTCCAGACCGTCCAGAAGAGTTGCAGGAGATTCTAAAGTCATCAGGAAGCCAAGTTTGAAGCCAATGGCAATTTTATTGCATAAATTTATTCTTTAGTATTTCATGATAATTTTGTGCAATTTTGGTAAATATATCTATTAAAATGAGATGCCAGTGTTATTTACATTTTTATGTAATTTACATGACAATTTATCAGTTGCATACTATATATCATTTTATTTATTTGTGGAAAAATTAACCTTTATGAATTCAAACTCACTTGTTTGAATTGGATTAATTACTCAAATATGAATGTTTTTCCCTATCTTTTATCTATCTACATCTATAATTCTTAAAATGTGTGTGTGTGTGTGCTTGAATGTTGTTTATGCATTTCCACAGTTTTCATCTGATTTCAATGATTTTTTTTTGTTTGATAGATAATTCGTCAGTGTCAGTTTTGAATCCTAGTTACACATTCCCCTTCTCTCAGCCAAGCGTCCAATCTCTCTCAACTGAGGTTACCTTTTCCATTGCATAATGCCTGCATTCTCGTTTATAGCCATTCCCAATTTAATCTTTTTTTATTGTCCTGTCAGTTTTTTTGCATTGTATTCACCATAGTAATAAGTAAACTTGCTTATTTATTACTCGTTTATTTTTCCAGTCTTTTCTGAAGTTATTCAAGCTTAGTGATCCCTGTAGCTTTACAGCGTTCTCTGCTGATATTTGCCCACGCATTCCATTTGACAATTCATACTTGCCGAAGACATGCCATCAAAAAAAAAAGAACTTGCCTCGATTGCAAAACCGCTGTCACCAGGTTCACCATGTAAATAAGAGATAAAGAATCGTCTTTAGAATGTTCAGTTTGCTTGTCTCAAAATGCCTCTCGGAATTCTGTCCCTTATAGCTCTTAATAAGTTTTGTTTTTTGTTATTTCTCCCAAACCCTGCTCGGCCATCCATTTGCTCAAGCCCATCAAGTATGTTACACGTTGTTTTGTCCTGCGAGGATCAGAATTTTCAAGCCCTCCTTCCTCATTACGTCTTTCAATTGACTCTTTCTGATGTTAATTATAATTTTACTTTTTGTTTTCATTCTTTTCAATACCTCGTTTCTCACACATTTTGTCCATGGTATCCTTAGCATTTGTCTGTAGAACCACATTTCTGTTGCTCCTAATTTCTTCTTACTTATCTTTGAAGAGATTGTTCTGAATTCGCTGCCACACAGGGGGACAGATATCATGTAACAATTGATTACTCCTTTCTTTGTTTCCTACAAAATTTTCCTGTCTTTTAATACTTTGATTATCTTTTGGGATGCGTCTTTGGCCATTCCAATACATTTTCGGATCTGAATCTTAGAACACTTACTAGACATTTAAATTTATACACCTGTCTGCTTATAGTATCCCCGACCTGTAATTTGCATTTGGGGCTAATATTTTGGCTGATGAGCATGAATTCTGATTTTTATGTATTTTATGCATAGTCCCTTCTTCTCGCTCTCCTTCTCTGTCTTACAATACTCAAACTCGACTCATATTCTTAAATAGCCTCATAAAATCTAAACTCACAGATTGTTGTGGCCTTGTTAGGGCCAGAAATAAAGACACAAATAGAGGATTTGAGTTAAACAAATATATTAAAAGAAACAGTAATGCAAACATATACAAACGAGAGTGTTACAGCAAGAATGTTCGGCCTGTCGGTCAGAGCTGACTGCTGAAAACTTCCCTCTCCAAAAAGGCAGTCCCTGCTCCTATTTATAGCTGGGAGAGTTTATGCGTGCGTGGGTAAATTGCCATGACAATGAATGTCAAGTATGGGGTCCAGTTTGTTCTCTTATTTGTAAATCTATATCATATCTATATAATACAGAGTCACTGGAACTATGATAAAAATGGTTTCAAGTGAATGAACCGTTGCTGATTTCATAAGATTTTACAAACTGGCGCTTCATAATCACAAGAAGCTTCACCAAACAACAGACACATCACTTGAAGACAGCAGCATAAGCTAAAATGGATAGCAAAAGTAACTAAAAGAAAAGATTAATGATTTAAACAAGCTTTTAAGTTTGTATACAGCCATAAAAGGAAACTTCCATTGACTGTATAATAAAACTTCCATTGACTGTATAATAAAACTTCTATTGACTGTATAAATTTCAACCGACAATAACAATAACTATTCAATCAATGAATGCCGAATTTCTCTTCTATGTAAAGGAACTTAGAATTTCACAATTACTCTTAACATTATATTCCTGGCGGGGACTTTTTCTTTAGTCCTTTGGTTGTTTTCGGACTCTACGATTGAAAATATTTTGCTTGTCACTATTGACAGATATCAAACGTTTTTTTTTTTTAATTGTTGTTTGTTTGTTATCATCCGGGGAATTATCGGAAGTCTCTGTAGAACTTTGTTATGTAGATTTATTTTGTAATGACAAAATGGCACATCATCATCATCATTCTCGGCGCTTAACAAATGATAAAAACTGATTATTAGTGTCGCTACAACAACATTTCGGCTGACCTATTCTTCGGCCAATGTCATTTTAGAGGGAGTGCTTTTTTTTTTTTTACAAAGGTTTAGTCAAAGGTTGGCTGAGAAATTAATCAGCGAACTAAAATTAATCATCTATCTATCTATCTATCTATCTATCTATCTATCTATCTATCTATCTATCTATCTATCTATCTATCTATCTATCTATCTCATTCTTTTCCCTATCTATCTATCTATCTATCTATCTCAGTCTCTTCGTGTCTATCTATCTATCTATCTATCTATCTATCTATCTATCTATCTATCTATCTCATTCTTTTCCATATCTATCTATCTATCTATCTATCTATCTATCTATCTATCTATCTATCTATCTATCTCATTCTTTTCCATATCTATCTATCTATCTATCTATCTATCTATCTATCTATCTCATTCTTTTTAAATATCCATTTTAAGGAGGGAAAAATATTGTTGATCATATTCTGAAGTGATACTCCAAAATTTCGTCGGTAACAACAAATCTTAATCATCTGCAAATTCAAATTTGTGCATCCGTGTACCAAATTGAGTTAATTTCTGAGTTTATTTAATCTTCGATGCAACAAAATAGTTTTAATAATGGAGCAGGGACAGGTGTGTAAATAATATAATTCGTAATATAAATGCAATGTGGAAATCATATAAATATCATTTTAAATACACGACATGATTTGTACAGGTAGAGTCTATGAACATTTCATGTCAGTTTATAAAGTGTGTTATTTTTAAATCTGTGTAGTTTTTTTTCATGTCAAAACTAATTTTATGCGCGCTAATTTTTATTTATTATTTATCTTTTAGCGGTTTTAAGCACGATATGCATCATAAGGCGTTTTGTCTTCCATTCGTATTTCTATCTAATTTTATTTTATTTTTTCACAGTCATAAGCATAAAATAGATTTTTTTTCTTTCATAATTTAGCCAATTTAGACGATTATTTCGTATTTTTTGTATATTTTATTTGTCATCATAACATGTACATAGTGTATCGCTTTATATCGTTGGGATGTTATTACAATTTTTCTTTTCCTTTTATCTTTTATTGTCTTTCATTCGTATTTAATTATTTTCCTTATTTTTCTTTTAACGGTTATAAGAATATATTCTAAGGCAGATTGTTACCATTCCTTTCCTAATTTAACTTATTTCAAGAGTATATCCTAGTTTATTTTATTTTAACCGATTTCATAATTTGGAAAAAAAGAGTATTTTTTTAGTTTATTTCAATGAATATTTTTGTGTATTTTATCTTTTACATTGTTTGTGTACTGTTAAGAAGACACGGCATTTATGGAGACTATATAATTATTTGAAATGTTGAGAATACGTCAATTTAAAAGTTAACTAACCTGTGATAATATTAAGAATCAGGTTAAACGATATTTATAAAAATTGCGATAGTAGCGTTGAGTTTAGGTTCCCGCCTCCAACTACAAATAAAAAACAAAACAAAACCGTAAACTTTTAGAGTAAGGCATCAAACCTTACTTCGGAAATAACAGAAAGAATTACATTTAAGAACGTTAAAATGCCTCCTCGGTTAGCCGTTAAAGCTGCTATCCACCGAAAAAAAAAAATGAAACAATACAGTTATATGGAGTATCAGTGGATTGGTTGTTACAAGCATCCAATCCGGTGCGAGGAAAACGTGGTCTATTTTCGTCCAATTTATTAAAATGTCCAGAGTTTCTGCTAGCGTTTGATTGCAAGGGGAAATCAGGGATTGATCTCCCCTGATTGGGTCGACTTGGTAATGGGGTGTATGATGTTGAAAGACCCGAAACTCCCTGATGAACCAAGTCAGTTTACATCACTGACGACTACCCCGCCCACGGGGCCTATTTAAGAGCGTATATTTGAATTAATGAATATGGCATTTTCCTACAATTCTGAAACGGAATTCTTTATACGTATAACCCCTTCTCTGGTTCCTGTTATCATCTTTAAACAGGATCCCCACAAAGCATGTGGACTTTATGCTATCCCTGCAATATTTATAAAAATTGCACGTCCGAAATGGCGCCTGTTGTCCGTAAACTCTATAATAAATGCCTAGACGTTTCCTATCACCTGTTTGTTGGAAATCTTCTACAGTCTACATTTTTACGAACTCGGACAGACAGTGTGATCCTTCTGATTATTAGGCTTCAAAATTTTTTTTTAGCAAAGTATCAGGGTTAATTGATTCGGATTGGTGACGCATTCTGTAATGCCAAAATAGCCCATCATCATAATTTTTGGGGTTTTACAAATGATAAAACTCATTATTACTGTCGCTACAACAACTTTTCGGCTCACCTATTCTTCGGCCAATTTCATTTTGTAGGGAGTGCTTTTCTTTTCTACAAAAATTTAGTCAAAGGTTGGCTGAGAAATTAATTAGCGAATGAAAATTGATCATATCTATCTATCTATCTATCTATCTATCTTATTCTGTCACCTGTTTTTTCAGAAAAAGAAAACAAAAAAAAAAAAAAACAACAAAAAGCCAAAACAAAATACATTCCCTTTCACTACTTTAAAGGTCAACCGCTGATCTGTTGATGGTTTTTGCTAAAAGAATTTGTCAAGCTTTAGATGAGAAAATTGAAACTCGCGCCGTTGCTCTGGAGACCGCGAAAGCGTTTGGCGGGGTTTCGCATGCCTGTCGTCTTCACAAGTTGAAAGTTTATGATATTTCTGCATGAAATTTTGATCTGGTTCAATTTTTCATATCAAATCATGAAATGAAAGTTGGACGGCCACTTTTCTAGAACATTTTTCATTGATACAGATGTCCGACCAGGACTACTTTTTTCCCAATGTCATCAGGTCTCAACTTGGTATCTATGCTGATGACAATTATTTATTCCAGTTTTAATGGTAAATTTCATTGTTTCTGATAAAGTTAAATTGAAAGCTGATCTATAAAATGGCTTTAAATCTGTTGTTAATTGGGACAGAAATGGCTTGTTAATTTTAACACCTCCAAAATGAAACTACTCTCTTTTAACTGCCTTTTTTGCTTTCCATTGGCATAGTTGATGCTAACCTCCAGGAAAATGACTCCTTGCACCTTCTCGAGCTTATGTTTTCCAATATATATATATATATATATATATATATATATATATATATATATATATATATATATATATATACACGAAGAAATATAATTTTAAGGTGTGCTATATTTATGGGATAAAGCACTCAATATCAGAGATAGAGCGTGGGTAAATATAAAAGTGAACATTGAAGTCAACACATAGAGGCGACAGACCGTTTCATGCTAGACGTAATCGTCAGGCCACAAGTGCGGAAACAGCACTCGTGGCCTGACGATTGCGTCTAGCGTGAAACAGCCTGTCGCCTCTAAGTGTTGATTTCAATGTTCACTTATATATATATATATATATATATATATATATATATATATATATATATATATATATATATATATATATATATATTAGGTTGGTCCAAAAATAATGTCGTTTTCTTACATATGTTACTATGTTAGAAAACGACATTAATTTTGCACCAACCTAATATATATATATATATATATATATATATATATATATATATATATATATATCAGAAAGTAAAACTTTAAATTTAATTATAGAATTAAATTAAAATTTCTAGTACTGTTTTATTTTCAAGTGCAAAAATCATTCGAAAATAAACAGCAATTTACTTCCTTCATTTCCTTGTTCGCGATAAAATGATAAAAAAGAAGAGAAATGATTATATATATATATATATATATATATATATATATATATATATATATATATATATATATATATATATATATCATCTACACTCAGGTTAAAGTTTTTTTATCTTTGTTGTCATTAACCCATTGTTTTGAAGAATTTGCCCTTCTAATTTTATTCAATTTTTAATTTTATTCTCCGTCTCACCTTCAGGGAAATTCTAGCCGAACCCTTTATTTAAATTAATGGCGTGCACTGGCCAAGAAACATTGGTTCTCGAAATGAGTATGATAATAACCATGAGTTGAATCCCTCGGTCGAGTAGTAGAAACAGGAGGAGAAATAACCGAGCTGCACTAAGAAGAACACGACATGCTTCCCCGAAGATAAAGGCAGCAGAACGAAGATACTCCACTCGCGTAGACTAAATACAGTATTAAGATCAAATTCCCTGGGGGCTATTTAGAGTTTTTCATATTCAGTCTTGTATCTAAGATTTATTACTGATGCAGTAATTGTGAAACAAGGCCAGAAAAAGAGAGAGACTTGTCAAGGTTGGTCATCACTAGCTATCTTATACCTAGGTAATCGGATTCACGATTCATTCATTCGTTACAATATACTCATTCACCATAAGAATTTATCCGTTACCATTCGCTCCATCATACACCAAAATACGCCAAAATACCGTACACACACTGGGCAGTTACGGGGGAAAAACAACCCATGATTTAAAAATCCTAATATATACAATATGTCTTGTGTTTTAGTACCTTTACAGCTTTGACTGAGGTTAACAGATAAAAAAAAAATTTCTTAATGGTCCACAAACGATGAGATAGACAGAATCTATATACATAAAACATTGGATGTCTGTGTGTCTGTGTGATAGCTTTTCACTCGAGATCCATCCGACCTATTTTGACCAAACTTGGCACATACATTGTCCAATGTAAAAAATAGATTCTTAGCGTAAAAAAAGAAAATTTTTCAAAAAACAATAATTGATAAAGCCGATCAAAAATCGATAAATTAAACTTTTTTCATCCGATTTCCTTCACACTCGGTATGTAGGTTACTTACATCATGACGAGCTCAGTGATACCTCATTTTTAATCCTGCACCAATGCGTTTAGCAAAAAACCGCGAAAAACGAAAAATGAATTTCAACACAAATCGATTTCAATACAAATTTTAAACTAAAATCTTCCTCAATTTCAAAGCAATCTAATACAAACTTCACTCAACTGTAGCCAACAATACGTTACTTATTTAACAGTCATTTAACTTGATAATTGAGTTCACCCATATAGTGAAAATCTGCGTAAATAGCTAAAAAAATGGCGATTTTTACTGGATTCTTTCTTATTTTTCGTAGATCTTTCAACTAATTTTCATCTGACTTAACAACTGATTTATAAATGTATCCTCTTTTACATCCCTGGTAGCACACTGACAAATTGAATTTAAAAAGCTTCAAAATCATTGTCATCTGAAGTGGGTCTTCATGTTGCCTGTTTTACCCCTTCACGTCCTCAGCTAACTTCGATTGAATAAATACGGACTACTTCTGTTATATCAGTAAATGCATTAATTCAAAATGTTTTTAATAAAATTACTTTAAAGTATCTGAAGAATATAGACTCTGTTACATCTAAACATGATGCTGTTTTTGCTTCATTCTAATTGAACGCTTTTTCTGCTTGACTAGCGGGTATGGCTGCTAACAAATTAATAAAAACATTGTGTTCTGCTTTGATAGAAACACTGAAATGTATAATATCGATGTTTAAAACCGTCATCAACTGAAAAAAAATCTCATTTTCTCTTTTCGTTCGCATTAAGATTCCTATTTTCGATTTAAATGGCTCAACGCCGAACCCCCATCTTGGTTCTTTTTTGATCTGTACGCCATGTTTCAGTAACATTCTGAAAGAAAAAGGAAACAAAAAAAGTAGCCGGAGTGCTTATGCATTCTGTGACTCATTTGTCCTTTAACATCAAAGAGGAAATGAAGAATTCAAAAAGTCAAGAGAGTCCGATTCTTTAAAAGAAATTTAGCCTTTATCTTGTGGAGTTTAAGCATTGATTTCGTGAGGAGATACCTCTTACTCATTAAAAAAAAAAGAAAAAGGTTGAGAGTTGCTTTGTAGACAAAGAGAGAAACCAATGGTTCTTATAATTCTTCTGGGAGAAGATCATCCATAAAAAACAATTAAATTTTAATGGTCTACAGCGAGTATACGATGAAAGGTGGCATTCTGTTCATGAAGACAGAGCATCAGTATTTAGATCTCTTTCTTTCTATTCCTCACTCAATAGTTTTATTCGTTTCCTTCTACTCTTCAACTTTCTCACTGCCTTTCCCTACTAATTATTTTCTCATTTCGTCAATTGTCTATCGACTTCATATGAGCCGTCTGAGATTTATCAGGACTTAACTCACAGCACATTCGGTCAGTCTATCGATCAATTTGAAAACCTTCAAGGGAAAACGCTGTAATTTTTTCAAATAAAACACGCCATATCTTATTTTTGGTATCGACGAAATGGTGTCATCATCTCTTGTGGTCTTTGTCAACATTATTAAACGAAAATTGTTTATGATTAAACTTATGTTTATTTTTCAGTCTAGTTACGGCTAAGTGAAATGACAGAATATGAAACATAATATTAAGGAACAATCTATCTATCTATCTATCTATCTATCTATCTGTTATGACAATTTATCCACACACGCATGGACTCTCCCAGCTCTAAATAGGAGCAAAGGTTCTGCTTTTTGGAGGGGGAAGTTTGTATGTTTGCATTAATGCTTCTGTTAATATATTTGTTTAACTCAATTCCTCTTTTGTGTCTTTATTTCCGGACCTAACAAGGCCACAACATTATCTATTTATCCCAGTATGTTCATTATCTATCTATCTATCTATCTATCTATCTATCTATCTATCTATCTATCTATCTATCTATCTTCCGATGGTAAGGTTATATTTATAACACACACTCCAACTTATTATAACGTAATACTTTAAACTATTCTCTATACGTAATACATGTGCTATTGCCGTACGACTGTATAGTTTATATGATGACTGACTCCAATAGGACTGGTATTTACCGGCCGTCCCGGTGCGGACTAGATGCGACACAATGTCAATTTTTATGTGGAAAACCCGAGCTTTTCCACCCGGCCCACTGTATGCTGTCAATACGAGGACAATGGCCCTGTTGACGGAAATTAATTGGGATCAGCAGGGAAACAAATGGAGGAATCCCTAAAGAATTTGAAAATTGGGCCCAAAGAACTCGCCCGAATTTCAAGGTGTAGCATTAACAAAAGGAACTGCTGCAACATGGCCCCAGTGGGTAAAATATTGGTTGGATCCAGTGACTTGATCCAAAGTGTTTTAAGTTCAATACCTGGATACTGCAGTGGGGAACAAAAACTTGAGAGTTGAGTTAAAGGGAGATAACTGAGACATCAGGAAGAGGCATGGTACAATCTATCCCGATGAACGAAATAAAGGGCTCAGTTCGAAATCCCAATCAGCTGCAGAAGGTTGTAGTGAACAACGGCTGAAACATCGTGAATATGGCTGCAACAATAAGGAAAACAGTCGAAACAATGTGAATAAAATAAGCACTTTGTAGCGTTTCTTTCTCGGATCCACTTCTCGTTCTTCTTTACGTTTTCTTTTTCTTGGAATTGTTCTTGTTGGTTCCACGATTTGATTTGGTACTGCCACATTGAAAATGTCGGACAGCAATTTAACCGGTTCTTCAGGTCTTTCATAAGTTAATATTTTCTGCAGCTGATTTTGGTGCCTTTTACATTGGAATTTTTTCCATTTCCACCCTTGTATGCTCTAAAGAATACTTTATTGCCGACCTTGAAAGCATTGGTATTGCTTTTATTCATCGTTCGTGATTTTCGACTTGACTTGCCAAACACCGATTTGACCTTTCTTGTAAACATTAATTCTGTCAGGTGACATGCCTGATGGTGTGTTGGGATTAGGTGTTAGCCTGTACACTCTCAAATGATTCTGAAGTGCGTCCTCGTTTACTCGTTCTAATGTTGCGAATGGTACTCTCAGTTTGTTTTAAGTACTGGGGTCGAAACCTTTTTTTTTTACTTGGTAATTCGGCTTGAATATTGATCACTGGCCCAGTTCATCACACAGAACACAAGGAAAGTTTTTTTCATTAGTTCTTCCATCAGTTTTTTGCTCTGACTTTTTAAATTTGTTTCGTGACCGCTTACGGTTTTACAAAACCTATTTCCCCTGGTTTTCTCGGGAAAATGTAAATGCAGTACATTTCGTACACTATGGAAGGGTATATCTTCTTGCCAGTCATTACATTCATGACTAAATATTCTTTTAATGTCTGCGAAAATACACAGCAAACGTCAGTCCGTTATCATCATTGCGCACAAATTTTCATACGGTGTTTTCCAGCGTGTCTGGCGTAAGAGACGTTGAAAAACGATTTTATGTCTTCCTCTGAACGACATTCAACAACTTCAGTTGCAGTTTTTGTAGTTCCAGCAAGTGCCGATTCTGCTCTTGCTATTTTTGTAGTTCCAGCAACTGCCGATTTTTCTGTTGCTATTTTTGTAATTTCAGCAACTGCCGATTCTGCTGTCGCTGTTTTTGTAGTTCCAGCAACTGCCGATTCTGCACTTGCTTTTTTTGTAGTCCCAGAAAATGCAGATTCTGCTGTGCTACTTTTGTAGTTCCAGCAACTGTCGATTATTCTGTTGCTATTTTTGCAATTACAGCAATTGCCAATTCTTCTGTTGCAATTTTTGTAGTTCCAGAAACCTTCGATTCTGCACTTGCGTTTTTTGTAGTTCCAACAAGTGCCGATTCTACTGTTGCTATTTTTGTTGTTCGAGCAAGTGCTGATTCTACTCTTGCTATTTTTTGCACTTCCAGCAAGTGCCGATCTTCTGTTGCTATTTTTGCAGTTTCAGCAACTGCCAATTCTGCTGTTGCCGTTTTTGTAGTTCCAGTAGTGCTAATCTTCTGTTGCTATTTTTGTAGTTCCAGCAACTGCCGATTCTGCTCTTGCTTTTTTTGTAGTTCCAGCAACTGCCGATTCTTCCGTTGCTATTTTTTTAGTTCCAGCAAATGACGATTTTGCTCTTGCTTTTTTGTAGTTCCAGGAAGTGCCGATTCTTCTGTTGCTATTTTTGTAGTTCCAGCCACTGGCGATTCTGCTCTTGCTTTTTTAGTAGCTCCAGCAAGTGCCGATCTTTTGTTGCTATTTTGTAGTTCCAGCAACTGCCAATTCTGCTGTTGCTATTTTTGTAGTTCCAGCAACTGCCAATTCAGCTGTTGCTATTTTTGTAGTTCCAGCAACTGCAGATTCTGCTCTTGCTTTTTTTGTACTTCCAGCAAGTGCCGATCTTCTGTTGCTATTTTTGTTGTTCCAGCAAATGCCGATTCTGCTCTTGTTTTTTTTGTAGTTCCAGAAAGTACCGATTCTGCGGTTGCTATTTTTGTAGTTCCTGCAACTGCCAATTTTCCTGTTGCTGCTTTTGTACTTCGAGCCACTGCCAATTCTACTCTTGCTGTTTCTGAAGTTCCAGCAACTGCCGATTATTCTGTTGCTATTTTTTTAGTTCAAGAAACTGCAGATTCTTCTCTTTCTTTTTTTGTAGTTCCAGCAAGTGCCAATTCTGCTCTTACTTTTTTTTTTAGTTCCAGTAAGTGCCGATCTTCTGTTACTACTTTTGTAGTTCAAGCAATTGCCAATTCTGCTGTTGCGCTTTTTGAAGTTCCAGCAAGTGCCGATTCTTCTGTTGTTATTTTGTAGTTCCAGCAACTGTTGATTCTGCTCTTCCTTTTTTTGTAGTTCCAGCAAATGCCGATTCTTCTGTTCGTTTTTTTGTAGTTCCAGCAAGTGCCGATTCTTCTGTTGCTATTTTCTTAGTTCCAGCAAGTGCTGATTCTTCTGTTGCTAGTTTTGTACTTCCAGCAACTGCCGATTCTCCTGTTGCTGTTTTTGTAGTTCGGGCTACTGGCAATTCTAATCTTGCTATTTTTGTACTTCCAGCAAATGCCGATTATTCTGTTGCTATTTTTGTAGTTACAGAAACTGACGATTCTTCTGTTGCTATTTTTGTATTTCCAGCAACTGCCGATAATGCTCTTGCTTTTTTTTTAGTTCCAGCAATTGCCGATTCTGCTCTTGCTCTTCGAGCAAATTTCGGATTCTTCCGTTGCTGTTTTTGTTGTTGTTGCTGTTGAATTTTAACTAGGAAAGTGAACACTTTCACCATGTTCGCAAGAAATATTTTTCTATAGACAGGACATTTTTTTTTTAAACCAACGTGGTTTAAATTTTGCCGTCACCCGAAGCCACGAGTATATATCTTACTTATTCTCTAAACAACAAGTGTCTTTCGTACTTGTTTACTTTGAACGTGTTTCTGAATCACAATGGGTATAAATTGTCTGAGTTTCAAATCCCCTGTCGTCATTACTGCAATGACATTTTGTTGCGAAGATAATCCATCTTAATGCTTCGTGTATTTCAATATGAACGTCTGTGTTGTTTGTATGACAGTCGACACTTCAAAACGACTGTCTGCATCTGATACGACTGCCTGTGTTGTAGACGTATGAGTTACGAGTCGCTTTATTATAACTATAATTCTAATGTGCTACTTGAACACATTATGTTTATCTATCTATCTATCTATCTATCTATCTATCTATCTATCTATCTATCTCTTTCTGTTCGTTTCTTTCTATCTCTCTGTCTCTTTCTGTTTCTATCTCTACATATATTTAGCAATTACATTCATATAGATTTAAAAAAAAAATATTGTGTCCGTTGGCATATAAACCCCTTCCAAAAAGTCTATCGGGTCAAAGAAGTATCTACGTTGAGCATCTAGACTACTGTTAGATTAATCTGGTAATACGATTCGTGTCTTATATATCACCAAATAAGGTGGGCGGGAAAAAATGGAAGGTGGCTGCGAAGCCAACGCATCAGGAGAAATATCTGTTATTCAGTTTCAACTTTCATCAAGTCAGTCTTGAAACAGCGGGTAAAAAATCAAACTTTACTCAAGTCAATGGGAATGGTGTCATTTTGCAGAAGTTTAAACTGTTGGCAAATTGATGCCATTGAAGTTAAATACGTGCAAAACGAAACATTCAATGAATTCAAATGGAGCCACAGGTGGTTTATCTTCTGTTTTTGAGCACACACACACACACATGAGTATGTATATATATATATATATATATATGAAGGAGAGTTTAAAGTTGTTCCACGAGAAAAAGCTATACATATATACATACATAGATCCATATATATATATATATATATATGAAGAAATAATTTTACGGTGCTATATTAATGGGATAAAGTGCTCAATATCAGAGACAGATCATATGTAAATATAAATATAAAAGTGAATATTGAAGTCATTCAGAGGGGACTGGCTGTTTCATGCTAGTCGCAGTCGTCAGGTAGTTTCACGATGGCGTCTAGCATGAACCCGTCTTCGCCTCTGAGTGTTGACTTCAATATTGACTTATATATATATATATATATATATATATATATATATATATATATATATATATTCGGGAGTAGTTTATGGCATTCAGTTTTGCATAAATGGTATTATTGCTTTATATTATTGCTTAAAAGATTATTATAATATATTACATATATATATATGTATATATGTATATATATATATATATATATATATATATATATACATACATACATATATATATATATATATATATATATATATATATATATATATATATATATATATATATATACATATATATATATATATATATGTGTGTGTGTGTGTGTTTGTGCGTGACCAGAATGAGAAAGATAGATGTAAGTATACTGTTGATTGCAGATATAATTTTTACTATATATATATATACTCATCCAAATATATTAACATATTTATCCCCTAATGTTAGATCTAGTGTCAGGACCCAAAGATTGCGAGTTCAATACCCGGTTAAGGCAGTGGAGAACATTCAGAGAGGAATTAACAGGAGATACTTGACATCCATTAAACATGGCACGTGGAACTAGAACAGTCTACCTCATTGAGCGAAATAAGAAGTTCAGTTCGACATTCCAACAACCTGAAGAAGGCCGGCGCGTACAACGCCCGAAACGTTGTTATAAATATGGCGACAAAGATGAGGACAATATTACGGATAACGTAAATAGTATAAAAATATCGAATGCAAAAA
This sequence comes from Acanthosepion lycidas, assembly GCA_963932145.1. NCBI lineage: Eukaryota > Metazoa > Mollusca > Cephalopoda > Sepiida > Sepiidae > Acanthosepion > Acanthosepion lycidas. The sequence goes on from OZ010583.1 coordinate 12,696,518, forward strand.
TAATATAAAGGAATCCCTCTCTAATAGCCATTGTGTAGAGAGAAACCAGGAATTCACGACCACGAGAAACTGTAAATAATCAACCCTTAACAAAAAATATTAACATCCATAGAAATAAAATTCCAAAGTAAACGATTAAAATTGACACCAAAACACCAAAAATCAAATGTAACCTCAGACTATCTGAATAGTTTATGGAAGAAGAAAACAATGTAAATTGCGAGTTAATATTAAAAAAAAAACATCAACTCCCAAAAGGCAGACATACAGCCCTTGATGTATTTTGCAATTATATCTGTAACTTTCCATTTAAGATACTGGAAATGCTTCAAACAAAATCCAACTTCACCAGAAAACAGCAGAATCAACTAAACGATCTAAAATTGGAAAGAATTTCCGTTATCAAAGAAGCTGATAAAGGAAGTACAGTTGTTATTATTTCACTCGCTAAGCAAATCTGTACAACAGTCTCAAACCCAACAAAAAGATGACAGACTAGAAGAGTTTTGAAAAAATACTCCCCAAAAGAAAATACGCTCAGAATTTAATCAACAATAATATTAAAAGATCAAAACAAATTAATACCCACCTAATCCGAGAAAAGGATAATACCATATAACTCAACATTCAAACAAAAGAACACAGAAATGTACACAAACATCCAACTAAACTTAGCTATCCTACGAAAGGACAAAAAAAAGAAAGAAAGACATCTCGGAAAAAAATACTCAAAACACACTTGGGGCTCGTATAAGAAACGCCACATAGTAGGAACTGATATTAAAATACAAACAACAAAAGGTCCTGGCTACAAACTACAAACTTAAACCACTTCCCACAGGATATGATATCTTACGCTCTCGCCAATCGCAAACACAAACCCTTTCTCATTAACAAGGCATCTAAATGAGGAGGACTGTCATTGAAAATAAATTTCAAACAGTGGTCCGAGACAGACACTTAGGGGTTGATTATAGCCGAGTACAGAACGGCTTGAAATAGACTATACTATATTGAGTTAACTTTTGTTTCTTTTTTGGTGTAAATATATATATATATATATATATATATATATATATATATATATATATATATATATATATAATTATTTTTTTTACCTATGCTATTACTCTGGCGATGTTAAAAAACAGATAAGTCAATTTGTAAATAAAAAATATTAGACAAACTGATATTTTCAAGCATATCACCCCAAGCAAGGTGGGAGTGCTATTAGCACGCAAGGGGTTACAGGAAGAAAAAAAAAAGGAAAAGGCTAAAAAAAAAAAAACCGTACTGCCTGAAAATAATAAACTAGAAAGACAATGTCTAGACAAAAGAAAAAACATCGACAGACTTACCTAAGCTGATATTTAAAAGTGCTCAATACACCAAGTAGAGCAAATCTCCCCTCTCTCTCTCTCTCTTTCTGTATATATATATATATATATATATATATATATATATATATATATAGAATATAGAATATATATAGAATATAGAATATATAGAATTCTACAAACGCATTCACGTCGAAAAACCGCAGTACCTTGCCAGTCCCACAACAGTGGCGACAGAAAGATTCGAGAATTTCGTTCTCACCATATCTATAGCGACAGTACTCGAAAAATACACAAACTCCACGCGTTCACACAGCAGTGTTGAACGTGAAATTAAGCTGGTATTAAAAGCTAAACATCCAGCGTCTACATATATTCCAATACCAAACGCCATTGATAAACTAGCGATTCGACATCTACGGAATATCAAAGTCTGTCCAATACGAGAACGATTTTTTACACACCCACACACAGAAAAAAAAACAGTTGTTCGTAAAAAAACTGACAACACAAGATCAAGTACTACCATTCTACTCAAGTTTTCGGAAAAAACTATCGAAACTTTTTTTATGTAACTGAGTTGAACACGGGCATAAAATTATTCTCCCCTCAAATTCACTGAGGTGAGTTTTCTTCTTTTTGTACCTCTATAGAAAAAAAAATACATAAGTGTGGTAAAAAATTATTCAATTACGTTAAAATTAACGGAACCACGGGGAAAAAAAGCTAAACAGACATAATTAGTTTAGTTTAACTATTGTCTGTCCATATTTCTTTTCTGTAAAAGAAAAAAAAAAGGGAACAAAAATCTATCAAGATTTTTTGTGTACCTCCTCTTAGTACACGTGTTTCAAAGCAAAAAAAAAAAGCGCTGTAATTTTTAAATATGGAAGATTTGCAAAAAGTAGTTGCCCAAATGTTAAAACTAAATTTGGACCAGCAACAAAAATCAGAAATAAGACAACAACTATTTTTGGATCTACATAAACAGCAAATGGAATTCCAAAGAATTACGCTTCAGAATGCTGAACTACAACAGAAACAACTTAAAGAATTACTCGTAAATGCATTAAAAGGCTCAAACTCTGAAAAAGATACAATATTCTCCAAGAGTATAATCTACAATTCAATGGAAAAATTTGAATGCGTACCAGAGGAAGACAAAACGTTCCAGGCATTTTACAGGCGCTACGAAGATATTTTCAACGTAGACTGTGAACAATGGCCCAGTAAAAAAAAGGTACGTCTTCTATTGAGAAAACTGGGAACTACAGAACATAGTAGGTTCATAGACTTCATACTACCTAAGAAAACGACTGACTTGGATTTTTCAGAGACGATTAAGCTCCTATCGGAATTATTCGGGCCTAACACAACCTTATTCCACAAACGTTGGAAATGCCTGAACACAGTCAAAGACAACCAGCAAGATGTTCTAACGTTTGCAGCATCGGTGAACAAGCTATGTAGTTATTTTAAACTAGCCGAACTGACTGCCGATGATTTTAAGTGCTTAATTTTCGCACAAGGTCAAGTATCTGCAGAAAACGCCGAAGTCAGACGACGGGTACAGACTAAGCTTGAGAACGAACAAGGATTGACTCTCCAAAAACTGGCAGAGGACTGTCAAAAAGTAATATCGGTAAAGCATGACTCAAACACTATCGAGGAATCAGGTGTGACTCAGATTAATAAAATCAGAAGCAAGTCTACCTCCTATTCCCCTCAAAAAGACAAAAGGCAAATCTCATGTCCTAAATTACGCAGTAACCAAAACTCAAATAAGTTAAAGAAACCGCCCGAACCATGTTACCATTGTGGTAAATGGCATTGGATGAAATTCTGTCCAGTTAAGAACAAAAAATATTGCAAAAATTGCAATAAAAGTGGGCATACTTTAACTTCGTGCTGGTACGCCAACAGAACGAGAAAACCCAAAAATAAAATTAGGCAAGCTCAATCTGACAATATTGTTGATAGAAATTTAAGAAAATATGTAACAGTGTATATTTTCAATAAGTCCATTAAATTCCAGCTTGACTCGGGTTCTGATATTTCAACCATTAGCTGGCGTACTTGGCGGAAATTGAACAAGCCGACCTTATTAAAACAGATAAAACAGCAAAATCCGTAACTGGCGAAAATATTAACATTTTAGGCGAGGTAATACTTACAGTAACACAAAATGGAGTTACCAAAAAGCTCAAAACCTACGTATTAAAAACTTCAGACAACTTATTTGGAACTGATTGGATAGAAAAAAATTGACCTCTCGGACGCTTACCTTCAGATAGAGGTGGAAGAACAAAGTTCCAAATTGCTCTGCATAAACACCCACAGAGGGTTGTACAAATACAACAGGCTGGCTTTTGGAGTAAAGGTTGCGCCTGCAATTTTCCAGCAGGTCATGGACGCCATGCTGGGCGATCTTGACTACGCAACAGCCTATTTGGATGATATACTAGTTACAAGTAAAAATACGGCAGAGCACCGGAACCATATAATAAACGTATTCGAAAAGATACAAGGATACGGATTTAAGGTTAAGGAGGAAAAGTGTGACTTTTTCTTACCAGAGATTAAATACTTAGGTCAGATTATAAATAAAGATGGTCGTCGGCCGGATCCAGAAAGAGTCAACGCGATCAGAAAGATGCCGGCCCCAGATAACGTTCAAGCGTTACAAAGCTTCCTCGGCCTAGCTAACTTTTACCAAGGGTTCATTAAGAACATGCAAAATTTGAGAGGGCCTCTAAGCCAACTTTTAAAAATGGACAAACCATGGTCATGCACCCCGGAATGCCAAGACGCATTCGAGAAGATCAAGAAAACTCTTACTTCAGACCTCTCACTCACATATTTCAACCCTAGTCTCGACATCATAGTCACAAGCTCGTACGGCATAGGGGCTTGCATATTACATGCCAGACGGTTCGCGAAAAGCTGTGACTCACGCATCAAGATCTCTACTTCCAGCTGAGAAACAATAAATCCCAAGAGGAAAAAGTATTAACAGTTTTATTTTTTTCTCTTCTTTTCAAAAAAGAAAACTCTTTGAAAGGGGGTATTGTGAGACCGGAAACTACCTACACAATCGACTCTTCCAGGCCTATATTAATTAGGCGACATAGCACTCTACAGGAGAGTGACAGAGAGTGACACAGAGAGTCTAGTACGACTACCGGTGTTGGACGCTAACTTATAGTAAGCTCTGCTTACACTATCTCTGTAACCTGTTGTTAATATATCTTTCTTACATCTAATCCGTGTTCCGTGTTTTACTTCTGTGGGCCCAACTTTGGCACCCAAATCACAACTGCTCAGTTTCGTATACGAAACATGAGCAAAGCTATTTCTAAAGAAGTAATGGGTTTTGTATTTATTAATGCGGTATATATTTTTGATCGCTTTAATTTTTAAAATAGTATATTTCTTTTCGTCAACCAACTTGAATATTCGAGAAATCTTATTAAATCTACATTAATATGATGGAGGAAATATATTCTGAGTGAAGAAGAAGAATAGCAACAGCAACAACAAGTTAAGCTAAAAAAAATGAAAGGAGAATGGGGAAAGAGGAGGGGAAGGGAATAATGAAATAAAGAAAGCGAATTAGAGAGGGAAAGGAGATAAAAAGAAGATAAATAGAAACGGGGATAATAGAAGAAGAAGAAGAAGAAGAAGAAGAAGAAGAAGAAGAAGAAGAAGAAGAAGAAAAGAGAGGAAATAGAGGAAAAATAAAAGAGAGGGAGGAGAAGAAGAACAAGAAGAAGAAGAAGAAGAAGAAGAAGAAGAAGAAGAAGAAAAGAGAGGAATAATAAAAGAGAGGGAGAAAAGAAAAAGAAAAGGAAGAAGAAGAAGAAGAAAAGAGAGGAAAAATAAAAGAGAGGGAGGAGAAGAAGAAGAAGAAGAAGAAGAAGAAGAAGAAAAGAGAGGAATAATAAAAGAGAGGGAGAAAAGAAAAAGAAAAGGAAGAAGAAGAAGAAGAAGAAGAAAAGAGAGGAAAAATAAAAGAGAGGGAGGAGAAGAAAAAGAAGAAGAAGAAGAAAAGAGAGGAAAGAGAGGAATAATAAAAGAGAGGGAGAAAAGAAAAAGAAGAAGAAGAAGAAGAAAAGAGAGGAAAGAGAGGAAAAATAAAAGAGAGGGAGGAGAAGAAAAAGAAGAAAAGAGAGGAATAATAAAAGAGAGGGAGAAAAGAAAAAGAAGAAAAGAGAGGAAAGAGAGGAAAGAGAGGAAAAATAAAAGAGAGGGAGAAGAAGAAAAAAGAAAAAGAAGAAAAGAGAAAAAGAAGAAAAGAGAAAAAGAAGAAAAGAGTGTAAAAAAGAAGAAACGAAAAAAAAAAAAATCCGAAGATAGAAAATGAAAGCCTAAATGACAAAGAAACATTGGCTTTCCAAGATTAAGAACGAGAAAAAGAAGTAAAGAAAAAAAAAAGAAAAAAATGATGAAAACTAAAAGACAATAAAGATAAAAACTGGAGAGTTTGGAGAAGAAGAGGAGTAACAACAACAAAATAAGTAAAAACAGAAGAAAAAAGTTAGAAAAAAAAGAGAAAAGGAAAGAACTTAAGAGGAGGAGGAGGAGGAGGAGGAGGAGGGAGGAGGAAAAAGAGTGAAAAACTAAAAATAGGAAAAGAAGAAAATGTTGATTGTGCAGAGTCAGACCAATATAAAAGGAAGGACGAAACGAAGAATAAATATGTGTAGACATAACAAAAGATGACATCGTAAACAGCTGTCATGAAAAGGCCTCTTCGCAATGTCTTGCTTTGATTGCAATTCGACAATTAGATAAGATATTGCAGACAGTCCTTGTATTTTTATCATGGACACTATTTTCAGCCGGTGATAATGATACAATTATTTCGACACGACTGATACTTAACGGTTTTGATCTATTTGCCTTTTAATTATTTATTCATTCTTCTTTTTATTTATTTATTTCCTTCCAGAAATAAAAAAAAACAGCTAAATAACGTAGAATATACAGTAATTTGGTATGTTTGAAAATAACGAGACTTAAATAGAAAATTTAAAAAAAATTCAAGTGAAGAAATTGAAAATTTTGCAAAGTTATTTTGATTTTTTAATTGCAAAAAGTTCTAAAATAATTGTAAATATATGTCTTCGATTCTGGAATTAGAGCATAATAGTATAATGGCATAATACAATTATTTGGTACATTTTCTTTAGACTGTCAAAAAAACTCAAGTTACTATATTAGTCAGACTCAGACGTCAAGAAAATACGAATCAAGCCCAGTGTAGTTAAAGTACAATGATTTAATTGCCACCCGAGAGATAATAATTTCTCATATAACGACGTATATTAAGGTAATCGCGTTATTTTAAAGTAAATATATATATATATATATATATATATATATATATATATATATATATATATTAGAATGGTGCAAAAATAATGACGTAATAATGTCGTTTTCTGACGTTAAAAATACGTCAAAATACGACATTATTTCGTAATTATTTTTGCACCAACCTAATATATATATATGTGTGTGTGTATTTAGGCAGCAATTTTTCATTGATGCATGTTTCATTAAATAATATAGACAAGCTTTGTCTATTTTTAGTAAGTTCTTTTCATATTGTCTGATAAGCTTAATAGCATTATCATTGAAAGATGAAAAGAAATCACCACATTAAAACATGTATCAATATGGTGATTTCCTTTCGTCTTTCAATGATAATGTTATTAAGCTTATCAGACAATATGAAAGGAACTTACTTAAAATAGACAAAACTTGTCTATATTATTTTATGAAACATGCATTAATATATATATATATATATATATATATATATATATATATATATATATATATATATATATATGAGTCCTCTCCTACCCCCAGCTATGGGTAAATAGCAGGACAGACTGGGTTCTATAGCCTTGGATGGGGACAACTGGTCTAGGACAAGGGCAACTCTGAATTCAAAACATGCGAAGTGGTGTTTGGGGAGCTTGTTGCACACGCCGCATCAGGTCTCTGTATTCGGTTCTTCAAAAAAGTGTGATTGGTTCTATACAAGCTTTCACCAATCTAAACAAATCTTTTGTGTGGATAGTCTACAGTTGAGTTCTGCGTTCAGGAGTGTTGCTTCATACAATACATAAACATAAAAAACTTAAAAAAAACAAACTGTAAACGTCGAAAATATACGTATGGAATTGAATGGACCCTCTCGTTTTCGACGTATGAATGTCTTCCATTTCAATATATATATATATATATATATATATATATATATATATATATATATATATATATATACATACATATCGATGAGATGTCGTCACCAGTCTAGTATTACGTTTAAATTCATAAATTTTAGCTACCATAGCGAAGATCTCACTCAAGCATTTACCATGAAAAAAAAGTATTTATAGAAAAGGCATAAGGAGGCGACATTACGGCGGTGTGACTGAAACCGAGACGTAAGATGATGACCCATAATATTGCTGATTCTTCTTGGGATTTTATCAACGATCTCTAGATATATAGTCGGTGCACCGGACTATATGTAACTAATATTCGAAGTATGAACGAGTGATAGACTTGTAGATATGTAAGAAAAATTGTCTAGCTTGCCAGAATGAACCAACTTTCTTACCAGATGGTCTAGCAATAGGTTCAATATATATATATATATATATATATATATATATATATATATATGTGTGTGTGTGTTTGTGTGTGTGTGTGTGTGTTTATGTAGCAATCTTTCTTTCAAGCATGTTTCATTGAAAACGGCCGACAAGGAAGATTTAATTCAGTATTCTAATTCTTTTCGACTTTTAGTGAGCTAAAGAATACAGGAATTGCCCATAGTTATATATATATATATATATATATATATATATATAAGTGAACATTGAAGCCAACACTCAGAGGCGAAAGGCTGTCTCATGCTGGACGCAATCGTCAGTCGATATTAAATAAGATAAAATTTCTATTATAAATAGATCATTAATTTTAGATCATTTTTAATTTACACTGGCCGACTGCCTTGTAGATTATAGAGCTACAGCCTCACTGTACAGGGTGTTGCTGCGGCGGTTTTTCTACTAAGTAAATTTTTACGGGGATTTGTTGCTAACACCATACCCAACACGTTTTAAATGCAGTGTCCTATTTTTCCTAGACTGTTTGCAAATCAAAGCTAAGACTTCGCAATCTGCCATGCAATTTGCATCGGACCAAGGCGGAAAAGATACGGGTTCATGCCTTTCTCAAGTGTATTTGTATGAAAGTGAACACAACAATGTAGGCTGGAGTTTGAACTTGGCTCGCCAAATCTTTTTTTCGCGCCGATAATCATCAAACTACGCTTATATCCAATCGGACTTCTATTAAATGTCTATTATTTCTGGTACAATTGTGGTGCACCGGGTGAGAATCCAATACAGCTCAGTTACAATGGCTACCCAAATTATCTTTTACAGATACAGGCGTTCCTCATTTGGCAAGGTTGGATTAGTTTGACCGAAAACCACGAATATGACGCAAGCAGTAAAGAGCAAACACACTACACAAGAATAATGGCTGACCATTACGTCACGCCGAGGCCGTCTTATTTCACTAAGTCTTATTTAGTTAGTACCAGACCACAAATACCGACCTCACTTCTCGATAATAATGCTCACCTGACTAACAGGGTGCTTCTCTTTATAGCTGCTATTAATCTAAGTGAACTGGCCATTGATCGTTGAATCTTCATGGGAATTCACGCTAAGAAATAATAGCAAAAGTACATTATCTGAAAATTTAAACTTTAATGTTGTGATTAGTTTCAAAGCAACTGTTATACTGCCAGCTTTTCGATTTATTATCATTTCTTTCTTTCTCTCTATATATATAATAGAATTTTTGGTACATTTTTTTTGTTTTTAATCGTCAATTTATTTGCAATTAAAATCTATTTGTGTTATGGGGTCCAGCTCTTTTTCATATAAGTGGACTCTACCAAGTGTACCTGGACTGCTGCCGTTAAATACCCAGAGTTACAGTCAGTGAGAAGCAGTCGGTGGTCGGAGAGTGTGAGAATATACGAACGGAGATAGTGTGAGATAACCTCTTGTAGAAGTCAGCTACAAGCACTTAGACTCTAAGGAAGTCCTATTTCGAGACTGTATATATCTATCTGTATTTGCTACTAACCACGTTCCTGGACTTACTAACAGTATTACTCTTTGTATGATTTGTAAATACATTTTATTTCTTATATTTAATTACTGCGTTTGTCATTCCTTGGAGACCAAATTCATCTCGGAATCCACAACAATTTGAATCTTGTTCAATTTTCTCTCCCCATTCGCTATTTATAAGTGTGTCATTGAGTATTTTGTTCTACGAGCCAGCGTTGTCGTTTTGATAAAGTGTTTGTTGAAAGGGTCTCCTAAATGTAAAATATTGTCCTTTATATATATATATATATATATATATATATATATATATATATATATATATATATATATATATATATTCGACTCTCCCGTCGAATTCGGCGTATGAGGGTCAAACAGATCAGTTCCTGGGAAACCGTCAGCCCGACAACAGCACATGCCACGTGCCACAAGGTCCCCAAACGCAGGTTTTCAATTCAGAGTTGTCTTTCTCCTAGACCAATTACCATCCAAGGCTATAGAACCCAGTTTTTCCTGCTATTTACCCATAGATATGTCTTCAAAAGTGAAATTCGGAATGAGAAGAAGAGGATTCACCCCTTTTCCAAGGGTATTAGCACTTAAGTGAATGTAATAAATTCGACTGGAATTCGAACTCGGCTCGCCGATTCCTAAATCCAAGGCACTATCCATTACCTCACATTGCCTCCTACATATATATATGTAAAAAGTGAAATTGTTAGAAAAGTCTGTACACAAACTTGCTGTATAGTGAAAATAAGATTTATATGCATTTATATGTAATATTTATAATACGTGTACTTTTACAGAGAAATATTGAAATTAAAATTGTTTTACTTACATGTGGGTTTTTAGAAACAATTGTTTCACTTTAAACAGTTTTGCTTTTAGCTTTTCAAAATGTTTGTAAATGTTTCTATTCCCACGTGTTGACACCTTGAACAAATGAAAAAGTCAAAGGGCGTTATTGGTTTTATATGTATTTTATGGTAAGAAAAATATGATAGAATGTAATTTGAGGGATGTACCTTTGGTTTATGCAATGCATTGTATATTGCTGTAAACTTGCTATAAAAATGTTTCTTTTTTAATAAGCTTTTGTAAGGTAGTTTTGTAGTTGCTTTGGTCGAATTGGAAGATATTAAAGTTGGCTGAGGGATATCTTTCTGGTGTGGGCATCCGTAATTTGTTGGCTATGAACTAACATCCTTTATCTGAGTGTCTGGCCGGTCGGCCAATGTAATTCTCGTGGCAACCTCTGCATATTATTATATATATTAAATTCTCTGAGTTGCACGAAAGATTTGTATACAGCTACCAATTAGAAGAATTCAAAATTGCAGACCACTATTTGACTCGGTTGAAAAGGTGCAACCGACTCCTCTGCGGAGTATGCAGCTACCAACTAAAAGGCTACGAATTTCACTTTGAAGACGGGTACAAATTCAAAATTAAATATGTTTACGAATATAAAATTATAAAATAAAAAAAACAGCACTGCTCTATCTAACCATTTCTGGTAATTAAAGAAAGTTGGTAATACACCTGTTATCACGTGGGATATTGTAACAAGAGCCAAAATTTACAATTGGGATGGCAATAGATATAATTTATGTCTTTTTGAAAAATTAGTTATCTTAAAACACTGAAGCGTGGAGGCGACATATTTTCCGCAATCGACAATGATGGCCTGTCTATGCCCCGGTTTAACATGACATGAAAAATAATTCATCCATCTTCACCCTTTGAGCTCACTTTTCTATTTAGCGTAGATCTGACATATAATTGGTTAATTAAGACATACCCACAAATCTATTTGTAATTCTCCCCCCACCTTTGTATAGATATATAATTTCTTATTACTTTAAATGTTATATTTAGATGATGTATCTGTTTAAGTAGACGCTTTGTTTGTTCTTTAAAACAGTTTAAATTATGTCTACGACCTTTGTTTGTATTTTACTGTTCTATAATAAAGTTGTACTTGTAGGGATTTTTGAAGACCTCGTTTTACTTATGTCAACTTCCAGGAGTTTAAATAAATCGCATTATGTTCAATTTAATTTTGATTCTGATTCAAATCATTCTTATTAAATAAGGTTATGGATAACATGCAATTTGAAGCCACTCTTTCGTGAAAAAAAGTTCTTTTGATGTTTTCTCAAACTTATGGAAAACATTTTTATACTCGCAAAAGAAGGGTCACTTCCGAAAACAAAAGGTGCCATTATAATTTCTTTACTTGCAAAAATTAAAAGAAAAAAAGAAAAGAAAAGAAAACACACTGAATGCTAAATATGGATTTTGGTGTAGAAGTTTATGGACGCTGAAAATGAGATCAGTAAAGTCAATGAAATTTCCTTCTGTTCATCTCGAATCTAGAAACGAATGGATCAGTTTTCTGAAAATTTTATATGTGAACTTTTAAAGAGACCTTTGAAGAAATGAGCCATTATAAGAAGTCTTTTTGTTTCTTGAAAATAGTAAAAACAAAAACATTAATTTGAGGAGTAAATTCAGTGGAAAAAGCTATGAATCTACAAAGGCTATTTTTAATATTCACTCCTGACAAAAAAAAAAAAAAATGATAATTGGGCTGCATCTGATTAAGCCTTGTAGTTTCTTTCTTCATTCAAACTTCATAAAAAATGAATTGGAAATGTGCAATTTGCAGAAAAAAATTAAATAAAACTTGAAAGTTAAAAATTATAAGTGAATAATTCAGCAAGTGGAATTTAGTGTTGAACTTGAATTTGACACAAAGGCGTGACAAGTTCAAATTCAAACTGAGGCCGTTACGTTCACTCTGGCATAAATACATTTTGTATGAACGCGTCCACTTTAACTCTTCATAAGCGCTAATAAGGAGACAAACAAAAATCTCTAGCTTTGCATGGCAATCAGTCTCAATCAATCTCCAAATCACACAGAGGAAATCATCTGTTATGCCGAAGCTTAGATTGAGCATGTGGCCCAATGAGAATCGAACTCACTGTCCAGTCGTAATTGATCTAGCAAGACAAGCATTCTAACCATTGAACCACATCTAGCCATTATACCACGTCTACGTACCCCAAATTATTTTATAAGCGTAGCTTAGATTTGGCACAAAGTCGAAAGTTGATGCACCCAGTGAAGATCGAAATTACTATTGTCACATTTGCTCAACTAAGACAAGCCTGGTAACCATTAGACCAAGTCGATGTGCCCCCAACCCCTTACAGGGAGTGTATAGCATAAACATAAGATAAATGTCTAGAGGATAGACAGTTTATATAAAAAAAATCATTCGTTGTTTATAAGGAAAAATTGAGTAGTTCCTGAACGAGTATATGCCAATTCTTTTTTTTAAATCCTTTCACTCTCAGTAAGGCAATAAAGCCACAAAGACACAAGGATTGTGAGAGAATATGAGAAAAAGAAGTAATTATTAAGAAGAAAGACCAATAAAAAAACAGAAATTAAGAAGACAGAGAATAACGTTTAACATTTCATTTAAATTTTTGAAGATCAATGTTTACAGGAAAGCAAGTGGTCAGAAGAGAGTTTCACAAGCAAGAAGCGCGAGTGAAGAAACTGTTAGCATAGAACTTGCGGTTGCATCTAGCCATTTCGTGGGTAAAATGATGAGACATTGCCAACAATATAGTTCTGAGCTTAAATTCATAAAATCTAGGTACAAAAGAGAAAATTCTTCATCAGAACAATAAACATGAACATGTCTATAGAAAATACACAGGGAATCTACATTAATCGATGGAAAGCGATTGAAGCCGAGATGGCAGATCAGGATCAATAATATTGTAAGAAAACTCATCAGAGATAGTTTGAACGGACTGAGTTAGCCGATCTGAAATCTATTTCTAACTGGACCTTAAGTGTAATGGTAAGCTTTGCTTTTATCAAAACCTGTCACCATATCCGGCACATTTATCTGTGATGCACGTGCGTCGTATAAACCGAGTTTTACGATAGTTAAATTGGATTTCGTACGACATCGTCACTTTCTGGGCGTACTGCTCTCTTCGTCAACAGTAAAATTGGCTGTGGTGCGTGTGCTTGGTATGCAGTTATCAGACTCGGCAACATAATAGATACATACGCTTTCGCGTATTTGTACACAATCATTTCACTCCAAACAAGGCAGTAAAGCCACTAAGACGCAAGGGGTTACTGAGTGTGAAAGAATATGAGAAAAAGGAAAAATATTAAAAAGAGAGACAATAAAAGAACAGGAATTAAGAAGAGAGAAGATAACGTTTAATATTTCATTTAAATTTATGAAGATCAAAGTTGACTACAAAGCAAGTGGCTAGAAGAGAGTTTCACAAGCAAGAAGTGCGAAAGAAGAAACTGTTAACATAGAACTTGCGATTACATCCAGCTATTTCGAGGGTAAAATGATGAGACCTAATTGCCAATCTAGTACTGCGTTTAAATTCGTAAAGTCGATGCTCCATAGAGGAAAGTTCACTATGAAAGTATTTAGAGAAAAGGCACAGGGAAGCTACGTTACGTCGGTGGGAAAGTGACTGAAGACGAGATGCCAGGTCAGGACCAATAACATTGCATATTCTTCTTTGGATTTGATCCGATACATAGCAGAAGCACCAGACTAGATGATCCATTCTCTCAGCTCAATGTAAATATTACCTACAGTTTGAAAGATAGCTTTTTTTTCCAATTCCGCGCACGCGCGCACACACACACACACTCAAAAAACTCAAACGCACAAACACAAACTTCATGTGTATGTGTATATGAGTGTGTGTGTGTGTGTCTTTAAAGTAATTTTCCGGTGACTATGAACTTATTCTGTGTATTAGCATCAGTTCTGTCTATACATTTTACATACCAAATTAGTTTTTGGGGCTTGATCGCTAATCCGAGCATATACTAGCTACAATTTTCTTCCTTGGAGATAAAGAATGCTTACAAAATTCCTTAATACACACACACACACAGATATATATATATATATATATATATATATATATATATATATATATATATATATGTTAAAGCAAACATGGATTAGATGTCCATTCTTATCCTGAAAGACGCAGGTAACTATTTTTAAGAGACGAATGTTTCACGTGTGCCATCGCATAAAAACCTGAATATAAAATATGAATGATATTTTTCCGAAAGCAAAATGTACAATGAATTCAAATATCTTCACCTTCTACCTACCTACCTGCCTGCCTGCCTATCTATCTATCTATCTATCTATCTATCTATCTATCTATCTATCTATCTATCTCAGCCTGTTCGTTCGTTCTTTCTTTCTTTCTTTCTTTCTTTCTTTCTCATCCTGTTCATTTCTCTTTCTTTCAACTTTTCTCTCATTATCTCTCTCTATCTATCTCGGCCTGTTTGGTTGTCCGTTTCTTTTTTTTCTTTATTTCTCAGCCTATCTATCTATCTATCTATCTATCTATCTATCTATCTATCTATCTATCTATCTATCGCAGCCTGTTGTTTGTTTGTTTGTTTGTTTGTTCCTTTCTTTCTTTCTTTCTTTCTTTCTTTCTTTCTTTCTTATCCTGGTCATTTCTCCCTCTCTCTATCGATCTATCTGAGGCTGTTCATTTTCTTTCTTTCTCAGCCAGTTCATTTCTTCGTTGTTCAACTTTTCTCTCTCTCTCTCTCTCTCCATCTATCTATCTATCTATCTATCTATCTATCTATCTATCTATCTATCTATGTCAGCCTTTCTTTCTTTCTCTGTCTGTTCATTTCTCTCTCCCCCCTCTCTCTCTCTATTTATCTATCTATCTATCTATGTCAGCCTTTCTTTCTTTCTCTGTCTGTTCATTTCTCTCTCTCTCTATCTGTCTGTCTCTCACAACATGTTCACGTACGGTTTAAGAAGTGCACAAACTATTTATAGACAATTCATTCACTTATTCCCTATTGAACATTATTCAAAAGTGCATTCTATACATACATGTTCGTGCGCACACACGCCAGAACACAGACCTATACACACCACCCGCTCGTACCTGCATCTCTATCCACACATACCAGGATAAAATATTCTTATTTATCCTATACATATGTATAAATAGGCGTATTTGAATGAAAACCATGCAATGTCTTTTAAGAAGATTTTGGTAGTTTTCGGGGGTTGTTTTATTTTTTGCAATATTTAGATTGGTGATTCGAGATTATAAATATATTTGACGACATTGTTTCTTCAAGTACTTTCAGCCATTGAACCTCCTCAGGGAATAAAGTTTTTTCTTTTTTTTTAATCCGGGTAAATCTCCGTTCCCGACCCGTGGAAACTTGTTTTGATATGTTTCCGCTTTCCAACTCAAAATATGACGTCAAAGTACGGAACATGTTAAAGCAAATATTAGATTCAAAGTATATCGATTCTCTCTGTATAATTTATGGGATTCAGATTGGATCTATTGTCCTCATCTTTGTTGTTGTCACAAATTTTCGGTCGTTGTGCTCTGCGGTCTTTATCAGATATATATATATATCTATTTGGGTCACCTACAGGGCATTCTGATGTGAACACTTTATTCAATCTAAGGCGGTAGACTCTTCTCGGTAAATCTAAGGATTCAAGTTTAGTAAGGAGATTTGTCCTACGGGCCATTAGCCGAGTGGATTAAAAACGTTGATACGTGAATTTGGCGATATAATAAGTGTGAGTTCAATCCCCGAGCTGGGTAGTAAGTACTTAGACTCAGTGGAAAGAGGGGGAGCAATAACGGAGCAGTACTAAACAAGAATAGGAACTAGACTGAAATATGGGCAGCGGTAAGAGAACATTATACCCCCGTTGATTAAATAAAGTGTTCACTTTAGAATGCCCTGTAATTTATCTTATCGATATACACTTTATAAATCCATTTCTAGAGAAGCAATAGGTATTTTATTCGTTAATGTAAGTAAAGTTTAAACTTAGAGAACTTTTTCTGTCTGTCATCAACACACTGCACATATTTGTACTCTAAGACTAGGATCGCACGAGCTGAAGATCGTAATGCGGCAGGAAACTGACGGTTATTATACAGTGTTGATGCCTATGTCTGCATTGTAATTTATAATTCTATCTGACTTTCATTCTATCTTTAATGTTAATGGCCGGCTTAGGTTTAAAAAGATACAAGGGTCATAAAAAGATAGGAAAAAAGGCCTCTTTCCTTATCCCTTTCTCTGACAATTCGTAATTGTTAACTAACTCATAAGCAGAAGAATATTTTCTCCACAAGTCCAAGAAAAATTTGGATTACTGCTGCACACAAAAGAAAATGTTTAAACATTGGAAAACATAAGGAAAATTAATTCCTTTTAATAATATGTGGAAATAACCACTCTTTGCCTGATGAAGGTCGCAAGACCGGAAACGCGTGTCGCAAAAATATGCAAAAAAAAGAATAATATATATTTTAAAATCCGCATTATATATAAAAACATTTACGGATTCTCTCTTCTCTCATCTATCTATCTATCTATCTATCTATCTATCTATCTCTCTCTCTCTCTCTATATATATATATATATATATATATATATTAGAAAAATGAAAAGACTTAGGTATGGACAAAAGATGGATATGTATATATTCATCTTTTGTCCATACCTAAGTCTTTTCATTATCTCTTTCTTTCTCTCCCATGTCTGTATATATATATATATATATATATATATATATATATATATATATATATATATATATATATATATAGAGAGAGAGAGAGAGAGAGAGAGAGAGAGAAAGAGACAGACAGAGAAAGAGGAATATATATTTTGATTTAATTTTTCTTGTTTTCTTATAATTATTTTCTGTTCTGGATATAAATTATGTAGAAATTGTTCGAATGTTCTGTATGTCCAAACGCTTTCGGCTATTCTTTTAACTCTTATCAAGGATGATTTTATTTTTATATTTAACTGAATGTATAAAATTGCTTATGTATGTATCTAGAGTTATAGGAATGTTAATTATATTTTCCACACACTGTTATATATATATATATATATATATATATATATATATATATATATATATATATATATACATACATATATTTATATAGATATACATATGTGTATGTGTGTGTTGTGTATTTAGGCAGCAATCCCTCATTTATACATGTTTCTTTAAAGACAGCAAACAATATACTGCTATTAATACTTTTATTTTTCTTGTGTTCTTTTCTGGACACAGAATGTATAGAATTAGTCCAAATGTTCTGTAATTCGGTGCGCTTTCGGCCATTAACAGGGATGATTTTATTTTTACTTCTTTAGTGGATGTATGGGTTGTGTGTATCTAGCTAGAGTGCAGTCGGCATAGTGTGGCCATGTTCGTAGTTAAAATTATTGAGTGTTGGCTTTTATTAAGGCTTACGTTTGTGTGGGACTTCTGATGGAGCTGTGGTCGTTTAAAGTTATCTGTATTAAATTTTTGTAATAGTTAATTGAATTTTTTGTTCGGGTCAACTGGAGTAATGTATTTCTTTATGATATTTTTAAGAGAAGATTCATTTTGTTTGTTGTTGACGTGCATTTGGCTTTTGTAGAAAATATTCATGTTACTTTTATCTAGAAAGCCAAATGCACGTCAACTATAAACACGATGAATCTTCACTTAGAAAACTTGTGAAAATAAAAGAAATAACCAAAACGACGGAGTCTTTCTCAGTTTCATAACAACACTAAGAAATTAATTCAGGATTTTGAGAAGATTAAAATTAAAATATATATATATACATATGTCTAGGTTATTCAGCCAAACATGCTTGAATGAAGTTATGCTACCTAAACACACACACGCACAAACGCACACATATATATATATATGTATATATAAAGATAAATAAATTAAATAAAATAAAACAAAATTCTCACTTAACGACATATTATGGTGCCAAAAGTTATCTTTCGCTGTGACTTACCAGACGATGTGCGTACATGAATGCCATCATTCCCTTTAAAATGGATACCCAGAATTTACCTCTGCTTGACATCTTTCCAAAGGTATATGATATGTAGATAAAAATTAACTCTTAAACTCCTTATCAAAATGGTCGCTCTAGCTGTTTCCATAGTAATTAATTTTGCGAATGAACATGCTTATAAAGATGCGTAAATTTCAAGATTGGTTATTCCTACATTTTCGCTTGAGGATGAAACAAGGCTTGATACTTTAACTCAATTTAATTTTAATAATTGTATTGAGGTTTTCGGCTCTCGTTTTTGAAACATGAGAACTCTTAAGTATCGAAGGAATTTATATATATATATATATATATATATATATATATATATATATATATATATATATATATATATATATATATATATATATATATAAAGGAACGTCAAGCTAAATGACGGTTCCGTATAGGATACAGGTTCGAATCCTGTCGGAGGAGGAATATTTTCTGTGAAAATTTCTCGGACATTCAGGCCGGTAAATGTTGTTAAATACAGTTTATTATAAACAGAGCATTTACTTAAATATTTGTATCTATAAAAAGAATGTATAAACATAAAAATGTCTTAAAATAATTGTCGGACTTTGTCCATTTCATAATTTGTGACGTCATACATATATCTATATATCTATATCTCTATCTATCTATCTATCTATCTATCTATCTATATATATATATATATATATATATATATATATATATATATATATATATATTACATAATAGAGAAAAACTAAAATTACCTCAAAACTATAGACTAACGTCAATGCGCTTGGATTTTTCGACTGACATGTAGGGTTGATACAATGTTAGAAACTAGATTAAATATTTAAAAAAATAAAATTAAATATTCAAAAAAATTAAATTAAATATTTAAAAATTAAAATTAAATACTTAATATAATCGTATCCGTGTGCGTTCCTGTGTATTTATATATCTTTGTGTTTATGTATCTGTGTGTGTGCATGTGTATTAACATATCTTTGTGTGTATGTGTGTACATGTATCTTTGTATACGTGTGCATTTATGTATCTGTGTGTATTTTTGTGTCTGTGTGTGTACAAGTTTATTTTTGTATCGCTGTATCTGTTCATTTTTGTATCCGTGTATATATGCGCGTAATTATGCATCAGTGTGTATGTGTGTATTTATGTATCTGTGAGTACGTGTGTATTCCTGTATTTGTGTATGCATTTATGCACTTGTGTGTGTTTATGTATCTGTGTGTGTACATGTGTATTTATGTATCTGTGTGTGTATGTGTTTTTGCATTTATCTCTGTATTTGTACATATTTATATATTTGTGTGTACGCTTGTATTTATGTATCAGTGTATGTATGTATGTATTTATGTCTTTGTGTGTGTGCTTATGTATGTTCGTGTGTGTTTGTTTTTTGTAAGCTTCACATATAAAGTATTTTGTTGTTTATCAAATCTGTTTTTATCCTTCAATACTTCATACATAACTATCGATCGATCGATCGATCGATTTGTACAGCCATCGTTCCATAAATATATAAATTCTAAAATTCATTGATACTGTGATCATTTATCAGTATTCGTCAGTCAATATGAATCGGAAATAACGTTGCCTACTGCTGCGTTGATCAACACTTTATTGTAAAGTTTTATTTCAGACCGAAATACTGATTATCACTTATGACAAGACAGACCTTCAGGGAAATATCATCTAAGGATAAACCCCCATCAAAAAAAAAAAAAAAACAAAAAAAAAAAAAAAACCTGTTGGTATATTTAGTCAGAGTTTAAACAAAAGAGACCGGATTTCGACTAACATGGATTTTACAGTCGTCGGCTCAGTATTGAAGGTTACCTATGGGAATCAGACTATTCACATTTGTCCGTTTGAAACAAGATCAAAATAAATATTGTGTGAACGTCTGCGATAAGCTCTTGTCATGATTCTACCAGTGATTTCTACTGTTTTTAGTAAGTTCGTTGGCAGGGAACGTTGAATAATTTCGTTATAGATGAAGAAAAAAATCGAGATGTATTTCTACCAACCAATCTTTACAAAACCATGAGTTGGAGATAAGAATAAGTTTTAAGAAAATTAGAAACCATGAATAAATTGCTGCCAGTTAAGTGTTTGGGGATAGATAATGAGAAACGAATGAAAATCTGAAGAATTTAACACCCACAGGGCTCATCGGAGACAAGTGGAACTGACAAAAACAAAGGACGCTGTGTGGAAGCATGTTTAAGTCTTGATGACCCAAAGCGTTCCCTCCACCCGCAGCCTCTTATGGATGGGTATACTGTATAGTCTTGATTTGATTGGCACATGGTTGCCGGTATAGGTTTGTATCCCTATTTCTGTGTGTCTAACTTAACTCCTTATCTGAGTTAGCCACCACATCTCTGCTGGTTCATAGCTCTACCCCGGTCTTCAATTTCTCAGGGACCATTATATATTCTTCTCTCAATTCTCCCAATCCACTCTGCCCTCTCTTTCTCTGCTCATCAAATGTTACTCATTTAATGGACATTATTAGTAGGGCCTTCCTTACCTCTTCCCTTCTTCATATCTTTCAAGTTTGTTAGGCTAATTTGTCAACATAATAAGCACAATTCCTGCTCCTTCCATCACTGTCTCCCACAAAGATACTTTTTCCTTTTCAGGGCTGTATTTCTTGACAGGGGTTATCTGAAACACTTTACTTCCTAACGTATCATTTGTTATCAGCCCGTCTCTACCAGACACTGCTGTTTTAGGAGGTATGTTTATATCAGCGTCAATCGTTACCAACACTGGTTCACTTGGGACATTTCTTTATGGCATCTGTACACTCGACCAGCAATACTGCAGGGTTGAAATTTAATTGGGCGCTATGTTGGCCCATCCAATCCTGACCCTAAATCACTTCTCCACAGATTCCAGGGGCAAATATATATCTTATGGATACTCTTTATCCTTCCTATCATTATCGGGAGCCACACCATTCCCATTATCGTCATCTTCTTCCAGTCTGCTTGGCTAATCTTAATGTCGAAACATTTTAACCGACCCAAACTCTTATAATTGTCCTCTAGTCAAAGACACCGACGGTCCCCGTGTCTATCAGAGTCCTCATCACTTTTTATCACTAATGCTTCGCAAGTGAGCTCCACACTTCTGCGTTAACAAGAAAAATACTCTGTCTTTCTTTCTCCTAGGGTAGTGTAGATATTAATGCTAGCAACAAAAACCTCTCATCATCTAAATAGACCGGCGTCCACGACCGTTCATATTTCCTTCCATGATCTGTTCTTCTCTGTTATTTCTCTGTGCTGGAGTGACTCTATACATTTCTCTGGTCCTGTTTCCTAGGGTTGGATCTGTTGACAGGGGTCACTGCAGGCTTCTTTTTCGGTACTCTACACCACTTGATCTCATGGCCAAACTGGTCGCATTTATCACAATTTCTCCTCGCACTTCTTGGAGGCAACTCCCAACTTTCAGACAATCCCTCGCTCTATGACCTTGATAGCTGCAGGTACAACAGACCAGACTGTATGTAACGGATGTGGGTACGAAGAACCCATGCTTCAGGGACCATGCCCGTCTATTGGGGTCGGTTTCTTCCTCCTAATTTTCTGGTCGCTTTTTCACACTTTGTAAGTCCTTATTCCAAAGCCGGGATATCCTTTCCCTCTATTCTTTCTGCTAGGAGGTACGGTGGAGTAAAGATAGCGGCTCGGATTGAGGAATCGAAGAGCCGAGTTCGAATTCCAGTAGGATCCATTCTCTTAAATACTAATACCCTTGAGAAAGGTATGAATCCTCTTCTTCTACCTCCCCAATCATGGGTAAATAGCAGGACAGACTGGATTCGATAACCTTGCGTTGCAACAGGTCTAGGAGAAAAAACTCTGAATTCAAGACCGGCCTGGAGAGAGTTAGGCTCCGTCAGTCTCTCTTGCCCAGGTAACACCACTTCTAATGTGCCTGCAGTACGCATGGTTTCACTACGAAACTATGGGATAAAAAGATTCCTGCTCCCTAATCTTTCCCGACCTTAATTTCCTTCTCGTCTTTTTCCACACATTTCACTGTCTTTTGCCAGATTTATGGCTACTGGCAATCTGATTGGTGTCTCCTTAATCACATGCGCTCGTTCTCCAACGAATCAAGAAATTAATCCGCCAACAAAGCCTGAATGGCGGTATTTATTTTTAATTCATCCGCGAAAACCAAAGCCGACAAATTAGTCGCTTTTGGCTTCCAACTCCCCTGTAGTCTCAGCTCCTGCTTTGGTGAGCTTCATAAGGCTCCTCATGGCCTTCATTGCATTCCTAACAACTGCATGCTCTTTTGCCATTAGTTTCTGCAGGTCAGCCTACCTTAATCCAGGTTCTCTCGCTAGGTGCCTACGAACTCGGAGACCGGCCTCTTAGCCGCATCATACACCAGCATCAATGACTCTACATGAGACAGCTCCTTGATGAGATGTTTCTTCCCTATTACCGTCAACCAGTTCTTTAATATTCCCGGGTACCCTGGGTTTGCCCAACAGGTTTTTGAATTTATTTGACACCTGTGGTCTGTTCGCCTAATGTCTATAGGCCGATCGATCCATTCATCCGACCCATTTTCGCTCATCTTTATTTGTCTAACTAAACGTCAACACGGAAAAAAGAGACAGTCCGACAAAATCTAGTTATAAACATTTTTTTTTCTGTTGGTGAGGTGCTGAATTAACAAGGGAAAAATACAGGGGAGTCAAAAAGTGTTCTACTTGCCATTTTTCTTGAGGTCGCTGCAACTTATTAAAAACGTTCGTGGCGTTTGTAGAGCCTCATAGTATTATGAAAGGGACAAAGTCCGACAATTATTTTATTATATTTTCTGTATAAACGTTATTTTCTTTTATAGATATACATATTTCAGCATATGCTATGTTTATAATAAACAGTATTAACGACATTAACATAGTCAAGTTACTGTTTTTAAGCAACAAATTTCCCACGATTTTTCTCGAACGAACATAACTTCTAGAAGCGTATCTTAACATAAATTTGTTTTTTAGAAACAATAATTTGAATTTGCTATACAGAGGCTTCCCCCGTAGCTAAATGATATAGCACATCAAGCCAAATGACGATTCCGTATAGGATACAGGTTCGATTCCTGTCGGAGAACATATATTTTCCACGAAATTTCACGGAAGTTCAGGATGATAAATGTAGTTACGAGTGTTTATTATAAACAGAGCATTTACTTAAACATTTGTATATATAAAAATAACATAAACAGATAATATATTAAAAGAATAGTCAAATAGTCAAAATTACTTGCTAATAGTCAAAATTGGTTTGACTCCTTCAGCGAATGGACCTTTTTTCTTTATTCTTTCACTCCTCGGCTTGGTTGCGCTGTTCTGTGTCCTTGGCTCGATATTATAGGTTTCTGGTGGTTTTCCATGGATCAATTCTTTGTTCACAGACACCAGTTATAACACGCACACCTCCGGCGATCTTTGGTCAACCTGGGTTAACGTTCCACTGGTCAACACTGTTGTTGGTCGCACACCGTTCTCAATCCACACAGCCACTGCCCACGCTGTGTTCTTTGATCTCAGAGTAGAGAAGATCGAATGTCGTCGGCAATTCGGAACGTATGTCGAGCCACGACGAATTTGCATAATGAAAGAAATAGAAATATTCTCGCAGACGATATAAAAACGGAAGATTCATCGGCTTCGTTTTAAATTGGTATTATACTGGTGCAAAAATCAAACCTCCCCTCTTAAATTTCTATAGTGACACTTTACTCTTCTAAATCTTGGTACAGGCGTCTAAATCAGGAATTTATCTCGGCAACAGGTCACGCGTGGTTTTGGTAGCAGCTCGTCACGTCTATCTCTCTCTTTTTTTTTTGTCGCCAACGCCGTCTGATTATGTCGAGTCTGGCACAAAAGTGGCGTGGGAAGTACTGGTCTTGGGGTTTCGGTAGTTCCCAAACTTTCGGATTTAGTTGCACGTATCGCTCCGCCTATATATACTTTCTCTTATTTATGCCACGCAACGTTGCTTCCAAATTGGCGGAGGTAAATTTTCTTTTTCTTCTCTTCTCTCGGTATTCCATATGTGACCATCCCCTGGGGCAGTTTTGACTGTCTTTTTGACAATTGTAATTTCAAGCCGAGTGGGCGAATGGCCAATCTTATTTTAATCATTGATTTTCCATAACATATATTATTTCCCAGCCTTTGGCCTGGTTTGTTCTAGTGCACCCTCAACCAGTCATCACGCTCACACAATCCTCGGGTTATCTTGCAGACAACCGATTACAAAATTGTTTCCCATTTAATTTTCCTTTTAAGTCTTGTCTCTGGAGTTGTTCATATTTCCACAATTATATTTCCAGCTGGCCCTTTGGTCTGGACTACCAATCGTAACTTTCATTTTTGTTGACGACCATAAAAAAATATTATTTCCCAATTCTGTTTTTAATTCCCATGATTAGCGAATAAACCAGAATCTACCGTAGCCATTTCACCACATATTTTTATATTAACCCCTTTAATTCCAGCGGCGTCAGATAGGGTCACAATAAGATGAAGAGACATGGTACATGAAAAGAGAGATAATCTATTTGACAAGTTGACAAATGGATAGCGGAACAGTTGTGACAAAGAAAACGAGAAGTCCTAAAGCAGCAAGTATTGGCAACAAAAGAAAGGAAGCTGTGAAGAACCATGATCGCACGCGTCATTAAGTGACGTGATGCATAAGGAGAGAGAGAGTGAGAATCTATGTGAAAAGATAGAGTAAATATAGTGTCGAACAGGATTGAAAATACAAAGAAGTTTTATATGTGAGTAGGTATCACTAAGCAACAAAAGACGGGATGCTGTGGAGAACCATGAAAATAATGTGCTGAGGGAAGGTTTGGTTTGATTTAGTTTGGTTTGGTTTTTTTACAGCAAATCAACCTCAATGGGTTATTTGATGCCGATAATATAGTTTTGCTGGTAATATTTTTTTTATGAGGTATTACTGGTAATATTACTTTTTTTCAAAAATGTATTGCTGGTAATATTTTTTAAAGAATGTATTTCTGGTTATAAAACATATTTTTACACGTTTTTACCTCAATTTTTTTGTTGGGGTAACTATTTGCCTATAGCTGGGACCCTAACAGATGTAGCCACACCGGATGAAGGTGGACGCGAGAACAACAGCAATTAAGACGTGGTTCCACGCTCCTCAAAACTTCCCGAACAAAGGCCTTGCTGTCGGATGTAGTTTTTCGTCACCCCCAGGACGCGGATGTAGTTTATTGTCATACACAGTACGGTTGAGGGGAGGTAGCGCACAGCACAGGGAGTGAAAAGTATATATATATATATATATATATATATATATATATATATATATATATATATATATATATATATATATATATATATATATTAAATATATATATATATTAAATTAATAATTATACTCGGTTGTAAATCCTCGAATTGCACAATTTGCTAGTATATGAAAACAAATTGGTATCCGAGGAAAAAATTTCAAAAAAAGAAAGAAATAGAAAAGGACAAAAAAATCTAGTGCCTTAAAATTTTCGGACCAAACAAACAAAAAAAAACAAGGTTAGAATATACACTGCGTGTCTAATTATTATCTTTTCACTAAATACTTACACTTTTCTAATAATGTGGCACGCTCAAATCTCCGTGCTGATAACAAATATTTGTTTTCATTGAGCAGATCGATACGAAAATTTCAGTGATTGCGCAAGTCAGTGTTGCCAACATTGTCTGAAAATTTTCTGTGAATTGATTGTACAGTTTTTGAAATATTAGAAAAAAAGTCATCTTGATCATAATTTGGCAAACAGTGTATATAATAGTGCATATTATGAAATGGACAATTATTTTAAGACATTTTTTATGTTTATACGTTCTTTTTTAGATACAAATATTTAAATGCTTTGTTTATAATAAACCGTATTAACGACATTTACCGGCCTGAATTTCCGAGAAATTTTCATAGAAAATATTCGTCCTCCGACAGGAATCGAACCCGTGTCCTATACGGAACCGTCATATAACCTGACGTGCTTTACCGATTTAGCCACAGAGAATTGTATTTATGAAAACAGCAAAATCGACCTTCCTAACCGAAACATTCCTCTGTGGCTAATCGGTAAAGCACGTCCGGATATATAACGGTTCTGTATAGGATACAGGTTCGATTCCTGCTGGATGGCGCATATTTTCTAAGAAAAATGTAATGTCTTAAAATAGAATATATATATATATTCTGACCGATTAATGCTATATATCTGTTGTATAATGTACAAGGTAGGTTTTTTCACTCTTTTTAACAGAGATCAGGATCGATATGTTTTCATCGGAAAGCACCAATCCTTGTATCAATAGAGGAAAAATGCTGCTATTAATGGTGAATGAAGCAACCAACATTTTTAGTGTATTTGCGAAAGATTCATTCAACTTCTGAATTAATAGATTCATTGATTTATTTTTATGAATTATCAACCATTTGGGGGTTATTTAAAGTCAGAAAATATTTTTAGTTTATAAGAATTTGGGGGTAGATAGTAATAATTTACTGAAAAGTTCCTATTAACTAATTCATAGCTGAATGAAAAAGAGGTGGTTTACACCTTTCCCAAGGGTATACGCGCTTAAATAAATATGATAAACCAGACTGGAGCTGGACCTCGGCTCTCTAATCTCCAATTCAAA
Source organism: Acanthosepion lycidas (assembly GCA_963932145.1). NCBI lineage: Eukaryota > Metazoa > Mollusca > Cephalopoda > Sepiida > Sepiidae > Acanthosepion > Acanthosepion lycidas. Next base: position 12,723,714 of record OZ010583.1, read on the forward strand.
ACTGTTATCAATTACACCACCCTCACATCCAAGATTACTGCATATTGATATCCCCAAATGTTCACCCATCTGGTTCGATGTTTCGCTGGTCGTACGAGAACCGGTGTTTCAAAATGATATGGCCGTAATCCACTTTAAATCTGAAAGTTAGACTGAAATTACAAAATTATAACCGTTTGCTTTCATATGTCAAGTAGATAATGTCTGTCTATATTTCTGAGATGAAATATTATGCACACTATTTAGACGATTGTCCTCATCTTTGTCGCCCTATTTATTACAACGTTTCGGCCATTGTACTGGTTGGAATGTCGAACTGAACTCTTTATTTCGCTCTCTGGGGTAGACTGTTCTAGTTCCACGTGCCATGTCTAATGGAAGTCATTTATCAGATATTTCCTGTTAATTCCCCTTTCCAATTTCTCCACTGCCTTAACCGGGTATTGAACTCACATTCTTTGAGTTCTGTCACTGGATCTAACTAACACCTTTATCCACTGTGCCATGTGTCCTTGAAGACACATGGCACAGTGGATAAAGGGTTCAGTTTGACATTCCAACCACCTGAAGAAGGCCGGAGCGTACAACGGCCGAAACGTTGTAATAAATATGGCGACAAAGATGAGGACAATAGTCCGAATAATGTAAATAGTGGTCCAGGGTTATTTTTTATTTATAATTCATAGAATATTACACCCTGAGTGTTGTGATAAACAGTAATCGTCAAAGAAAGAGTGTTGTGATAAACAGTAATCGTCAAAGAAAGAGTGTTGTGATAAACAGTAATCGTCAAAGAAAGACTCGTCCGATAATCTGAATTAAATCTTTAAATATGAAACATTTCTAAGATATTTTAACCCTTTAATGCCTACCGCATTTTTGATAATGATGAAAATAATATCGGGGTATTAATCATAGACTTATAAAAAAATTCAACAAAGTTTAATAAACGTAGCCGAAAAACACGTTGTGTCAAAAGGATGGTTTGTCTCTTGACAACGATATTACTGATTGCATTTTATTGTTTTAAAAACTTATTTTAAAACTTATAATAAAATCCAAACATGAAAGGTGTATTTATACAAACAATATTTATTATTTTCCATATCTAAAACAAAAAAAAGAAGCTATGAATGGATCTGAGATATGAGGAGAAAATTTATAATGTGTAGAAGGAAATGCGTGTGTAATTTTTTATCTTTTACGGATATTTTTATAAATTTCCGAATAAAAACTTGTTTTCTTAAATATTTCTTTATAAGGTGGGAAAAAATTAAAATACTCAATTTGGTTAACATACCTTTTATAATTCTGTAAATATATAAAAAAAATATTTTTGCAAATAAAGAATCCGATAAATAAATAAATTGTTTTTAACATTTCTTTTGGTAATCCTTCAGAAAAGATATATAAATGTTTTTCATATGTTTAAGCTTTCTTAAAATGATAAAAATAGATTTTAAAACAATAAAAACATTTTCAAAACGGTTTGCAGCAATACTGATGTCAAGAGAAAAAATGTCCTTTATAAACACCGAGTTTTGCAAGTATCTTTGTTAAACTTTACGAAAAAATCCGGTTACTTGCACTATTAATCTCATCTCTATATACACAACGTTTTGGCCGTAGTACGCTCCGGCCTTCTTCAGGTGTTTGGATTTTCGAACCGATCTCCTTTATTTCATCCAGCGCAGTAGACTGTTCTAGCGCCATGACTTTTTTAGATGTCTCAGTGACTTTCATTAACGGAAGAAGATTTGGTTTACCTCTGCTGTGGTCTAGTATTGAACTCACAACTCTCTGGATCTAGTAACGTCTAACCAACGTCTTTAATCCATTGGGTCATGTCACTTTGAAGACATGCGTGCTAGAATAAGCCTAATGTCTCAGCCATTAATTTTCTTACTAGTGCTCATATTTCATTTTTTTGTTATTATTATGGCATTTTTACCAGAGCTTATATTTCATTTTTGTTGTTATTCAATACTTTTCTCTAGAACTCCTTATTGCCTGTTCTCGGTGACTAGACACAAAGAATTGTGAGTTAAGTACCACAGCAGTGGTGAACCAAAATTGTAAGAATGGAGTTAAAGGGAAATAACCGAGACACCAGGAAGAGGTATGGCACGTGGAACTAGAACAATGTACCCAGGTGGCCGAAATAAAGGTCTCAGTTCGAAATTTCAATAATCTGAAGAAACGTTGTCAATGTGGAAATGAAAATGATAACAGTCCGAGTAATATAAATAACTTAAAAAAAACATAATATATTGAAAAAATTTCGTATTCATCATAGGTTTTTACCTATTATTTCTTAATGGCTAACACCTCAAAAATGTCCCATGAAGGCTTTAATTGTTTAAAATGTCTATTATTTCACTAGAGAATTAAAAAATAAAAGTCCTTAAGAACTGTCAAATAACCGTCATTATGCAGTGTTGATGCCTATGTACACATTGTAATTTATAATTCTCTCGGATTTTCACCTATCTTTACTGATAATGGCCGGCTTAGGTTTAAGAAAAATACAGAGGTCATAACACGATAAGAACAAAGACCTCCCTCCTTCGCTCTTTCTCTGATCAGTCCTAATTGATTTATTAGCCCTTAAGCAAAAGAATATTTTCTCCACAAGTCAAAGAAAAATTTGGATTACTACTGCATACAAAAGACAATAGACAAAAAAAGAAAAGAAAAAGTGTAGTTTTAACACTGTGGGTAAAAGCAAAAATAATCGGAAAACATAAGGAGAATTAATTGCTTTTAATAATATGTGGAAATAACCAATCTTTGCCTGATGAAAGTCGCGAGACCTGAAACCCGAGTAGCAAAAATATAAACTTAATGTATAATATATATTTAAAAAAATCTACATTATAACCAAAAGCTTTGCAAAAAATCCGCTATTCATCATCGGTTTCTACCTATGATTTCTTAAAGGCTAACATGAGGGCCTTAATTATTTAACATGTTTATTACTTCACAAGAGAATTCAAACATTGAACAAATGTCAAAAATCAGTAACGTTATCCGAATCTTGGTGAAAACAAAGGAAACTGACGAAGGTATCGGCCGAAACGATGTGTTGACAAGAAGAATTCTATTCCAAATAAGATATACGATCCTTTAACGACACTTCTTTAACGACACTTCTTAAAGTAAGGAGACGTCAACTAAAGTCTATTTTATTAATCTAGGCCTATTTCCCGACGGTACCAACTTTCAGCTAACAGCGACATCATATTTGTGAGAAGTATTGTGGAGGAAGAGCTGCACGTTCCCATCGGTTAGAGTAATTCATCTGTCGGAATTCTATAATGTGAAATGTTTTTTTTGCTTTACCCACAATGTTAAAAATACACTTTCTCTCCCCCCCCCCATTCCTCTAAGGTCGAATGAATGGCGTCCATTGCACGGACCTCGATGTTTTCGGGAGAACGAGACGATTCACAACGATACTGTAAACGGATTGATCTATTAGGTTACGAGTAAAATTCACGATCCTCCAAATTTAGCAGGAGATAATCACAGCATGTTGATTACTTACTTTTTTTTTTTCCCTACATCTAATTCTTTCCATTTATCATTCTTTCCTTTCTACAGTTTGCGTCTGCCCTCTTTCCGAATTTTCTTTCTGTTATACTCTATATACGGTTATGTTTCTTCCTCTTTTTCTACATTTATATCTCCTACTTGTTACGTCTTTTTTCTTTCTTTCTTTCTTTCTTTCTTTCTTTCTTTCTTTCTAGATTACATTTCTTTCTTTCTTTCTTTCTTTCTTTCTTTCTTTCTTTTCTCTCCCTATCGTTCCTTGTCTCCTGTTTTTTTTCTTTCTTTCTTTCTTTCTTTCTTTCTTTCTTTCTTTCTTTCTTTCTTTCTTTCTTTCTTTCTTGCTTGCTTTCTTTATTACATTTCTTTCTTGCGTTCTTTCTTTCTTTCTATATTACATTTCTTTCCTTCTTTCTTTCTTTCTTTGTAACTTTCTTTCTTTCTTTCTTTCTATATTACAATTGTTTCTTTCTTTCTTTCTTTCTTTCTTTCTTTCTATATTACATTACTTTCTTTCTTTCTAACTTTCTTTCTTTCTTTTTATATTACATTTCTTTCTTTCTATATTACATTTCTTTCTTTCTTTCTTTCTTTTCTCTCCCTATCGTTCCTTGTCTCCTTCTTTCTTTCTTTCTTTCTTTCTTTCTTTCTTTCTTTCTTTCTATATTACATTTCTTTCTTTCTTTCTAACTTTCTTTCTTTCTAACATTCCTTCTTTCTTACTTTCTTTCTTTCTTTCTATATTACAATTCTTTCTTTCTTTCTTTCTTAATTTCTTTCTTTCTTTCTAACATTCCTTCTTTCTATATTACATTTCTTTCTTTCTTTCTAACTTTCTTTCTTTCTATATTACATTTCTTTCTATATTACATTTCTTTCTTTCTTTCTTTCTTTCTTTCTTTCCTATCGTTCCTTGTCTCCTGTTTTCTTTCTTACTTTCTTTCTTTCTTTCTATATTACAATTCTTTCTTTCTTTCTATATTACATTTCTTTCTTTCTTTCTTTCTTTCTTTCTTAATTTCTTTCTTTCTTTCTTTCTAACATTCCTTCTTTCTATATTACATTACTTTCTTTCTTTCTAACTTTCTTTCTTTCTATATTACATTTCTTTCTTTCTTTCTTATATTGCATATCCCTTTTTATTTTATTTTTTCTTACATTTTCTCTTTCTTTCCTTCTTTCTTTGTTCATTCTTTCTAACTGTATTACATTATTCTCTTTCTTTCTTTTTTCTTTATTTCTTTTTCCTTTTTTCTTCCTATATTACATTTTTCTCTTTATTTCTTTTCTTTCTTTTCTTTTTATTAATTTTTTCTCTTTTCCTTCCTTTTCTCTTTATTTCCTTCTTTCTTTCTTTTTTATTACATTTCTTTCTCTCTATAATACATTCCTCTCTACAGTACATTTATTCCTATTTTAATTTTTTTCTATTCTACATTCTTTCTTTCTAGATTAAATTTTCATTCCTGAATATTACATTTCTTTCTTTCATTCTTTGTACGTTACATTTCTTTTTCTTTACATCGCTTTCTTTCTATATTTCATTCCTTTTTCTATTTTACATTTCTTTCATTCTTTCTTACTATATTATATTTTTCGCTTTATTTCTTCTTTCTTCTTTCTTTCTACAATAAATTTCTTTATTTCATTCTTTCTTTCGTTCTATGTTACATTTCTCTCTATCGTTCTTTCTTTCTTTTTTTCTTTATCGCTCTTTCTTCCTATATTTCTCTCTTAATTTCCTTCTTTCTTTCTTTCTTTCCTTTCTTTCTTTCTTTTTTTCTTACATTTTCTCTCTCTTTCCTTCTTTCTTTTTTCTTCTTACTTTCTATATTACATTTTTCTCTTTCTTTCTTTTTCTTTCCTTCTTTCTTTTTCCTTTCTTTCTTCCTACATTACATTTTTCTCTTTAGTTTTTTCATTCTTTCTTTTTATATTACATTTTTCTCTCTCTCTCTCTTTCTTTTCTTTTTCTTTCTCTCTTCTCTCTATATTACATTTTTCTCTTTTTCTTCCTTCTTTTTCTTTCTATATTATATTTCTCTTTCTCTTTCTTGTTTTCTTTCTATCTTTTTCATTATATTTCTCTCTCTCTTTCCTTTTTCTGTTTTCTTTCTTTCTTCCTATATTACATTTTTCTCTTTCTTTCTTTCTTTCTTATATTGCTTTTTTTTCTTTCGAAGCTACATTTCTTTACTTACACTTTTTCTCCACTTTATCGATCTTGTTTTGTACATTACTTTTTTCTTCTTTTCTTTTGTTCATTTTGTTATATTACGTTTCTTTTATTCTTCTTCTCTTTACAATATACTCCAATCATTCAGCAAATTTCATTCCATTCTATTTACGTTTCTTACATTTCTACATTATGACTTTTTTTTTTTTTCTTTTTTTCTTTTTTCTTACATTTTTTTCTTTTTTCTCATATTTTTTTATATTCTCAAACTTTTCTGGATGTTTTGGTCCTTTCTTTCAGTTTCTTTAGACGTTATTTCTTTTCCAATCGGTTTTATTTTCTTTCTCATTATTTTCTATATTTTAGTCTTTCTATCTTTTTTCCTTTTCTTTTTCGGCATATAAGGGAAGGATTATATTGAATCACTTGCGTGGTCTGCTGCGAGAAAAGTTGGTTTTCTCTCGCCAGAATCTATTCTACATATTTACAAGTCTACCATTCATTCATCAAATATTGCTGTCAAATCTGATATGTGCCTTCTGTTCTCTCTATGTAGAGATTCTAGATAAAAAGCAAAAATGAATCTGCAATATTATTGGTCATCTCTGCTTCAGTCACTTTTTCTAGAAATAATTTAATGATATTTATTTTGATAAACTTTCCTTTATGGTACGTAGACTTTATGAATTTAAGCACTGTACTAGATTGGCAGCTAGGCCTCATCATTTCACAGTTAAAATAGCTACATATGACCGTAAGTTCGGGGCTAACACTTGATTTTCCCATATTTTTCGCTCGTGGAAATCTGTTTCGATGTTATGCTTTCCAGTCAACTTTGATTTCAATATAGTTAAATGCTATTTGAATCGCTTTGTTTTGTCGCCTTAACTCATTGTTTTGTTCAGTCCATTTACTAATGCTTCTTTATTCTCATATTCTTTTATTCTCATATTCTTTATTCTCAGATTCTTTATTCTCAGATTCTTAATAATGTTTCTTTATTCTCATATTCCCTCAATCCTTGGGATTTAGTGACTATATTTTCTTGCGAGGATGAAATGATTAGAAGATACAGAAGTTTTATTAATATTTCTTTTCTGTTTTTTACTTCTTTATTCTTTTTTTTTTTCGTTTCTACATTTACTTACCAAATGATTTTTTCTACATATTCATTCTTGCGGTCTTCCTTTTCTTCCACATTTCTTTTCTGTTCTTCCTTTCTTTTATTCTTTCTTTTTCTTTCTTTCTTTTTTCTTTCTTTCTTTCAGTCTTTCTTTCCTTTTTCTTTCTTTCTTTCTTTCTTTCTTCATTCATTACTTCCTTTTTCCTTCTTTCTTTCTTTCTTTCTTTCCTTCTTTCTTCCTTTCTTTCTTTCTTTCTTCATTCATTCATGTCTTTTTTCTTTCTTTCTTTGCTTCCTCCCTTCTTTCTTTCCTGCTTTCTTTCTTTCTTTCTTTCTTTCTTTCTTTCTTTCCACCCTTCCTCTTTTCATTTGTTCCTTCATTTTTCTTTCTTTCTTTCTTTCTTTCTTTTTTCTTTCTTTTTTCTTTCTTTCTTTTCTCTTTCTTTCTTCTCTTCATTCATTCATTCCTCTTTCTTTCTTTCTTTCTATCATTCACCCCTTCCTTTCTTCTTTCTTTCTTTCTTTCTTTCTTTCTTTCTTTCTTCATTCATTCTTTCCTTTTCCTTCTTTCTTTTTCTCTTTCTTCATTCATTCCTTCTTTCTTTCTTTCTTCATTCATTACTTTCTTTTTCCTTCTTTCTTTCTTTCTTTCTTTCCTTCCTTCTTCCTTTCTTTCTTTCTTTCTTCATTCATTCATGTCTTTTTTCTTTCTTTCTTTGCTTCCTCCCTTCTTTCTTTCCTGCTTTCTTTCTTTCTTTCTTTCTTTCTTTCTTTCCACCCTTCCTCTTTTCATTTGTTCCTTCATTTTTCTTTCTTTCTTTCTTTCTTTCTTTTTTCTTTTTTTTTTCTTTCTTTCTTTTCTCTTTCTTTCTTCTCTTCATTCATTCATTCCTCTTTCTTTCTTTCTTTCTTTCTATCATTCACCCCTTCCTTTCTTCTTTCTTTCTTTCTTTCTTTCTTTCTTCATTCATTCTTTCCTTTTCCTTCTTTCTTTTTCTCTTTCTTCATTCATTCCTTCTTTCTTTCTTTCTTCATTCATTCCTTCCTTTACCCTTCTTTCTTTCTTTCTTTCTTTCTTTTGTCATCGCTTTATTTTTTCCTGTTTTATAACATTGTCTTTGGATGATTATTACAAAAGTCTTTCTTTTCTAAATCTTTTAATGACAATTTCATTTCAACATTTAGTATCAAAGATATCATCTGATTTGTTGACAAATGAAGCATTTTTAAAACTTCTATGTCGCTATAAGCAAATATCATTTTTCATATCCATCTCATATACTTTGTTTTACTTTACTTAATAATATGAAAAAGTGATTAAATCGAATATTTTTCCTTACAACATACTTCTACTTCAGCGTAGATAAAATACAGATGTTATTTTCAGATTTTTAATCAACACTTTCTCACAGACATGCCGTTGCTTCCCTCTGTCTTTTCTACAAGTATTTTCAGGCAACTTCTTCAATGAACGACTTTCGCTGGTATCCCAACTGCGTGAATTTAAGCGTGCTACTAGGTTGGCATTTCGGTCCCAGCCTTTCACTGTCGAAAGGATTAAATGTAGTCGTCTCTTCTATTCGAACAGATTCTTACTTCGAACTTCCCACCTGTGGAACTCTCTTCCTATCACTTGCTTCCCTGATAGCTATAGTCTTCAAATATTCAAATGTAATGTCAATCGATATATTCTGATTGCTTTATCTCGATCCACGTCCTTTCCCAAACACCCCTCTTTAGGCTTGTTCTCACCCTCTTTAACCCCTTTGCGTGTTAGTGGCACTCCCACCTTGCTTGGGGTGATATGCTTATCAAAAAAAGAAATAAAAAAAAAAAAAGAAAAGAAAAAACTGTAAAATCCATTTTCCTAAAAAACTTTTAGCAACACTGGCATAATTTGCACAGAAGTGCTTCGAGAAAGGCCTGAATGCAAAGTGTATTGGAATAGTTTTTTGCTGAAGGATCTCAGTTCTGGTCAATAAATTTCGATCATTATGTTGCAATATTGGAATAAATTTATATCAATAAACCTTTTTTGATGCTTGAAAACGAATCTATATGAAGGTACTTGACATTATGTGAGGGCACTATCCGATTTCTACTGGGTAACGCTGTCCTCAACACCCACCGCGGCTGTAGAAAGTTTGTAAAAAAATTAATCTTGGTTTTCTGTCTACTCTTTATTGTCAAAATCCTGTCTTTTTAATTGGAGTCGATATCATAAACAATGATTGATTGGTTAGTTATTGGTTATTTAATACCGAAATCTAAATAGGATGCAACTAATTTTAATGTTTTGGGAGATAATAAAGTTCTAGTGATACAAGTCTTAATAATTAGCACAAAGACGGGAGATGAAGAGGTGAATTCCTCCCTTTCCAAAGAGTATTTGTGCGCAGGTTTCATCTTCACACGAATATTCCAATATTCGTGTGAAGATGAAACAGAACTAATGCTTTTAATTTAATTATAAAATTAAATTTAAAGTTTTCAGCTTCAGTTTTTGAAACATGGTTATTACTGTGTAGCGAAAAACATATTTTAAATCAGTCAATTTATAATATATATATATAGAGAGAGAGACAGAGACAGAGACAGAAAGACAGATAGAGAGTGACAGAGAATGGGTGAGATAGAGAGAGAGAGAGAGAGAGAGCGAGAGAGAGAGAGCGAGAGAGAGAGAGAGAGACTGCATTTTTCAATGTATGTCCCCCATCATTTATTATCTGAGATAATTGCATTTTGTAAACAATCAACATGATGTGGTTTATATGTTGAGTTATACATTTAACAAATACTGGGACATTCCTGTTGTTGCTTGTTGTGGTCTTTTTCCAAATTTGATTTAATGTAACTTCAATCAAAATGTTCATAAATTATAGCCTTGTTTATTTTCTAAATACAAACCTGTTTAACATTAACAATACTTTCTTGTTTTGCTTGTTGTTATTTTTTGTTTTTTTACCTTTTACTCTTATGAAAAAACACAATACTGTTTATAACCACAACAATAAACTGTTGATACACGTTTTACAAAATGAATCTACTTTCTTTTAATCGACTGAAAGAACCTTTTTTTTTACCTCTAGTAGAGTGACTCATTGCACCTTCTCAGGCTGACATTTTCAGCTTTCATGAAATGGAAAATTATGCTGTTAAGAAAGTTGGTTCACTGTGTCAAGCTAGACAATTTTTCTTGTAGTTCATTTTTGAGTTTAACTGCCAATTTGACCATATCGAACCAATCGGACTTCCCATTTAAACAGGAGTAAATACTTATGTCATCACCATCGATACCAAATTGAAAGCTGAGGACATTAGGAAGGTCACTGATGAAAATAAAATGAAGAAACATCAATGAAAGAAATAATAAAACTAGATGCAATCTATAATATAAAAACGTCTTCTTCTCTGTCCATCACACATTCTCTGCATGTGAATTTACATATACATAAGTAAAGCATATGCCCGTGTTTTGCTTGAGTGAATTATATATAGCTGTCTATATTTCTGAGATGAGGTATTATGTACATTATTTACATTATTCGCACTATTGTTCTTATCTTTGTCGCCATATTTATCACAACGTTTCGGCCGTTGTACGCTCCGGCCTTCTTCAGGGGGTTGGAATGTCAAATTGAACCCTTTATTTCGCTCACTGGGGTAGACTGTTCTAGTTCCACGTGCTATGTCTAATGGATGTCAGTTATCAGTTATCTCCTGTTAATTCACTTCTCCAAGTTCTCCACTGCCTTAACCGAGTATTGAACTAACACACTTTGTGTCCTGACACTGAATCTGACCAAAGCTTTTATCCACTTCAGGACACAGGGCACAGTGAATAAAGAACATGGAAAGTGGAACGTGGACTGCGAAATAAAGGGATTCATTTCGATATCTGAAGAAGGCCGGAGCGTACAATGGCCGAAACGATGTGATAAATATGGCGACAAAGATGAGGACAACAGTCCGAATAATGTAAATAATGTGAATTTCATGTACTTATTCAATTTAATGTACACACAAGCATATGTATGCATACACATGTGTACACAATTTGACAGAGTTTGAAATAAGACACTTCTCACTCAGTCTAGACAACACCTACAATGGGTTGAGCAATAAATGTATCTATATATCTATGCTTATGACACAACTATTTGCTCCTGTCTTAATAGTAATTCTGATCAGGTCAATAAAGAAAAATTGGGGGCTGATCTAAAAAAAAACCCTGCAATCTAGTGTTAACTGGGACAATGAATGGCTTGTTAATTTTAACGCTTCTTTTTAAAATTCCTTTAGTGTGGGTGATGATAATATCTACGAAAATGACTCATTGCGCTTTCTCCGGCTAACGTTTTCAGCAGTCATTAAGTTGAAAGAGTATATATTGAATCAATTGCTAAGACTGCTGCAGCTAAGAAAGTTGGTTCACTGTGTCATGCTAGACAATTTTTCTTGTAGGTCACTTTGAAGATCAACTTCCAATTTGACCATATCGGACTTACTATTTAAACAGGAGTAAATACTTATGTCGTCAGCATAGATACGGATTTTGAACTGATTACACCGGGAAGGTCGTCGATGAAAATTCGAAACATCGATAGAGAGCTGGGCGACAACTTCTTTAATGCAAAAAAAGATTTAGAAGAGTGGCCGTTCAAGATAACTCCCATCTCGCGATTTGATAATAAAGATTAAATTATATCAAAACTTCGTCTAGAAGTACCCAAACTTTTCAACTTGTGAAGAAAACTATTATGCCAAACACTGTCAAAATAAGATAGGAGTTAATGTTGAAAAGGTTTTTTGAAATTGGGCCGCTTACGATTACACTTCTGTACCTGCTACATCATTATTTCCTGCGTCAGTTTTCCCTTATACGGATGTGTGCTCTCAGAAGACTCGCTGCTTAGTATCGGTGAAGACAGGAAGCGGGCACGAAACCAAATAATTTGCTAGTGAATAAATACTTTTGAATGTAGAATTATGTATATTACATCGTTTTTTATGTTATTTATTTGCAAAAATCTGATCTAATTATGTTTGTGTTGACTTCTTCTTTGACAGTGCGTCTAAACTGTTTAGTTTGTGTATTTCAAAAACGTATTTTGAATTCTAGATAACACTTTAGATAGCATAGAGCATTATGCAGCTCAGCCGCAGGGAAATCAACTTCTGTCCGTAGAACTCGCCACTGCTTTCGTTCATAATAATTACATTTCGTCCCATTGGATCAAACATCCACGTAAAGAAAAATCGTGTTATATATTTTTGTAAATATTTCAATATTAAATTGTGAATGATTTTCATTTTCATCTGATATTGCTACGATAGAGGTCGCCTTGCATTCGAAATATGCAAAGTAAGTTATGCCAATCGGAAATAACAATGACGCCTCGTATGGCTTGAAAGAAAAAAAAATCCAAAATTTAGATTAAAAAAACGAACGGAAGAAAAGAAAAAAAAAAGCCGCTAGTAAAAAATTGAATAATAAATCATCTAAGAAATTTTGATGATTTAAGATTATTAAATATTGTTTCATCAGATTTTATTTACATACGAATGGTCATTAGGATAGATCGATTTTAGAACTGTGTTATTGCACTTAATTTAAAAGTTGCTACCTGATAGGAAAATAAAATGACGCAAAATAGAATTTTCCAGATCCTTACAGTTTTGAGGAAACCAGTTTGGGGATTAAGTTTATGTTCAAAATGGTGGCGTTGTAATTTCATTCCGTTGATCAATGAAAACCTTATAGCACAACCATATAAAATTTTTAATTTTCTGATTTATATAGACAAGAGACATTATTACTAATATTTTATATAGACAAGAACATTATTACTAAATGATTGTCTCATCAAATAAGACCTTCATTTGTTTCAAAGTAAAATTATATTGAACAACTTATGATGGAATATATTATACAGTATAATAGTTCTAGTGCGATGTCCACTAAAATGCAAATTTACAACATTTTGTTTTATAATTTGTTCCGAGTATTATTATGGTATTATATATATTTTTATTGTTTTTTTTAGTAAATATGATCTAACAAATGATCTAACGAATCTTAGTCATTGAGTAGTCTTTTTTGTAATCTTTTACACACTTTTTACTTATCGAATACAGTATAAAATATTGCATATTTTGCATGTGGTGATTCATAATTAGAATTCTGCTTTGAAAAATATTTTCCTTTCAATGTTTCGAATATGAAATATATCATCTTTATTTATTCTTGAAACATTAAATTTTGAATTTAATTTCTATGCAAAAATCTGTAGAAATTAGGAATTTCTGTAAATTTTTTTCATATGATATTTATGAAAAAATACTCAAAAACCTTGTAAAAGCTATAAATCTAATTTTTAGTGTCAATGCTTATCAAATTAAACCCCAGCCTGCACATCGAAACATAAAAACTAGCAATGACACTCACTTTTTTTTCTTCTGCGCTTTGGTGTCATTAAGTTTTAAATCGAGTTCACCTGAAGCAAGACAGTAAAGCCACTAAGATACAAGTGAATATTGGGTGCGGTAGAAATAGAAACAAAAATATTACCTTATTTCCCGGCTTACAAGAGGCTGCGGCTTGGAAGACGCACCCTAATATTGGAAAGAAATTTCCAAGAAAAAAAGTCATTCTTATACAACATATTCACCATGCGTCCTTAACATACTAACGCCACGTATGGTTTACATTAATCACTCGTCCGAATTTATTTGTATGGCAATGACATATTAGTCAAGAGCAGAACTTCTCCCACCTTTGCTAGTAAAAAGAGAATTATTTATAGAAAAGTCACGGGGCGGGGGGGGTGCATCCTTACGGCAGCGGGAAAATTATTGAAGCCGAGACGCCAGATCAAGATCAATAATATTGCTGTTTCTTATTTGGATTTTATCAAGGAGTTAGTGAAAAATAGCGGGGTACTCTATGTGGCATCAATATTCTAAACAGAGACGGAGGACAGACTTATAGATTAGACACCTCTGAACGTTGGACGTCAGGTTTTATATCTGACAAAGCTCTTTATTGATGGAGGTTTCCTTCCTAATTTTTTGTTTAAGGTACTTAGGAAAGTCAATATCCTTCTCAGATCATTATTATATCTTTTATTTAGATAGTTTAGAATATGGAGCCATGCACATTATTCATATGAAAGTCTTCATCTGACGAGCCTGTTTAAAAACATAATTCGAGTGCTCAGGTTAATATTTTATAGAATTGCATTATGTGGCTTTGGAAAAAAATTACACCATTGTTCAAATTAATTGAAACAAAGCAAATAATTGCGTTATTATTTACTTTTTTTCGTATTTTCCAATGAAACATGACCCAGTGCACATGTTAGTACTTCGTATGTCCATGGCATGAAGTCGTTCCTTGCAGATTGACCACAGTTTCTCGATTTGATTAAAATCAGAAGAGTTTCCGGGCTAATCTATAGTACTTTGATTTGCTCACTGGTAAGGCTTGCCAGTGTGTTTGTGCAGCGTTACACTTTTCGTACGCTTCCTTGGAGTAATATCTATCGCAGACAATGACCGTAAGACAACTAATCGATAATCGAGACAGTAGTATCTGGGCATGTTAAAAATCTGATGCAATCACGGATGACGCTATATTTTTCAAGTCCAAACAAATTTCATCATACACCCCGAAAATAGATTCGTATTACTGCAAATGACCTAATCTGAGGAAAAATAGAGATTACACCTTTTCACTCCAATGGGGTCTTAAAATGACCATATGGTGAAAGAAAGGAAACTAAAGCGCTTGTTTCAATTAATTTGCTCAATTTGTGTACATGAAGCAGAGCATATCCTCTGTTCAATCTCCTTATCTACTATAGTAAGTTTGTTTTAACTAATCCATACAACGACGTTTTTAAACTTTTTAGTATTATTTCCACATCCTGTACTCTTATGATGTAGTGTAGTTGCTACCATTGCTTTCATTCCAATTCCAGTTGACAGTCTCTGTTCTACTATTCGGAACACTTGGTAAAGATTATTGATACTTCTAAAATCCCCGATTCTTATTCGGTAATCAAATCAAGATGTTCTAATGGACTTTAAAAAAAAGTCTCGTGAAGTCAGCTCAGAAAAGAAAGCAGACGTTTGATGTTCGTTTTTTTTTTGGAGTGTTGCTTTTTTAAAATTAATGGAGGCTAACTTATATTTTTGCGCTTGTCAAAATTTAGAAGAAATTAACTTTTTTTTTCTAGTTTAGATTGTATCTAAGAAATACTGTATTTTCTTTCTTTCTTTCATTTTTCTGGACGAATGGTTTCATAATAGATTTATTTCTGACAGGTGATATTTTAAAATTGTCAAAACAAAACAAAAAATACTTGTCCGCCATTTTAGTTTGTCGTTATTGCTACAAAATAAAAGATATAATAAATGCATTTGCAAAATATACTTCGATGAAATCAGATTTGTCATTGATTATTTATCCAATGTCAAATCTTACATTTGAAAAAAAGGCTTCTGATGAATTTAGATAAGAGAAGGAAAAATAAAATATTTTCTCGTTCATCATGTGTATTTCGAAAGTGTATTCACCGCAGAAGAGTAGCGTTGATTAGGAACAAATATTATTCCACATGATTGTAAGAATCTGTGATTATTACGAAAGTGGTAACTATTTATAAAGTTAAAAATAAAACACAAAGTTCCAGCCAAAATTTCAGTGAATTTTGCAATAAAATGTTACTTAATTTAATACCTAATATTTACTTTCTCGTTAAAAGTTTTCCTTTTTTCTGATGCCAGATGATAGCTCCCAAAAATTGCTGATCATAAACTGCTTCGGCAAAAGTGTATAAGAATACTGCGCAAGAAATTTTGTCTATCAAATTTTATGGATAGAGAATGATATGAATACAGAGATCTCTATTACACGTAGTTTGGCTCCAGTAATAAAACAAATTTCGTTCATTTTTACCTGACAGTTGCCTGAAAGAGAAAGCGTAAGTTATAATTTGAAACTTCTCCCTTTAATAAAGAAATAAGCAAAATCATATGCTGTACCAGCTAATATCTATAACCTTGTGCAAATTAATTGAAACAAAACAAAAAATTCCGTTATTATTTACTTTTTTCTTATGTTTCCAATGAAACATGGCCCAGTTCACATGTAAGTACTTCGTATGTGCATTCTACAAAGTCTTTCGTTGCAGATTGACCACAGATTCTTGATTGGATTTAAATCAGGAGAGTTTCAGAGATAGTCGATAGTACTTTGATTTGCTCACTGGTTAGGCTTGCCAGTGTGTTCGTGCAGCGCTACAATTTTCGTTCATTTCCTTGGAGTAACGTCCATCGCAGACAATAGCCGTAGGACAACTAATCATCAATCGAGACAACAGTGTCTGGGCGTGGTTAAAATCAGTTGCAATTACTAATAATAATATTAATAGTAATATTTTTCAAGGCCAAACAAATTTCATCATACCCCACGGAAATAGATTAATATTACTGCACACCTTTGCAAATGATATAATCTGTGGAAAAAATAGAAATCAATTACCCCTTGTCCATGTTCAAAGTTAATATTATTAAATGTTCGTTTGTTTGATTTTATTAATAAGGCTTCCATTATTTTTAGCCTTGGACATAATATCTTGACCACGTTTTGAAAAATGAAAACATTTCATCAAATATACATACCAA
Organism: Acanthosepion lycidas; assembly: GCA_963932145.1. Classification (NCBI taxonomy): domain Eukaryota; kingdom Metazoa; phylum Mollusca; class Cephalopoda; order Sepiida; family Sepiidae; genus Acanthosepion; species Acanthosepion lycidas. The sequence goes on from OZ010583.1 coordinate 12,740,252, forward strand.
AAACTATTTCTTATTTTAACAGTTAAAATATAATCCTTGAAAATGACTAAATGTATAGCCGAAAGTGCTCGGATAAAAAGAACATTCGGTCAGTTTTTATATAATTTATCATTCGAAACGAAAAAAAATATTAGATCGCATGAGAAATTGTATATAAAACTAAATACGAGCACCTTGTCTGTCGTTTTCAATGAAATGTGCATGAAATAAGGATTGCTGCATAAATACACACACACACGCACGCACGCACACACACACACACACACACACACACATATATATATATATATATATATCAACAACATATAGGTCATTTAATGGCGAAATTTAATTTTAATTTCTTTTATAAAAAAATGTATTGCTGGTAATTTTTTTACTCTGAGACTGTAATGCTAGTAATTTTACCATGAAAATGTTTACACATTCATCATGTTTTTACCCCAGGTTGGGCGTATACTCTTTGTCCATAGATGGGAGCCTAATAGATACTACCACCCTAGTCAGAGTGGACGTCGAACAAGAGCAATCAGAAACCTTGCTGCCAGTTGTAGTTTATCGTCATATCCTGGATGGCTGTCACGTTGTAAGCCCCCAGAAAGAATGTTTCTCCGATCACTACCATCTTAACATGTTCAAGTCTAGGGCCAACCTTTATCGATCCTATAAATTCTCATAATATTCCCCTCTTACTTCCTCCGTGTACGCTCTAATCTTAGTTATTTAACTTAAATGTCTCTTCGTCGTTGAATTGGGTCAACACCTGTAATAATAATTGTTATAAGCTATTGTTATTGTAAAGACCAGCCAAGTCATCATGTTGGAAATAACAGTCCCCTGGGAAGAAAATATGGACGAAGCTCACGAAAGGAAGCTTGGGAAATATTTACTGATTGTAGAGGGATGTAAAAGACGCGGTTGGCGAGCTCAGTGTGAACCGATTGAAACCGGTTGCAGAGGCTTTGCTGGATGATCTCTATGTAAGATGTTGCCAAAATTAGACGTAAAAGGTTTGGTCAAAAACAAGGTTGTTCGTTCAATAACATTGGCAGCAGAAGTGGCTTTTAGATGGCTTTGGTTAAAAAGATCAAGTGATTGGCAGTCAGTAAGGAAATGAAAGGAAGTTCCGGTTGATACATATATATTTTTTTTGTTGCTGGGTGTGGTCTTCGGTATGACCTAAAACTACACCCGACAATGCATAGGGGACATAATAAAGGTACCCTGAACCATTGCTATCTACGGCTGATCCCTGGGTAATATCTAGCATCTGTTAGTCCCCCTACCAGGGTTAAGGTATTTATCTATTTATTTATTTTTTTTTGTTAGATGTATGTGCTGGTGTGTGTGTGTGTGTGTGCCTAGTGGCATTGATATATGTGCTCTTGTGTGTAAATCATATAGGTAGGGGGTGGTCAGGGAAGGAAAAAGAAAGAAATGAGAAGGAGGAAAACGAAATATTTTCTTTTCTCTTTTCCTTTTCCTTCGGCGGACGATTAACTTGAATGAAAATCGGATAAATGTAAGAAGATTGTGAGGCTTCAGCGCATTTCTCTGTGTGCGTGCGAGTGTGTATATGTCTCACTGAAGGGCATCGAATCGGTACTTACCACTTCAAGTCAAGCATGCCGCCATATTGCTTATGATATAGAAATTGTTGCTGCGTGTGTCTCTTTTTTATGGAAGAGCGCACATTACTGGTGAACCGGAAGTCATCCTGGATGGACAATAAATTGCCAAGAAGTGTCGCATGGTGTGTACTTCGGAAGATGGAAAAAATTGTAGCTAACGGAAGCTACACAAGTCGATACCCGATCAGTATCGACTGTGTAACCGTGGAGAGGGGTTATGATGTAGAAAGACCCGATAACTAATGAATCTTGGCTAGAAACATCACTAATGGTGTGTACTAAAGCATACAATAGATGTATTTTAAGAAATTATTAATCGCTTCTTGTACATATTTTACAATAAAAACTTTCTAATAGATATGCATATGTAAGGAAAACTGTCTATATGATTCGGTACTATAGACATTTTAGGAAACCTTGAAATATTTCATCTGGGAATAAATGGAGATTTCTTTATAAATCTTAGGCCTTTTTTAAAGAGAAAATATACATTTAGTTAATACTCAATAGAAATATTTATTTATTTGATATATTTCTCATCATGACTTTCTCCATTAGGATGTTTTATTTTTGACTACCCTGGCCTCTGCCGTATAATATTTACTAAATATTTCGTGTCAAAGCATCTCCACATACATTTCTCTTCGAATATATAAAGACCTCATTGCAAATATAATTCCTTTTATTTTTCGATAGGAGGTCCATCCCGTAACCTCTATTCAGAGTTTTAAAACAAAAGACTGTTTCGTAAGCTTGGAAGGTTGCTGAAAAAAAAAGAAGAAAATATCCATTTATTGTCTGATACGATTTATCAAAATCCCGTTAAATTAGGCAAGGTAAAGAGAGGATAGTGGAACGATGGAATTCTTCTATATATCAGCCCCGAGCCGTTAAATTAGCAATTCTATTCGTAAGCTCTCATTTATCAAAGACACGTGATGGCGAAGTCAAAATATGCGCCATTTTGTTTTTCTAATCATGACTTTCCTTCTTTCTTTCTTTCTTTCTTTTGTTTGTCTCTGTCTCCATACCACGAGTAAGTCGTATTTTTCCAGCAGCATCGTTCTTATTGGTTGACAAGTGGGTATATTTCTCCTGCGAGGTAATTCGATTGATGAATCACCGTCATGAAGCGACGGGGAGACAGACATAGACACACATGGACAGAGAGAAAAAAAGACACAGAGAAAAGAGTGAGAAAAGAGAGCGAGAGGGAAGATTGAAAAGAAGAGATAGAAACAAGACAATGTATGAAAAATATCGAAAAAGAGAAAATAAATACACACACACACGCACACAGACATATATATATATATATATATATATATATATATATATATATATATGAAATAAACATATAAAAAAGATCTTATTAACGAGTTGTAAATTTAAATGTTAGGTTTTGAACGAAACTTTAACGTGTTCAGAATTTCTAATTTGAAATTTATGATCAGCTTCTATTCTGAGGGATATAAATGCGGTATTTGACGACAGTGTCAACAGATTTATCGAATATCTGACCTGACCAGTGATTTGTTGCGAAACTCTGAAGTCGGTTAATAAGACCATTGATTATTTCTCGATTAATTAAATACCCCACATCTCTCTCTCTCTCTATTTTGGTATTATATATATATATATATATATATATATATATATATATATATATATATATAATACCAAAATGTAATTGGTAGAGATTAGTCCAAAAAAGGCATTTCAGTCTATATGTGGGCTCAGTGTATGATACAGACCAAATTATAAGAATAATTATGAAAAGACCTTAAAATCCATAGTCAGTAATAAATTTATTTCGATGAATATAAGCATATTAATCTCATCAAACCGACTACATTTTATAAAAGAGAATTTAAAGTATTTCCTAATTATTCTTGCACACACACACACACACACACACACACACACACGCATATATATATATATATATATATATATATATATATATATATATATATATATATATGTTTGTGTATGTGTGTGTGTGTGTGTGAAAATATATAGAAAATAGGAAAGAACTCGTTAGGTAAACAATCCAAAATTCTTTAGTATTTTTGTCTTGATTTAAAAAAAAAGTGCACGATACAAAAGTAGAGCCTAAATTCCAAACGATGGAACAGAGCTTTGTAGTTCAATTTAATTCTAATAATTATATTGAAGTTTTCGGCTCTTGTTTTGAAACATGAGAACTCTTATATAGCGAAGGAATCACATTTTTAAATGAATAATTATATATATATATATATATATATATATATTGCCATCCTAATGAAAATCCAACTCATATGAGCTGGGCATCTTTCTCGTATGAGCGATAGAAGACTTCCAAAACAAATACTCTGTGGGCAGCTGTTGAATACGGATTGAGGAAGACCTTTGACCTCACTTCAGTTATATCAGAGAGTGAGTAAATATATCAATGGAGGAAAGCATATACAGGTAGTGGTCAAAATAAATAGGACGCACAGGTATCCTTACCTTAAATAAACAGGGCACAAAGATGTCCTGATCGGAAGGAAATGCGTGAGTGCGTGTGTACATGCCGGATGAGGTGTGACCACACGAAGTTGCGTCGGCACATGGTCGGAAGTGGCATGGCCGGAAGGGGCATAGCCACGAGAGTTTGCACAGAAAACATAACGGAAGAAGGTGTAGCCACGTAAAGTTTTGTGCGTGTCCAAATGTTATAAAAACGGTCCAACGCTTGGCCTGAGAAAGAGGCTGGCTAGAGATTTACCAAAGATTCTTACCTCCGTTAATTCCTGTCTGCACAATCCTAACCTCTGTGATTTTGCCTCAATCTACCCAATTGCCGCAACACGAGCAATAAAGCTATTTATATATTTTTGTATATAAGTCGTTCGTCACCGTATTGTAGTCCAGCAGCAATATACAACACAGCTACTAAAAAGCAGTTCATTTGGAAGACCATTCTGCATTACAAAGACATCATGCAGCAATGCCCTTTCCTCCTCGGAAAACAAAAGCGTCAGAGAGAAGTATCTGATGCCTGTTCTGCTTTTATACAAAGGTTTTGACTTGGTCAACTTGAACAAAGCGCTCATCAGCGTGCAAATATTAAAGAAAGTTGGCAG
>OZ010583.1:12749992-12772492 GCA_963932145.1 Acanthosepion lycidas
TATATTCGCTGTTTTTCACTTAATGGTTTTTTTAAAATTCAGGAATAATCTATCATTATTATATTGCTAGAGATGATTGACGATCAAAAGTCGTGAAACTGCCAGTCACCATGCAGTGTTTATGTAAATATCCATATTTCTACATAAGCCTTATTCCCAATGTTGTGAATATTTCATGGCATATCAACCTCAATGGGCTATTTAATGCCGACAATATTTTTTATTGCTGGAAATTTTGTTTTCAAAAATGTATTGCTGCGCATACTGTTTTTTATTCTTTCGAAAAATGGATTACTGGTAATGACCTCAGTTTCATGGTTAACTATTTGCCCTTATTTGGGACCCTAACTGGTGCTGCCACATGGATTCATGGTGGACCTAGGAAGACCAGCAATTAAGAGGTGGTTCTACGCTCTTCAAAACCTCCTGATCAGAGGCGTTGCTGTTGGATGTAGTATATTGTCTTACCCAGGACTCGGATGTGGTTTATCGTCTTACACAATACGAGGTTTTGTATCATTCGGCTCATTACTGGAATACAGTTAATTAATAACACGCACTTTTGTGTTTAAAGAGGTAAAAATACGCGGCGTTACATGTAAAAATACTAACGCAGCATTTGTGAAACATGATAAAAGAGTCGAAGATTGATGTTTTTACGGTTTGTCAACCTTTTGTAGTTTATTTAAGACCAGAAATATTTTTAGATTTTAAGAATAATGTTGGAGATAATAATGATTTACTGATAAAACTCTTGTGAATTAACCCATAGCTGCGGAAGAAGGCGTAGATTTCTACCTTTCTAAATGTTATTTCTTTCCAAAGGGTATTTCCAAATTGAATTTAACTAACCCAACTGAAATTGAAAAATCGACTCTCCCATTAAAAATTCCGAGTCATCATTCATTACATCCACCGCCCATCCAAGCTTACAGCTCCTTATATTCTCAAGCGGTGACTCACCTAGGTACTGACCAGGGCTGACGTTGCTTACCTTGGGTGATTCAACGTGATGTAGCCGTAAGCCGCTAAGAGTCGGAGAGAATATCAAATTTTAATAATAAACTAGAAAAAAATTTGTTATTATGAACGCCAAATAAAGTATCAATCAAGACTATGTACTAAATACAGAAAATTTTATAACAAGGTTAGGCAACACCCCCGGGCCCCGGGCCACATCCAGCCCACGAAGGATTTTTGTCTGGCCCGACAGCTTAACCGGAGAGCCAAGATAATTCTTACTTTCAGGATCCAGAGGGAATTGTCAAATTAGCATTTTTAGTGGACATCATGATCCACATGAACATTTTGAATCTGAAGCTTCAAAGAAAGAACAATCTTAGATTTAAGATGTTTTTGATCAAATTACTGCTTTTGAAAGAAAACTTTGACTGTGAGAATCTCAACTTCAGAAAGGAAACCGCTTTCATTTAGCAAATGTACAAAGTCACAAGAGAGACAATAATACCCGGCATCTTTGTAAGCTCTATTCAAGATTTGAGAAGCGATTTTTATTTCCATTTTGCCAACTTTCGGCCATATAGAAATCTATTTAGATTATTTACGAAACAAATGTGTAGTAAAGTGCAGACGAATATCAGTTGGAGATAATCGACTTACAATGCGACGAATTTTTGAAATCGAAATTTCAGTATGAATCCACTGCTGACTTCTACAATAAATGTGTATTGCCAAGCGGAAAATATAAAAGCATGCATTGAGAGAAGAGACGGTTATGTTTTTAGAGAGCAAAGACCAAGATATTTTTTTTTACTTTTGGGATTCACAGTGGATTGTCAAATTAGCTTTTTAGTGGAAATCACGATCGACATGAACACTTTGAATCTTAAGCTTCAAGGATAGAACAAGCTTAGATTTAAGATGTTTTTGATCAAATTACTGCATTTGAAAGAAAACTTTGACTTTGAGAATCACAACTTCAGAAAGAAAAAAAATATTTTCATTAACCAAACCTCCAAAATCACAAGCGAGATAATAATACCAGACATCTTTGTGAGTTTTATTCAAGATTTGAGAAGAGATTTTTCTTTCCGTTTCGCCGACTTCCGGCAATATGGAAATCAATTTGAATTATTTGGTAATAGATGTGGGGCAAGAGTCAGTAAAATATCAATTGGAGTTAATCGACGCACAATGCGACGAATTTTTTGAATCAAAATTTAATTACGAATCAACTGTTGACTTCTACAACAAAAATGCTTCGCCAAGCAGCAGATAAAAAAGCCTGTTGAATAATATGAAAATGACGGTATCATTATTTGAAAATACACGTGGTTGTGAACAACATTTTTCGAAAATGAAATTTACTAAATGTCCTTGTCTATATTTCTGAGATGAGATATTGTAATCATTTACACTGGTCGGACTGTTGTTCTCATTTTTATTGCCATATTCACTACGTTTCGGCAGTTCTACGTCCCGGCCTTCTTCAGGTGAGTGAAATTTCGAACTGAAACCTTTATAGAGATAGTTTGTTCGAGTTCTGCGTGCCAACAATTTTTTTTTATCCACCTCACGTAACTGACCACATATGGAGGGAAAATAGAAATAGCAGCTCCCTGTGGGATGAGGGTAAAAACAAAGACAGAGATCATCACTGGAAAACACGAAAGCTTAAGGAATCAGCGCATATACTTGCCCACAAAAATCTCCTGAGCCGGCCAAGCATAGAAATGATTACAATATGGGAACCAGTAATAAGGAGTGCGAGAGAAAAGCAATGAATAACAAGAAAATTTCAATATGAGCTATGGTAAAAATGATTAATGAGACATTAGGTTTATAAGTCCCCAAAAAATTATTACCCTAATGTCCTCAAGGACATGTGGTTCAGTGGATAAAACCGTTAGGTGGATCCAGTGACTTCACCCAAAAAGTGCATTATTAATGATAATAATAATAATGATAATAATAATAAAAATCGAAATCTCAAAAATGAGGCACATGGGAACATCAACAATCCCTGTTGTAATTAGAGCCCTAGGATTGGTTGGAAAAGATTCCAGTAGACTAATTGAAGGGTTCCCTAGAAGCCCATGCCTCAAAGCGATACAAAGAATTGTTCTCACAAGTACAGCCCACACTTTACGAAGGGCCGAAGGCCTTTACCTATGTAATTTTTTTTTTCTTTTTTGTCAGTGGAAAGTGCCATGATGGCATTTCTAACCTTAGGTCTCTTGGCGGGACCCGGAAAGAAATGTGTACACGCCAGATATCAAAGGAAATAAAAACAATAATAATAAGGTATTTATCCATGTAAAATGTGTGTGATCTAAGGTTGTTTTATTTTTATTACAAAATTTTCAGTGTGAATTGTTGTGATGTCATTTCTGAACTTAGGTTTCTGGTTGGGAGACGAAAAGAAATGAGTATACAACAGAAATGAAATGAAATAATAATAATAATAATATAGAATGGGCTAATATTGTATAAAATTACATGTATCTGACATGCTACAAAAATTCGATGAAGAAGATAACCGAACTTCAGAATAAACTAGTCAGATATAACCCTGCTCGAGAGAGCAATAAGTTGTTGCAACTATTATCAATCATGGCAGGGGCTTGAATAAATTTATTAAAATTAGGAGTTCGCATGTGAGGGCGCGTGTGTGCATGTCCTTCCTGATATATATATATATATATATATATATATATATATATATATATATATATATATATATATATATATATATGTATATATGTATGTATATATATATATATTTCAGAAAAGCCATATTACAGGAAAGTCACGTCAAGTCGGTGAGAAATGATTGAAGTCGAGATGCCATTATAGACTGAATTTTGTCAAGAATCTCGTGTTGTATAGTAGGAACACAAGACCAGATATGACGGCAATATTCAATGAACGGACAAATAATAATAATAATAATAATAATAATAATAAAATATAAAACGATGTAACTATCCTCTGGGACGTACCAATTCAAACTGACAGGGAAATAAAAGCCAACAGACTTGATAATATCATAAACAAACAAATTCAGGAATGTATGCGTATTGACATAGCAGTACTGTTGTGGGTCGTATGCTGAGTGAGGTGTATCAGAAGGTATATTTCTATAAGGTGAAAGTTATACATGTTTGCAATTTGGATTATCCCACAACAAATAGATTACACAAAGAACGTAAGGACAATTGCATAGCATGGAATGACTCAACAACGTGATTAGAGATCAACAATAGAGATTTTTATATACAATAAATACACATGGAAAGATAAACGAAATTTTTGTTGGTTTGGTAATGTTGTGAAGAATGTTCGTGCAGAATTGTGATAAGTAAACTCTGATGCTTTTGGCTTGTTATTAAAATTAAAATAATTTTTGTTTCTGCGTAGTAAAATATCAAAATGTATTGTTCAACTGTTAGTGTGTGTATGCGTGCGTTATTTATGACTCAGAATTAAAGTTGTTAAGAGTTTTTTGCCTTTAACTGAGAGGCTAAATTGATGAATGTACAATTACTTTGACTCTTTAAGTCAACTGTGGGTGATGAATATCCACGCGGACAATGGTTATTTGAATGCTGCGTTGAGTTTGTTGAGAAACTTTAAGTGTTTGCGAGTCAGTAAATTGAACAGCGTGGAGTTTGTATGGATCTCTTGAAATTTGATAACTGATTGACTTGAATTGAGTCATGTGTTTTTTTATATAGAGATGGGTGTTTAAAATTTGGCTCCAGGGACCTTAGGCGGGAAAAGGTTCTGTTGTGACTTTCCTACAGTTTTAACCAATAGAAGATTGAATTTTACTGAAACGAAATGTTGATTGGTTAAGGCTTTGTTTTATAGAAGGAAACATTTATTTCCAAAAGGGGTGGAAGGTTAATACGGAAGATTCCACAGTACCATCTGAGAGAACCATCTCAATGAAAATTATCGAGAAATTATCCAAATACAAGGGCCTGGAGATCGAGATTAACAGGATATGGGTAATGAAGACTGAGACTGTACCAATAATAATCGGAGCTCTGGGAAAAAGAATGGACAATTTTACTGACAGTGTTCCAGGTCACATCAACACAAAAGTTGCTCAGAAGATCGCCCTACTAGGAACATCCCAAAGTGCTATCAATTAAATGACAATTCTTCTACAGGGCCTAAGAACCATAGTTTGGACCTGGCTCTAGAGGATACAAAGCAGGAAACATAACACACAATAATAAAAAATAATAATATAACCTGTTAAGGTTGCATAAATTGTCATAGTTCTGATATGCTATAATAATTGCAGGAAGAAGTTAGGTGTATATCCGAATAAAGAATTCAGCTATATGTATTGGCCTGACAGTAATAATTTGTAATTATTATTAACCTTGACAAGGACTGGTATAAAGATATTAAAATTAAGTGTGTTTTTGTGTTTATGTTAGTGTGTGTGTGCGCGCCCTTCATGAGATAGAAGATGTAAGAGTAAAAACGAAGAAAAGCCTTACAAAAAAAAAAAAAAGAAAAAGAAGAAACTCCGAACAACTATATCAGTGTTTCCTTTTAAAATTGACGATTTTTTTTCAGAATTATAAATCGTTCTAAAGAATGTTTTTGTCTGAGAAGACATCTTTTTGCTACATAAACAGAATTGTTATTTCCTTTGTTAACTAAAGGAAACAAAAAAATAAAAAAAATAACCTTCTCTTTTACAATAGAATTAGTTTCGTTTGCATAATTTACAAGGAAGTTTGAGCGGTAAAAATGCAAACTTCAAATTTTGACAGCCAAACACAATTTTTTTTTTATCTACCCGAAAATTATTCATCATGTCAACGAGTTGAGTCTACCTTGCGTGTCGTTTGAACAGAAATAACCTCTTAACAGAAAACTAATTTTGACTTAGAGTTCATCAAGTTCACCAGCGTGTGCGGCTTAATTTAGCTGATCTCAAATTTTGTTATAGGCTATTTTTACGATTCTCGTTATTTTCTTGACCAATGATTTCCTTTTGCTGCTACCTGTCGGTCTTGATACGTTTTGGTTTTCCTGTATTATTTCAATGTATTTTCTTCTCTCGGCTGATCATTCTTTGACCATAACATACTGTTTAAAATTTATATTTGAAACTAGCAACCATACCCAGCCGGTCGATCAGAAAAAAAGCGTTTAATTAGAATTGAGCAAAAACAGAATCATGTTTCAATGTAACAGAGTCTGTGTTGTTCAATCACTTTGAAGTACTTTCATTAAGAAACAAATGACGGTGTGAAATTCCAGCTTAGAATCGTTTACATTACAGACCCGTTGAATTTTATCAAGAATCTCGAGATGTATAGTAGGAACACCAGACCAAATATGAAAACAATATTCAATGTGCGGACGAATAATAATAATAATAATAATAATAATAATAATAATAAAGATCTTCAAAACGCTATCAAAATACAAGGACCTTCAAATCGAAATCTCAAAAATGGAGCAGATGAGCACATCAGCAATTCCAGTTCTAGTTGGAACCTTTGGATTGATTGCACCCTTCACATAGAAAAGTAAGATAAATAAATAAATGAATAATAATAATAATAATAATAATAATAATAATAATAATAATAATAATACAAGCTAATCGCCCTGACATAGTTATTAGAGACCGCAAACAAACAAAAAAATTGTCTCCGTATTGATATGGCAGTAACGGCAGACTGCAATATATCTTTGAAGATCTTCAAAAAGCTATCAAAATACAAGGACCTTGAAATCGAAATCTTAAAAATGTGGCGCATGGGAACATCAACAAACCCTGCTGTAGTTAGAGTCCTAGGATTGGTTGGAAAAGATTCCAAAAGACTCATTGAAGTGATTCCTGGCAAAACATGCCTAAAAGACATACAAAAGATGTTTCTCCCAAGTACAGCCCACACCATAGGAAGGGATTTATCCATGTAAAATGTGTGTTGTTCTCTTTATTTCTTTTTAATTGGTCAGTGGAATATATCATGATGCCATTTCCGACGTTAGGCGAGACTCGGAAAGAAATGTGTAGGCACTAAATATCAAAGGAAATACACAACAACAACAATAACAATAATAATAATAATAATAATAATTATAAAACGATGTAACTATCCTCTGTGACACGCCAATTGAAACTGACAAAGAAATAAAAGCCAACGGACATAATATTATAAAAGAAAAGAAATTCAGGAATTGTGTACGAATTGACATGGCGTTACCATCTGAGAGAAACACATTCAAAAAAGTTATCGAGAAATTGTCCAAATGGAAGGACCTGGAGTTCGAGATTAACAGAATGTGCGGAATGAAGACTGAGATTGTACCAGTAGTAATCGGAGCACCGGGCCTCGTGAGAAAAGGAACGGACAATTTTACTAACAGTGTCCCAGGTACCATCAACATACATGCTGCTCAAAAAATCGCCCAACTAGGAACATCCCATATACTAAAAATAGTGCTATCATTTAAATAACAATTCTCCTATAGGGCCTAAGGGCCATAGTTTGGACCCGGCTCTACAGGAGACAAAGCAGGAAACATAAGATACACAACAACAACAACAATAATAATAATAATAATAATAATAATGAGGTGAGGAATGAAGACTGAGAATGTACCAATAGTAATCGGAGCACCGGGCCTCGTGAGAAAAGAAAAGGACAATTTTACTAACGGTCTCGCAGGTAACGTCAACATACAAGTTGGCCAGATGATCGTTCTACTAGGAACTTCTCATATACTAAGAAAAGTGCTATCAATGACATTTCAGTGTCCAGGTAACATCGGGTAATGTTCTTTGACCTTCTTTTCCGTATTTTGAAAACGATGAGTACTTCCATCTTAGACATTTATGATATAACCCTTTGGCATATATCTACACTCGATCCTACCCCCAGTGACGGAAGCATTTTGCCTGCCAAGGTCGTTTTTTAGACACTACTAAAGTAGTGAAGTTCTTTTCATATCTGACTGAACTTCCCTTTATATTTTCCCTTAAGTAAGATTTAATAAGTGACTAAATCATCAGATATAACTCTTTAACCTTATTTAAATAATCTCCACCCCAAAGTGAGGCGATAAAGTTACTAACGCGTAAGTATTTAGTGTGAAATTAACTGAGGAAACGTTTTTAATTTTTTTTCTTTGCAAAACAATGAAGCTGGTAAATAATTCCACGCTCGGGAAGTGCAAGTGAAGGAACTATTAGAATAGAATTTACGGTTACAACTTGCATTTCAAAAGTAAAATGATCAACTCAAACTTTCTAATATTAGACATAAATTCGGGAATTCGAAGTAACAACTAGAAAAGATCAGAACAATTAAATTGAAAATATTCGTAGAAAAGGCAGAGGGAGGCCACGTATACCGACGAGAAAGTGACTGGAGCAGACAAAAGATAAATTAATGGTGAATTAACACGAAAGAAAAAAAAGTACATGGCCTTGTGTCAGAGGTGGCTTTCAGCGTGTAAATTCCAAACATGCAAATAAACTGAATCTTGGACGCGACTGTCTGTTCTTTACGGATTTTAGAAATCGGTTGTAATCTGCAGTTTTTGTGTGCTGATTGTTAACGTCATCAAACAACCCCCCCCCCTAACTGGAAGATCGACGCAGCATAATCTTTCATCTTTATATTTTTTCTATTTCTACACTTGTATATTTCTCAGAGAGAAACATACAAGAAAATGTATGTGGCAATATCAATAAATACAAGCTTGTAAAGTTTCAATATCAGCCGCTGCACAGTCTTATTCTGTGTTGTTATAATAATCGCATAATGTCGTCATTGATTTAGGGCATCAAAAATTTCATCGTTTGTGATTCAATTTAGAAATTCTGTCCAGGCATTTGTGGCAATTATTTGCGACTTAATTCAATTGACTGAGCTAAGCCCATCGTTCTCCCTCCACCCGCCAACAATACGCTTCTCTCGATTATATTTGATGATAATCAATGGTGACTCTATTTTTGTCGGATAATGTATATTTCTAGCGCCATCTAACGTATATTTTGGCTTCATGAATGTCTAAACAGTTACTCGAAGTTAGACGGCTTATCTTGATTCTGTCTTTGCGATGGATAAATTTTCGTCTAAATTACCCCCTCAATTTCGATCTGACGAGGCTATTGAAGAATATGACATGAGTTTGCAGGTTGATGATTTGGTTGTGTTGCAATTTGCATTGTTAGGCAAAACTACTTCTGGTACAGTTTAATCTATGTTCATCTTCCATTTCTCCTATAGTAAATTTATTTTAACTGGTCCATAGCTTAAGGTATTTGGAGATTGTAGTTGTTACTACTTCCGCTTCAAGTTATTCACTTTGGCAAGAAGGGAGACAAGTTACTGCAACTGCTTAGAACACATTCATTAAGTTGAAAAGTTGTTGGTATTTTCAGAAATTTGTCAGCCAGGGATGGTGAGTTCAATCCTTGCTAGAAAATAAAACTGATAACTCATTTTAACAGATATATTTAACAAAATTACACAAAAATAACTTGAAATACTAAAGACAGCCATGCAGTATCTAAGCGAAAAATGGGACACGTCTTGCCTTTCTCTGTCTTATTTCTGTTTCCCTCCCAGCATGCCGGAGTGACATCACTGGGACTATGCTCCTGGGCAAGGGGTATCTTTTCCCTTAGTGATTTAACAAAAGATAGTGCGCTTTGGGTGTACTAGTAAGCAAGTGGGGCAGACGTGGCTTCGAGAGCAACCGAAAAAGCTTCTTTTCGTAAGGGTTGAATAATTCTTTGGACGCGACCAGAAGAGCATTACCATGCAGGGGGACTATGTCTAAACGTGATCTATGCATTTGTTCTTCATCAGTGGAAATAAAGGACACTATTTTTCTGTTTTGAAGGGGGATTCCTTTCTTAAATTTGTCCCATCCGCTTTAGAACGACATAACCTTGATTATATCATTATTTTCTCTTCGAGTTACATGTTCTATCCGTTTTAGCTGACGAAATTCCTCAAATGCCATGGTTTCTGTTATTAGGTTGGTGCAAAAATAATGACGTAATAATGTCGTTTTTTGACGTATAACGTCAAAAAACGACATTATTACGTCATTATTTTTGCACCAACCTAATATTTGTTCTTAAAGTTCTTTGTTTTGGATTCTCTAGCGTAAGCAGACGAGGTCAGAGGATTCATGCTAAGATCCACAGACTTGATTTGTTCGAGCCCATTTTTAACCATTGATCTCTGAAAGCGGTTTTATACAAACGAGACTTTAGATATTACAGGACGGATTGGACGTCATGCATGGCATCTATATGTCTTAATTGGAGGCAGCTATCTTTTGGTTTTCTAACCCAAGCCTAAACTATTCCATGCTAAAATTCTTTATATCCTATACTTGATTTGTTATAAAGGTATTTGAAGTGTTTAGTGTTTCACACTCTGAACATGTATGACAGATCCAGGATATGTTCTGTTAACGTTTCCATTCTAATTCTCCACCAAGATCCATAGCCTTCACTCGCTCAAATTTTTTTTTTCACTATTGATCGCGTCCTGGCTAAGACTTACATCCAACAGCAAGGCCTTTGACCAGGAGGTCTTGAGGAGCGTGGAATCACCTCTTAATTGCTGGTGTTCACAGCTCCACCCTGACCGGGGGTAGTAGAACCTGACAGTTACCCATCTATGGGCAAATAGTTAACCCCCAAACTGGGGTTGAAACACTATGAAAGTGTAAAAATAGGTTTTAATATCAGAAATAAATATTTTGAAGGAAAAATTATTACACCAATACATTATTACCAGCAATAGATTTTTGAAGGAAAAATATAACCAGCAATATATTTTTGTATGGAAAAAATATTGCTAGCAATACAAATCTTGTTGGCATTAAATAACCCATTGAGGAGGTCGATATGCTGTAAGACATAACAAACCAAACCAAACTATTGATCTTAGGAAGCTGTTGTATACAGATGATTATTTAGATATTTCTGAACGGATCTGACGCTATGCATTGCATCCATATGAAAGTTTCAATCTTACGAGACCTTTTAAGAAGATGTCTTAAGTTTTCTGATTAATATTTTGGTTTTGTTACGATTTTCTGCTTTCGGGGTACATCTAACACAGCCTATTCTATGTTCAATTTCCTGATCTTATATACTTAACTGCTTATAATTGATCCATGGTCTCTGCAAATAAATGCGGCTTGTTTTCTTTCGTCTATCAATTTTAATTTTGTCTCTTATTGTTCAGAGGCTAAGGTAAAAGGATCTTCATTGGTATTATCTTTTTATCTGATGTTTTATCGTGTATCATCCGAATGAATCTGTAATTTGGAGTTTATAATTGATGCACGTCGCCTTCTTCAATAGTGTCATGAAAACCTACGTCGATGGGCCTGGACAGTTCAGACTGTTAATCGAAAAAAGTCCAGTATCGTTATCCATATTTTATATTATCCATATTAGGTCAGCCTAATCTTGCGCAGCCAATTGTTTCTTCAATTTCCTTACCTACTATACCGAATTTGTTATATCTAATCCATACACTGAGGTACTTTAAATGTTTTGCATACATTTTAATGGTTGCCATTGTTGAAAGTCCTCAAGTGATGTGGTTTCTGTTATTTAGTATTGTTCTTTGTGAATCTGTAGCACAAGACTTTAATGTGCAAAAGAAAGTAGTCTTTGCCAAGAGAATAGACCAACAGGGATTAAAACAGAGAAAGGGACAGAGAGAGGTTAACAGGGGTCAGGAAGAGATAGAGAGAGAAAAAGAAGTCAAAAGAATAAACTAAAAGACCGAGACAGATCAATTAGGATCTGAAAACAGATCACGATAGGAAAGAGGTCAAAAAGAACTAGGAAATAGACCCGGGGATAGAGAGAGGTCAACAGGAATAAAAAAAAAACAGACCAAGAGGCAGACCCTCGGCCTTCACTCTCTCTTTAAGCCATCTTTAATCATTGATCTTGAAAACGGTTGTATAGAACTGACAGTCCAGATAGATTTGAATACATTTGACGCCATGCATGACATCCATATGAAAGTCTCAATCTGACAAGGCTATACCTTATTCTCCTATACACAATTTATTATAACTGATCTATAAACCGCAGTATCTGAACTGTTTAGTCTTTACTAATTCCACATATTGCATTTTTATGATTGATTCAGGGTAAGTGCCAATACTGCTTTCATTTCAATTCCAGATCATAGTTTCTGTTTGGAAAGTTTTATCTTAAGGCCTATTTCTTGGAACACTTCATAGAGTATCTTTTCATGTTAATGATGGATTCAAGGTAGGTGCCATTAGAGCTTTGATTCCATTTCCAGATCATAGTTTCTATTTCGGAAAAGTTTATCATGAGTCCTATTTCTTGGCAGAGGATGTTGATTTTTTTGTTCAAGATCATTTTTATCCCAGCTACTTATATCATTCCTCACCCTCTCCTACTAAGTACGTCGGCAGCGGGAGGGAAAGAAAGAACACTTTTTTCTATTGGCGAATTCATACGGGATGTGGTGTACAATGCTTAAATGATCAGTGAACCTCTCTTTAAAAATGTTGTTGTATATGCGCAGGGTATAGTCTAGGAAGAGGTTAAATAGATTTGAACTCTAATGTTGACATTGTAGTATAGCTGATAAGGTTTGAAATATTTCTGTATTGGGGTCTTCACCAGGCCTATACGATTTTCTAACTGATATAGTTCATTTATCGAATCAGTCAATAGTTCACTATCGACTGTTCGGTTGAACTCTCTGCTTTCGGGCAGCAGGAACCCGAAGGAGGCTACGCCGAAGGGCGGAGTCTCCTTCGGGGAGGTAGACCGGCCTTGAACCCGTTTATGCGGGTTCAATGGGCTATTTTTCGGAATGCCCACATTAAAAAGGCCTTGTGCCACATGACACCCTCGTGGGGGGTGACTGAATATCATCAGATCTAGTCAATGCTGGGAAGACGGTTTTTAATGAGTGAGAAGAAGAAGAGGACTATTGATGTGCTTATATCATGTTATAAGGTCAACATAACATGGATAAAATATCTTCTGTTTAATATGTATGTAAGGCACGAGGGAGTAATAGATAGCGGCTCGTATTGAGGAACCGGAGAGCCGAATTCGAATTCCAGTCGAGTCCATTACATTGACTTACGTGCTAATACCCTAATATGAATTATCTGCTTCTCCCCACCAGCTATGGGAAAATAGCAGGACAGCGTTGGATAGCGACTGGTCTACCACAAAAAGAAATGGAAACCTACTGCGGGAAAAAATCTGCCTCGTCAGTCAAGTATACAAAGATACATGATCGCCTCCACATGTAACACGCATGACACTGACTGATTTATGTAATTTCCTGGACGGCAAATCCCGTCCGTGTGCCTGAAACTCCTCTACTACGGGCTAAACTTGCTCTATATAGACATCTTATACCTTTTTGAATCAGGATCATCCCGGGATTGAAAATCTGTCCTTCATCTGATGCTTGAACATCCAAGATTGGGATTTGTATCCGGATGAAGATGGAGCAGTTAAAAATTCAAATTTTAAAATAACTGAAAAAAAAAAAAATTTTTCAAAGTTTTTAAATTGTATTGTTTAAAGTAAACTCAATACTTTGCAAATATCATTTTTGTTAAGCAAATCGCTCCAAACAAGGCGGGGGTGCCGCTTACACGTACGGGGTTACAGAGAGTGAGTGTAAGAGTAAAACGGAGTGTTTGGGAAAAGATAAAGAGAACAGGGATCAAGGTGAAAGCATCAGAAGATGTCGATTGACATTACTTTTGAATATTTGAAGATAATAGCTATCAGAGAAGCACGTGACAGGAAGGGAGTTCCACTGACGGAAGGTGCGAGGTAAGAAACTGTTGGAGTAGAAGTGATGGCTACATTTAGTCGTTTCGACAGTGAAAGGGTGGGACCAAGATGCCAACCTAGTAGCACGCTTAAATTCATGCAATTTGGGAACCAGTGAAAGTGGCTCTTCGAAGCAGTTGCCATGAAAGAGTTGAGGAAATTAATTTTATTTTTTTCAAAATGCGAAGTTAAAATTAGAAGTTTCGTGACATGAGGGTTTGAAGTTTCAAAGATTTTTGATTTGAAAAACTCAGTTTTCGGACTGAATAGGAATTTCGGTCTAAATCGGAGTTTCGCATAAAATCGGTCCTTTGGCTGATATTGGATTTATAAAACCCCGAATCAGAGTTAAAATGAGGTCTTGAAGTTCCATGGAGTGAATTAAAGAATTCAAAGTTTTTTTTTCAAAATTATCATTGCTGTTTTCTAAGCTGAATCAGAAGTCCCTTTAGTTTTAAGCAAGTTTTTAGCCCTACGCAAGAGCTAGTTTAAGGTTTGCACGATGTGCGGTTTTCAAGATGGTGAGCTAATAAAAGAAGGTGGATTTAGTGTGCGACACCTCATTTGCTACCAGCTGAAATTTGATATGAAATTTTGGTCCGTATAGATTTAATCGCTGAGTAAATGTATTACAAGGAATTATAGATTATTATCTGCAAACAAAAATCTCACTGTATGAACTGTGTATTACTGATATCAAAATCAAGCAGTTACATTGAAGTATTTACTTTGTGTTGCAACAGACAACGGAAAATGTCGCACAGAAATCCGAAGGCGCATTGATTGGAAACAAAAAGAAATGTGCTGAAACTCTGATATATAATCTATATACCACTGAAGGCTAGACAATCTCAGCATAGATAATGAAGAAAAAATGAAAGTAAGAGAACTGACGGTCTACTAGAAAATATTGTTAATGACACTGACAGAACATATGAGCAACGAGGACGTTTTAGAGAACTACAGAATCTACTATTACAATCAGAAAGAAACTTCCAAAATTTGTGGAACATATGAGCAACGAGGACGTTTTAGAGAACTACAGAATCTACTATTACAATCAGAAAGAAACTTCCAAAATTTGTGGAACATATGACTAGGAAGGAGTGCTTGGCTTGGTTAGTTTTATTTTACGGCACATCAACCTCAATGGGTCATTTAATGCCGACAACTTCTTTTGTCAAAAATCTATTTCAGTTAATATTTTTTTCCTCAAAAATGTATAGCTAGTAATATTATATTATTTTTTCAGAAACATATAGCTGGTAATACTATTTTTCCAAAACGTACAGCTGGTAATACTATTTTTCCAAAACGTACAGCTGGTAATATCATTTTTCCAAAATGTATAGCTGATGACATATTGTCATCAGCTATACATTTACAAAACGTATAGCTGGTAATATTATTTGCATTTACAAAACGTATATCTGGTAATATTATTTGCATTTACAAAACGTATAGCTGGTAATATTATTTTTTCAAAAACGTATAGCCGGCAACAATATTCTTTCAAAAAAACTTATAGCTGGTAATACTTTTTCAAAAACGTACAGCTGGCAACATTATTTTTTCAAAAACGTATTATCAGAGGCCTTGCTGTTGGACGTAGTTTATCGTCATAGCCAGGACACGGATGTAGTTTATCGTCATAGCCAGGACGAGGATGTAGTTTATCGTCATAGCCAGGACGAGGATGTAGTTTATCGTCTTACCAAGGACGCGGATGTAGTTTATCGTTATACCCAGGACGCGGATGTAGTTTATCGTCATAGCCAGGACGAGGATGTAGTTTATCGTCATAGCCAGGACGAGGATGTAGTTTATCGTCTTACCAAGGACGCGGATGTAGTTTATCGTTATACCCAGGACGCGGATGTAGTTTATCGTCATAGCCAGGACGAGGATGTAGTTTATCGTCATAGCCAGGACGAGGATGTAGTTTATCGTCTTACCAAGGACGCGGATGTAGTTTATCATTATACACAGGACGCGGATGTAGTTTATCGTCATACACAGGACGCGGATGTAGTTTATCGTCATACCCAGGACGAGGATGTAGTTTATCGTTATACCCAGACTTAAAAAAAATACATTGAGATTTATACAAACAATTTGTTTTGCATAACGGTTATACGCCATGAACATTGAATCATGGTGCTGAGTTCAAATCAACTTTGTTTTCTTTATTTCGTAATATGCCCGCGGAACCCCCCCAATCCCCCCCAACCCACACAAAAAAAAACAAAAAACAAAACAAAACAAGAAAACTTGAATCTATATTCGCCTAGCTATGGAACAAAGAGCAGCCTGTGTTATCATATTGTTCGTAATCAGTTTAGGACAACTACAATTTTAAATTCAACGGTCTCTATGGACTGAATTCTTTAACCTCGGAGAAGCTAGAATCCTTTCATATGCCAGACCTGTTCAGATATAGCTAAACTCAGCTGTATACAATCACTTTACACATACGTAATTTCAAATAGTTTTGAGCGAATGAGGTCTGTAGGTCTAGGCAAATACAAACTCTGGTGGAATGACGCCACAGAATCAGAAACAAAGAACTGCATCAAATAAGCAAAACGACATTACCTTTTGAGAACAGCAACAACTAAAAAAGGATTGAAAATATAATAAAGAGAAAATAATGACATAATGAAAATGTTGACTTTTCACACTGTTCCAAAAAATGGTTAGGAAAGAAATCTTCATTAATATTCTTTTTAAGCATTTCACCCCAAGCTGGAGATTATAGCTCACAGGGAAACTGGAAAAGGGAAGGGAGTTCCACAGGCGAGAGGTGCGAGACATGAAGCTATTAGAGTAGAAGAGACGGCTACATTTAGGAGTTTCGACAGTGAAAGGGTGAGAGCCGGATGCCAGCCTCGTAAGGCGCTGGAACTCATGACGTCTGGGAACCAGCGAATGTAGCTCCTCGGAGCAATTTCCATGAAAGTATTTGTAGAACAGACAGAGAGAGGCGACGGCGCGTCTGTGAGAAAGTGACTGTAGACGAGACGCCAGGGCAGGGCCAACTACATTGCATATCCGCCTCTGGAGCCTATCAAGAACCCCGAGGCAAACAGAAGTGGCACCAGACCATATATGGCACCAATACTCCATGCAAGGGTTTAGGAAGAGTAATAAATGATGCTGGACTTGATAAACCTATTTTTGGAAAAATTATTTTAAGAGAATGACTTTATAAATTTCAAGCGACTGTAGTACTGGCTGCACGATCGTATGGTCTCAAATAGAAACAGAAAATATTTTTATCAATACCGTCCAGAATAAGCAAAACTCACCCTCAAAGTTGATAAACCGTCATTATATCTTGTTCTAAACACACCTAATCATGCTACGGTTGCTCTACATAAGGAGCCTTAACAACACTACGGGATTATGTTACTCGTGATTATGATTACGGTGACAGGCAATAAAATGGTGAGTCAAACTTCAAAGATTTCATTATGATATATATATATATATATATATATATATATATATATATATATATATATATATATCCGACGTATAAGAGTCAAACAGCTCAGTTCCTAGGAAACCGACAGCCCGACAACAGCAGATGAGATTTGATTACAGTGGTGAAGGCCTCGTGCAGGACCATCCGCACTTTTTGATGGGCCGAATACAGAGACCTGGTGCACTACATGCCACAAGGTCCCCAAACGACCCTCCGGTTTTGAAGTCAGAGTTTTCCTCCTCCTAGATCAGTTGCCATCAAGGCTATAGAACTCAGTCTATCCTGCTATTTACCTATAGCTGGGGTGGGGGGAGAAGAGGATTCATACATTTCCCAAGGGTATTAGCTCGTGAGTGAATGTAGCGGATTCGAAAAATTTGTTTTGATTTCGGATTCCCAAAAAAATTTTGCTTGAAGATGGAACAGAGGTTACTTTAATTCAACTTAATTCAAATAATTATATTGAAGTTTTCGGCTCTTGTTTTGAAACATGAGACCTCTTATGTAGCATGTTGGAATCATATTTTTAAATAAATAATTATATTTATGCTCTACTTTTGCATCGAGCACTATGTTTTAAAAATAATAACAAAAATACAACTTTGGATTATTTACCTAAACAGTTCTTTCCTATTTTCTATATATCTTCATATATATATATATATATATATATATATATATATATATATATATATATAATTCATCCCACTATAACAAAATTAAATAGGGCAAATAATATTTACGAATTTAAATGCCCATTAAGGAATTGTATTACTGATCAATCAGATTTCGTAAATAATTATATAGGCCACACTACAACATGTTTGACACGCAGACTCACTCTACATCTTTCTGACAATAGCACAATTAGATCTCATTTAAATATTCATGTAGGCCCACCGGACACTATTCGTAACACACTTGTTGACAACATTAATATAATAGCATCATCTACATGCAAAAAAAAAAGGCTAAAAGTAATGGATGTCTTATTAATAAAAACAAACAAACCAACACTTAATAATATTAACTTTGAACATGGGCATAATATCTTGACCGTGTTTTGAAAAATGAAAACATTTAATAAAATATACATATAATAAACTAATTCTTATTTTAACAGTTAAAATATAATCCTTGAAAATAGCTAAATGTATAGCCGAAACGCTCGGATAAAAAGAAGATTCGGACAGTTTTTTATATAATTTATAATCCGAAAAAAAAAGAAAAATATTAGATCGCATGAGAAATTGTATAAAAAACTAAATAAAAACAGCATATCTGTCGTTTTCAATGAAATGTGTATGAAAGAAGGATTGCTACCTAAATACACACACAAAAACAGACACGCACGCACACACACACACACACACACACACATATATATATATATATATATATATATATATATATATATATATATATATATATATGTAATGAATACAGAATCCTTAAAAATCCATCCGTTATAATTTATTTCGTAGACTATACATCCATCTATTCAAACCAGCATTTTGTTAATAAATGGAGTTCACTGTATCCAGACTCAAGGAAAAGTAAAAAAGAAAAAAAAAGGAAAAAGTTTTAATATTAAGAAAGTAAGAAAGAAACAAAAACGAAGAAAGAAAAACGAAAATTTCGATATTAGTTTGTACTGGGGGGAAAAGGGAGAGACGGGGAGGGGGGAGGGAAGGAGAGACGGGGGAAAAGAAAGCAAAGAATCAAGAATTAAGTATTTTCCAATAGGGTGACCTAGAAAAGATTATTCTTTCGGGACTGGACAATGAATAAAGAATCCTTAAAAATCTCTCAGGTTATATTTTATTTCGTGGACGACACATCCATCTTTTCAGATATATTATATTATATGTTATATTTATGGGATAAAGTGCTCAATATTAGAGATAGAGAGTGTGTAAATATAAAAGTGAACACTGAAGTCAACACTTAGAGGCGACAGGCTGTTTCATGCAGACGCGGCCGTCAGGCCTGACGATTGCATCTAGCATGAAACAGCCTGTCACCTCTAAACGTTGACTTCAATGATCACTTTATATATATATAATTTGAGCAGCAATTGCTCTATACAGGTTTAGTTAACGGCGACTGACAAGTTACAGAGATTAAGATTTTTATTTAATTTTTATTGTGTTTTCTTTTAGGGACACAAAGTGTGTAAAAACTGTCCAAAAGTTCTGTATATCAAATGTTACCACGGTAATCTTTGGTGTATATATATATATATATATATATATATATATATATATATATATATATATATCTGACGTGTCGTTTTCAGGCATTTTCCCACATAGATTGGCGTCTAGGTCTCATCGATTTACAGCTGAAATCGCACTTCTCATTTGTGGAACACTCTTTCAGCTTCTTGCTTTCCAGTACACTGTTATCCACAAAATTTTAATGCAATGTCAATCGTCATCTTATGTTTCTTTAAAACTACGTTTTTTTAGTGTCCTCTCTCCTTAATAATGTTTTTTCTCATATTCTTTCGCATTCAGTAACCTCTTGTGTCTTAGTGGCTTTATCGCCTTCTTTGGGTTGAAATGATTGCAACAAAAAGAAAACAAAAAAAAAACGGCACATTCATATTGAACAATTTCATATTAACCCAACTTCTAATCAATAAAATATCTGACTCAAAAAACGAAATGCTAGTTTGGCGGCACGATCTCATCGATTTACATCTGAAACGGCTAGGTTTAACCGTAAGTTCTATGCTAACCTTTTCTTCCATCGCATTTCTTGCTTATGGAATACTCTTCCCGTTTCTTGCTTCCCAATCAACATTGATCTTCAAAATCTAAATGCAATATCAATAGTCATCTTTTGTTTCCTTAAAACGATGTTCTTTTAATCTCCTCTCTCCTTAATAATGATTTTTCACATATTCTTTCGCCCTCAGTGACCTCTTGTGTCTTAGTGGCTTTATCACCTTCTTAGGGGTGAAATGATTGTAAAGAAAACAGCATATTCGCATTGGACAATTTATTTACTCAGGTTCTAATCAATAAAATATCTGACTCAAAGTGCGAAGTACTAGATTGGCGAGTAGGTCTCATCAACTTACAGCTGAAATGGCTACGTGTAACGGTAAGTTCTATTCTAACATTTTCTTCTCTCGCACTTCTCGCTTGTGGAACGCTCTTCCAGTTTCTTGCTTCTCAGCCAATTTTGATCTTCAAAAATTTAAATCCAATGTCAATCGTCATATTTTGTTTTCTTAGTTCCTGTTCTTTTATTGTTCTCTCTCTTCAATGATGTTTTCACTTTCCTCATATTCTCTCACACTCAGTAAATCCTTGCGTCGTAGTGGCTTTATTGTCTTGCTTGGGGGTGAAACGTTTTAAAAAGAAACGCATTTCAGAAAGAAGAATCAATCCCCTTTATCTTGCATTTCGAGAAGGCTACTTCTTTCTGTGCCTTTAATTTTTGACGATGTTCATTTGCAAGTATGTGAAAGCAAACCCAATTTAAACAAGACCTTATCGGCAGGGGAGAGTCACTAATTCCATTCACTCAGCCAAACCAGCATCAACCATTAGCCGCATACTGGTGCTTTCATCACACCGTTTCGTTTATTAACGTCTATTATGGAATCACTTTGGTAAATAAGAAAAAAAAAAATTCTTGCGAGTGAAGGAACAGCGCCGAGCACTCTGAGATGCTTAGTCTGTGGCGTTTTTTCTCCAACATAACGCTATCTGGAGATACTAAAAAACAAAAAAACAAAAATGGCGAGGAAGTTGTCGAATTTTTTTACAATGCGAAACACAAGAAACATGATCTTTGCTTCGATTTTTCGCTATTTTAAGAAACAGAAACGAGAAAATACTTAAAAAAAAAAGTATCTGTAAAATATAAAAAGACAAAGAAAAAACAGATAAAAAATAATATTTTGAAATTGCCGTGCATTTCGGGCTTGTAATCTCTTGATGGGAATATAATGGGGAAAAAGTTAAAAAAAAAAAGAAAGAAGAAGATTGCTAAGGAAGGAGAGAGTCTGAGAAGTAGAGAGATTAAGCTGTTTTTTTTTTAAATAAAGACGAAATTGTTTAAAAAAGAAAGCAATGGGTAGATTGAGAAAGAAAAAATAAATAGCGAGTGAAAAGAAAAATGAAAGAAACGAAAATGTTGAAAGGAAACAAGAAAATGAAAGAAAAGAGGGAAAGAAAGCAAAAGATAGAAAAGAAAGAAAAATGAAAAGGAAATAGAAAAGAGAGAAAAAGGATGGAAAATAACAAAAGAAAGAAAAAGAGAAAAGGAAGGTAAAGAGAAAAAGGAGAGAAGAAAAGAAAAAGGCGAAAAGAAAGGAAAAGAAAAGAAAAGAAAGAAAAACAGGAAAAGAACGGAAAGAGCAAAAAAGGTAAAAAGGAAGCAAAAGAAAAAAACTAAAAGAAAAGAAAGGGAGTTAAAAAAAGTAAGAAAAGTGAAGAAAAAGAAGAAGAAGAAGAAGAAGAAGAAGAAGAAGAAGAAGAAGAAGGAGGAGGAGGAGGAGGAGGCAAAGGCAAATAGAAAAGAAAGAAAGTAGATGAAGCCTGGAGAGAAGAGGACATAACAATGAAGCAAAAGTTGAAGGTGAAGATGAAGAGGAGGGTGTTAAAAGTGGATAAAAAGGCAAAGAAAAAAGAGAAGAAGACAAAAACGAAAGAGAGAAGACAGAAGAGAGGATGAATCTGTAGAGAAATACTGTAGAGAAAATTGTAGAGAAAATTGCGAAGAGGATAAAGATATATAAATATATGGATATGAAGACGGAGAAGTCGGAGAGGAAGAGTGAAGAGAAAATGCCGAACGGTAAGGACAAAGAAAGAAAGAACAAACGAACGAACGAACGAAAGAAAGAAAGAAAGAAAGAAAGAAAGAAAGAAAGAGCGAACGAACGAACGAACGAAAGGGACAAAGAAAGAAAGAAAGAAAGAAAGAAAGAAAGAAAGAAAGAAAGAGCGAACGAACGAAAGGGACAAAGAAAGAAAGAAAGAAAGAAAGAAAGAACGAACGAAAGAGAGAATGAAAGAAAGAGAACGAAAGTAAGCAAAGAAGCTTGCAAGTACTAAGGAGGAAAGACTAGGGAAAATGTTCACGAAATGACATGACAAAGAAGAGATAAAAAAAAGAGGAAGACGCTAGTGATGAAGAGATAAAGCAGAGATAAAAAAAATAA
>OZ010583.1:12777492-12782492 GCA_963932145.1 Acanthosepion lycidas
ATGTTGTAGTCTTATATTTATAGCACCAGTTCCGATATAATTACGAGGAATGTTTATAAATAATCTCTCTCTCTATATATATATATAAAACAGAGGATGTCTGTGTGTCTGTCTGTGTTATACCTTTTCACTCGAGATGCATTTAACCGATTTTGACCAAACTTTACTTATCTATTGTACAATGTATGAGATAGGTTCTGAGCGTAAAAATCCCTAATTTAAAAAGTCAATAATCAATAAAGCCGATCAAAAATCGTTAAATTCAACTTTTTTTTCCTCCTATTTCCTTTACTCGGTATATAGGTTACTTACATCATGACGAGCTCAACGGCACCTCATTTTTATTTCTACACCACTGCGCTTAGCGAAAAACCGGGTAAAACAAAAAGACAAATTTTAAACTAAAACCTCCATTAATTTTCAAGTAGTCTAATACAAACATCACTCAAATGTAGCCAACATTTGATTTTTTAACAGTCATTTAACTTGATAATTGAGTCCACCCATATATTAGGTTGGTGCAAAAATAATGTCGTTTTCTCACATATGTTATTATGTGAGAAAATGATATTATTTTTGCACCAACCTAATAGTAGAAACCCGCGTAAATAGCGAAAAAATTAATTGGTTTGTTTCTTATTTTTCGTTGATCTTTCAACCAATTTTCATCAAACTTAACAATTGCTTTATAAATGTATCCTCCTTTATATCTCTGGTAGCACACTGACAAATTGAATTTAAAAAAACTCAAAAATAATTGTGGTCTGAAGTAGGTCTTCATGTTGCCTGTTTTACCCCTTCATGTCCTCGGCTAACTTTGATTGAATAAATACAGACTACTTCTGTTATATCAGTAACTGCGTTAATTCAAAATGTTTTTTTTAATGAAAATACTTTAAAGTAATTGAAGAAGATAGATTCTGTTTCATGAAAAGACGTTCTACTCGTATCGAATGGCCGAGTACATGTTTCAATAATAGCGTTGAGAATGTTAGAGTGTCTTTCTGCAAAAACAACATTTGCAACTTCTTCCTAAAGGAATAAAAAAAATGATCAATACATATTTGTACACTGCGTCATTTAAACGTGCCAATTACTCCCTGTAACATGCGACAGTAACAGTTTGTCCTAGTTCCAGCAATTCAAAACAAATTCCTTTTTTAAATAATCTACTGGGAACAATAAACTGTTTCTGAGAGGATTAAATTTAAATAAAAATTGGAGCACATTTTTAATCATTTCACTCCCAAGCAAGACAATAAAGCCACTAAGACGCAAAGGGAGTAACTGAATGTGACTAAATATGAGAAAAAAAACAAAAAAACGACGGGTAATTTGCAGTTTAAGCCTCGCGCTCATTTTGTAATAAAAATTTCCCGAATAGTTACATTTATGTATAAATTTACATGTTTTGCTAATATCTACAGTTTTGGAGTTATCAGCAATAAACGTTCGAACTCATTCGCGTCAATTCGCATCGGGACCATCCGCCATTACTGGTGTTGTTTACATACGTTTGCCTCGAGAAATCATGCGCGGAAGCTTACTTAGTTAATGGTCATTTTACTGATCTTACTCGTCTCAATTACTACGCAAGTGTTAGGGTTATGGTTTTTGGTAAATTTGCTTAAGTTATTTAGAAAGGCAATGGTAAGTGTTGCTTTTTTTTTTTAGAATAAAACAATTTAAATAATAAAACAAATAATAATTAAATAAATAATAAAACAAATTGTAATACTAATGAAATCTTATTCTAAGGTCATTAATAATCATGCTTTGTGAAACTCCAAAATTTAATTAAAAAAAAATTAAACTTTAAATTTGTTCTTGTTATTATTTCCTTTCTATCATTTTTTATTTTGCAAATAATCATGCTCTTTTTAAATTTCGCGCAAAGTTTGAACACTGCGTGCACATTAATCAAGACAAGTGACGCTTCGGCGCATGACTGCTTGAGAAAAAACTATGTAAACAACGCCAGTAATGGCTGCCGTGCTGTAGCCGCGACGTGAATGAGTCCGAATTTTTATTACCGATAACACCAAAATGATAAATATTAGCAAGATTTCTTTGTTATTTTAAAATTAAGCATATAAATTTACACCTAAATGTAACAAAACGGGGTGTTTTTATTGGAAATTAAGTGTAGGGTTCAAACTGCAGATTACCCCCCAAAATTACTATTAAGTAGAGAGAACAACAAAAGTACAGAAAGTAAGAAAGCAGATGATAACGATTGACAATGCATTTAAATTTTTGAAAATCAAACTTAACTTGGAAGAACGTAGCCGAAAGTGAATTCCACAAGCGAGAAGTGCGAGGGGAGAAACTGTTATCATAGAATTTACGCTTACATCTAGCTATTTCAACTGTAAAATGATGAGGCAATGCCACCAATCTAGTAGTATATGGATGAAATTCATATAGTCTAGATGCGATAGTGTACAATTCATCCGAATAATAACCACGAAAATATTTATAGAAATGAAACAGTGTAGCTACGTTACGGAGGCGGGGAAATCACTGAAACTGAGATGTCAGGTCAAGACCATTAACATTGCAGATTCTTTCGATTTTATCCAGAACCTCTACAAATATAGCAGAATCACCAGACCAGTAATTTCACTTAGAGATTTTGTTAGACTCAGAACTCGAAGAGACTCACCCACACAAAGTTTAGAGATAAAATAAAAAATATATTTCAAGTAGCAATTTATCCAAAACATTTTTATTAACCGGAAATTGTCTTTGCGAGCTTATACTAAGAAATAAATACAAAAGACGAAAGAAGAATTATTCTCTGCTTCTCGCGACGCAAAACACCCACCAGATTGGCCACTTCAACACGTTGAGCCCGCAATCAAGAAATTCTTCTATCAAGATTCAGCATCTCAAATAACAGAGACAAGTACGTACAACCTGCATTAGAAGTAAGAGATTTTCACGTACGCCTTCAATCAAGGAATTCACTTTTCTTCTGTAATTTCTGCTGTACAAAAATAATTCTTTATAAGAACTCTCACCTACTCTGTTTTTCTTCTATAAACGTATTGTTAACTTTAAGCACTTCGAAATCGTTTTCTACTCTCTGTCGCATTGTTTAATATTAATATATGGATTTGTTATTTGTTACACAAAATTGGAACTGTTGTATTTTTCCTAATACTTAAACCCGTGCCTTTTTTCTCCATTATTCCTTCCTTGTCAAATTAGTAGTAAACCACGGCTGTTGGTTCATCTAAAACAAACCACCACTGTCTTTTATAAATAAATGGTTTAGAAACAGTACAAAATGCTGAAAACTGCCCTGCATATAACGATAATTTTCTTATAATAAATTAATTTCCCATCGACAGAACGGTTGCAGTTGGCGTTAGGATTTGCATGTCCTCGTGTTATAAAGAGAAAATTTATTTTTAGGAGCGACTTCATGGAGGGGATTAATAAGTTATCTCTTAATTTTGAATCTTACTTATTATAAAACGCAGATTGTGTCTGTGTGTGTATCTGTTACGTTTATATATTGGATCGGATTTCCTACACTTTCAACCAATTTCAACAAAACTTCTCAGGACTACGTAAAATTACCTTGCAGTGGTTCTAACAGCGCCAAAATTTGGAAAAACACAATTGTTTTTGCAAAAAATCAATTTGAAAACACGATTAAGAGGCATTAATAAAAGGGGGACAACTCACTTCGAGTTATACTTATTATAAAACCCAGGTTGGTTGTTTGTGTTTGTGTGTATGTTTGTGTTCGTTTATATATGGGATCGGATTTCCTACATTTTTCAACGAATTTCAACAAAACTTCACTTTTTTTGGGGGGGGGAGGTAGTGTTTCTTATGTTCTTGCACACTTTTTTCTTTATTTTTACATTCCGAATGCTTTAAAAATTCCATTTACAAGACAATTGTTTATAATAGAATTCTATTCAATCGGTAGACTCATAACGATTGAAAACAATGTTTTTGTTTGAGTTTGGGTTTGATCAATTCGTAAAAAAAAAAAAAAAAAAAAAAGACATGTGTGTCCGTCAACCTTAAGCAAATAATCTTTGTCAATTTTATTTTTCAGTCTTTATGATGGTCGATACTTGATCAATCTCTTACTGTTACATCCCCGGGCAACGCCGGGCTCTACTGCTAGTAACTTCTAAAATCTGAATGCATTTAAACCATTTCTATAAACTTTTTATTAAGTAGGAAACGTTATTTTAATGGTATTTAAAAAATAAATCTTTTAGTGACTGCTTATCTTTCTTTAAAACTATCTTGTTCTTTTGTTTTGATATGGCATTAAAACAGAACAAAAGTCTTTAATAAATTAAAATGGAAATCCTTGGAACATTCGACATAAACAAACCAACGATCATTAACACACTCTTTGGATCTTTGGAGATTTGGATTTACGTGTTAATTCCTTCAATCCTTCTGATATTACGTTGTTCTCTATCAGGTTTGCTTATGCTAGCATATTCGTCTGGGTTTATAGGCGCTGATTTATTTACAGATTTCCAATCTTCGTTGCGAGTGAGAAGAGAAAACTGTAAGCAACAGTATTGTTGTTCTACAGAAGGATACTGAGAACAGGATGCGGAGAAGCGTATAAGCAACAAAGAAGTGTACGTAAACAAAAAGGATACTTATATTAAAAGTTAGAAATGGGCATTTTTTGGCATAATGGAAAAGAAAGGCTTGGAGAATGTGAGACTCACATGGCCCATGGATTGCAAGAGGGACAGTTAGGGAGCTACCTACCTGAAGAGTTTATGCGGATAAAGAGCGAAACGAGAGAGGAGCAAAAGCAAAAAGGGCTACAA
This sequence comes from Acanthosepion lycidas, assembly GCA_963932145.1. NCBI lineage: Eukaryota > Metazoa > Mollusca > Cephalopoda > Sepiida > Sepiidae > Acanthosepion > Acanthosepion lycidas. Next base: position 12,782,316 of record OZ010583.1, read on the forward strand.
GGGAAGGGAGGCAGTGGAGAGCTGCGATCACCGACGACGGTATACAGTACATATAAAACGCAAGTATATACAAAGAAGATACAACTTCTCAAGAAAGCCAAAAAACAGTCGACGGAATTTCCAGCGAAATCAATACTTCCCCCAAAATGTAAAGGATTAGAACGGTTTTGGAAAATT
>OZ010583.1:12787492-12799992 GCA_963932145.1 Acanthosepion lycidas
CTTACTAATGATTACTCCCTGTCGTGATGATTTAACAAGACAATCTGTCAAGCCAATAGACAATGTCAATGGGCCCGAATGATTTTCTAAGTGTGGATTAAATGTGGCACAAGGCCGAAAGCGTGGAGCATCCTGTGGGAATCGAACTCATTACTCAGTCGTAATTGATGTAGCACCACAAGCTTGTTAACTATTACACCACGTCGAAGTGCCCTAGCTGCTTTTTATATGATGTGAAAGACGACATTTATATTGTGTCATTTGGTAACATATTTCCTTTATTTTGCACAACTGACTGAAGACAACAAGAGACGTTTTATTTTTTCTTGTATTCTTAATAGGATTTTTACTGATGGCACGAGATTATAGCAGTCTTTACCGGTATTATATATTGGCATATTAGCTGTCAAAATTAATCTACTTATTCCTAGGAGCAGAGCAACTGGATACTTTACCTAGAATAAATATGTTGCTCCCAGCATTGCCCCCGAATAAAATGTCTGCTCTCAGAAAATATTTAAAGGTAAAATATAGATGGATACATATTGTTTTTATTATTTACATTGTTCGGACTCTTATCCTTTATTGTCATGTTCACTAGGTTCGCTCCGGCTTTATTCAATTGATTGGAATTTCGAACTGAACCCTTTATGTCATGTCCCGAGGCAGATTGTTCTAGTTCCACGCCTATTCTGTATGTCTCAGTTACCGCCCTTTAACTCAACTCTCCAAGATTTTGTTAACCACTACTGTAGCCAGGTATTGAACTCACAATTCCTTGGGTCAAATGATTGGATCCAAACAATCCTTTTATACATCGGACCATGTGTGCTTGAGATACAAATTGTGTTATACTAGGCTGGCCAGAATGTTCTCACTTAGGGAAGCGAAAAGAAAACAATAAATATTGGTCTTTTTCTGGTGGAAATTTCAAGGGGTACTGCATTTCGAGCTTCTTCCAGAAGGCCGCGATATCAACGCTAAACTGTATTGCCAGCAGCTAAAGCGTTTGTACGACAAACTAAAGAAGGCCAAACTTACCGAGTTCGGGCTCTTTTTCAGCAAGATTATACCAGGCCAAACACTGCCAGGTTGACTAAGGAGAAGTTCAAACAGATCGACGGTGTTGAGATTCTTCCACATCCACCATTCAGTTCCGATGCTGCCCCGAGTGACTATGGTCTATTCCACTCAATGGCATACTTCCACCACGACCAGCGATTCAAAACGTTTTATGAAGGAAGGTTGTTTAAAGTTTTTTATTTCAAAGCCAGCGGACTTTTATCTGAGATAGATTCGGATGCAAGCTGATCGCTGGCAGAAGATCGTCAAGAATGATGGACTTTATTTTGAAGAATAAATGTTGGTGTTGCACATAAAGATTCCTAAGTGAGTCAGGAATTTCTGAACAACATAATATATATTTCTAAATATTCAATCGATATATTTCTAATGCGACATTTTATAGCCTCAAACGTTATTATAGTGGACACTTCGTATTTGAAATAGACGTCTAAATTTTAAGTTGCGGGGATGAAACTGAGAATAAAAAGGCTCTCAAAAATATTCTGAGTGAAGAGTATGTGCTTCCCTAAATATAAACTCAAAACAAAACCTTGCTTGATGTGAGGTTAGTCTTGAACAAGCGATAAAGCACATCGCGTCAAACGATAGCATTTCCCTACAGTGAGGGTTGCAGATTGGATCACTGTAGGGGAAGATATTTCCTTTACTAAGATTTCCATTCTGATTGACATATAATATACACTGGCTAATAAATAAAGATAGGCGTCTATTTCAAATACGAAACCACTGCTATAATAAGGTTCGCAGTAATATATATATATATATATATATATATATATATATATATATATATATATATGTATGTATGTATGAAGAAAAATATACGGAAAAAACAAACAAAAATCCTAATATGCAATTATGCTGTTTTAATGTTAATATGCATAATTGCATATGAGGATTTGTGTTTGTTTTTTCCGTATATTTTTCTTCATACTGTCGGATCCATATCCATATATTTGCTTACATACATACATACATACATACATATACACATACATACATATATATATATATATATATATATATATATATATATATATATATATATGCGTGTGTGTGTGTTATTTTTTTATTATTTACCCTTTAACAATCTGTTTCCCGCTGTGAGATTTTTAAAATGGGCCTTTGTTTTCCTTGGATGCTCTCGAGCTCAATAGTTCTTTTTCACTTCATTTATGATTTTCATTTTATCCGCCATACATAGAGTTTATGGGCACATCACGTTGGAATACCTGTTCCCGGACAATCACCGAAGTTAAGCAACGTCGAACCTGCTCAATAACTAGATGGGTGACCTCTTGGGATAATGGCTCGAAGTTGTTAATTGGAGAGTCAAGTTCCAATTCCTGCTGGTTTGGTTGCATTCACTTACGCACAAATACCCTTGCGAAAGGTATGAAGCCCCATATTTTTACGTCTTCTGTCGGCTTTCCTATTTGGGCAATCTCATCACAGATGAAGAAAAAACTTGAAGCAACATAAATGTGACACTACAGGAGGATGCTGAGAATACCATAGAGTGAACAACGAAGACGTTTAAGAGGAAATGAAAACGAAAGGGACACTTATACTTGACATCAGAAAGAGACAATTGATATTTCTATGACACATGAGGAGGAAAGAGAGCTTGGAAAATTTGACACTCACAAGATGTACTGAAGCACGAAGTACATAGAAAAAATAGAGCGTAATCTAAGTAACGAGCTTATTGGCAGAGTTTTGGGGAGATATAAAAAAGACAAAATTTACTAAGAGCTACAAAGAAGAGGAAATTATGGAGAGTCGTGTTCACCAAAGTCCTCAATGGACACAGCACGTAGAAGATGAAGTGGTTACAAGAATTGATTCTTATATCTCAAGAATCAGAATCTTGACATCAGGACAGTTTAAATATTTATTTAAGGTATTGACAGGTTGACAGCATAATTGATAAGACTAATTTTATCTAGGGGGACATATCTGTAAAAAATACTTGAGGAATATAATATTCTTATATAATTTGTAACTACCCAGTAATCTTTAAAATCTGTTATCCATAATCTAATGTTTTATTGCATTTTCGGTAATTTGGATTAAAATTTACTTGAGTTATCGGTCTTGTTTTCTGATAATGTCATGTATGGACGTCCATATATACAAAAATCGGCAGGTTTATACACATACAAAAATATTTCAAACTATTTCTAAAATTTATGGGAGTCGCTGAAGTAAGTTTTTCTATTTATGATCAGTAAACAAAATTTTAACTTTGCGACAATATCGCCGAAACGGTACAAACTAAGAAAGAAATTTAAACGATTTAAAACGTTATAGGTTGTTCTAATTAAATTTAAAAAAAAAAATGAAAATTCTTTTAAAAATTCATAATTAATATTTTTCTAAAGTCAATCGTGTACATAATTTATCTTACTCATAAAAGCAATTGAAAACTTTTCTAATTAAATAATATCATAGTTTTATTCCATTTTTTTATTTTACGATTCAGGGCAGATTTTCGTTAATTGGTTGCCCTATTTTATAAAAAGAAATGGATGATTTCAAATCTCCAAGTACCTTTGTGTATAACTAATATCAAAAGTAAACGGTACAAAAATTAATTTATCGAAATTTAATAAAAAATTTAGTGTGTGTGGTGTAACATAAAAAAAAAAAATTTACCAAGATTTTTTACACTATTTACATTGCACGGATTATCATCCTCATCTTTGTTGCCATATTTATCACAACGTTTCGGCCGTTGTACGCTCCGGCTTTCTTCAGATGGTTGGAATGTTGAACTGAATCCTTTATTTCGCACGCTGGGGTAGACTGTTCTAGTTCCACGTGCCATCTTTAATGGATGTCAGTTATCTGCTGTTAATTCCCCTCTCCAAGTTCTCCATTGCCTTAACCGGGTATTGAACTCACACTCTTTGGGTCCTGTCACTAGATTTAACTAACGCCTTTATCCATTGTTCCATGTGTCCTTCTAAAAAAGAAACATTTCTAAAATAATTTGAATAGGTTCTGGAAGTTTTATTAAAATCCTATAGTGTTTGATTTTTGCAAGGACTTCCAAATCATTGTGTTTTTCACCGCATAAAATACGCCAAATTTCCTAAACTAAATTTTGGTCTCCCCGAAAACGTAATAAAAGCAAGATTTTTAACCAAAATTTCGAAGGTTCTAAAAAGGATGAAGACTATAATTTAATAATCAAAATATACTTTGGTCATTTCTCTTTATATAAATAAACATAAAGATTTTGACGTTAAAACTTTGATTTTATTAAGTTATCAAGGTAATTTTTTTCATCAGGATATGCTCACATTTTAGAAAATTTGTGGAGGTACCTACATATATATATATATATATATATATATATATATATATATATATATATATATATATATATATATATGTGTGTGTGTAATGAAAACAGTTGAAAATCTATAAACAACAGAGGAAAAGTCTCGTTTTTTTCTCATCTCGTAAGAAAAAAAAATGGTATCTCCCGCTTATTTTCCGTTCGACGAGACATGTTTGTTCGTTGCCGTTAGTGGGCATTATGGTCATTTATCGATCTGCTATAAATAATGCGAGACTAGACTAATCGATATGAAAAGCGGTTTAACTGGCGCAGTCAAGCATCATGGATGTTTACGAAATGCCGTGTGAAATGAAAGTGTCCCCAGAGATGGCGAGGCAAAGATGAAAAAGAGAACAAAAAAAGATTTAAACTAATTAGGGTGTTACAGCGCGGATTAAGTTAGTTTGGTTAGCTGAAAGGCACGTAAATAGCGAGAGAGATAGATATGTAATGGAACCCGTGATAGAAAAAGGAAGATAACAGATTGGTGGTAGATAGAAAAATAGAGAATAGACAGATATAAATGGACGGCTAATAATCGTTTCGGAGCACACCCGCCTATAGCAGACGCTGGCACAATCCATAGAGCTCACATGTGAATCATACTGTATTTATACTGAGCGTACATTAGTTACGGTTTCTGAGAGAGAAGGCATAATCTTGCGTTTATTAGCTTCTTGAAAACGACCAATATGCTCGGATCCTCGGTCATAATGACGTTCTTGCTAACACAACTATCGACGGCTTCTAAGAGGTTCCATCTACCTAATTTCAGTCGAAAGGCTTGGGTCAACCCGCAGTACGGTTTTCAGACAATTCCCAAAGTTTCCATATATACCGGGCTTAACAGAAAAACTGCCCTATTGTTAGGTTGACTTCTGAACCGTTGTATCTTAAGAATGATTAAAGATATCTTACTGGAATTCTCCAAGGTTTTTATAACATTACTGGATTTTACATTGAGCAATAATATTGTATAATTACTTTCCAAGATTAACAGAAGTATCGTGATAAAATCGCTCATACACGAAAATGACATGTTCATCATTAATTAATCATAGCTAAGGATCGGAAGCTCATGAAGGATTGAAATAAACTACAAATATATTTATATATATGTGTGTGTGTGTGTATGTGTGTGTATATGTGTGCGTGTGTGTGTTAGTCCAGGATCATTTTCCAACTTATTCAAGATGATCTTGGCCCTCTCTACCTTTCTAACTTTCTGTCCTGGAGTAACGAGGTGCCTCACAGCTTCCACATACAATTTCATTTTTCAAGTTTTTTTTTCACTGTTCTTTAGACTGCCATAACTGAAACTCACATGTCAAAAGTCTTAGGAATTGAACTGCATCTTTTCTAATTGATTTCTTTAGCTCAATGTTGAAATGATGATCCCTCTTTCTGTTGCGACCTCCTGATTCAGTTTTCCTCTCTACTGTTCCCTCTTTTTTAAACTTATTCTCTGTTTTCTTGGTCATCCTTGAATCGACTTTTAAGATGGAAGCCAGACTATGAATGTTGGTATCATTACGGAAACCTTAAATGATCTTTTTCTTCTCACCATTGCTCAGTTACGGAGACAGTGAGCCTGACACAAAAGAATTTTAATCTGCTCTCTTTCTGGCTGAATAACTCAAAAGTTTTTTCAGAGATTATTTACAAGAAATGGTGTCAAGATGGCTAAACGATTTATCTAAAAAAACTGAAAAAGAAATTAATTTCGTTTAGTATTTTGTTTAGATATTAAATTTTTTTGTGGGGGATAGATAATTATGCTTTTACACGTTTTGGATAATTTTGCTGTTACACGCGGTATATATATATATATATATATATATATATATATATATATATATATATATATATATACACACATATACATATATATATATATATATATATATATATATATATGGGGAGAGAGAGGGAGAGAGAGAGAGAGTCAGTGAGAGTCAGCGACGAAATTATTCGTTCACCAATCAATTTTGAATATTTTAACCCATTTCTCAGAATCTAATTCCCGTATGATGCCAGGTTTTTGATATGTTAATAAACACAAAAAAAGGAATATAAAACTCAATTTTCAGTACAATAAATCAAATACAGTAAATTTGACAGGTGAATTATTCAAAAGAGAAAAAGACAAAATTATTCGTACAGAGAAAATATCGTTTCGTATTGATTGATTCGTGTAAGTAATTTATATAATCATTTTATCAGTGAAGCATTCTAGACTATTTATTCAATAAAATGTTTGTGATAATTCCAGCAAAGAACATCATGTGGCGCATAGACTGTCACCATTATTAATCTTACGTTAACAAAACAATGGAGAAGACAAAGGAGCTTAGCCTTGACTTGAGGCAGGGAATTATTAACTGCCACGAGTCGGAAAATATTTATAGCACTATTTCAAACCGGTTACCTATCCATAGATCTACGGTAGAGACCGTTATAAAAAAAAGTTTAAACAGTTTGGTACGACAGAGATTTTGCCTGTGTGTGGAAGAAAACCCAAATTAACACCGAGAACTGCACGAAAAATGTGTGGCGAAATTAATATAAACCCAAGAGTTGTTTTGAAAGACATTGGCAAATGTTTGGATACGATGGGTATCAGCGGAAGTGCTCGCACAATACAACGTTGCTTAACTAGAAATAGGTTGTATGGAAACCGACTAAGATGAACCCCTGTTCACAACCCATGTGATATTTTTGCTTGGTTTAATTTTGCCAAAACGTTATTGGACAAAGGAAATTGCTTTTGGGAATAAGTACTATGGAGTGATGAAACAAAATTTGAGATTTACAGAAGATTTGGCGCAAGAAAGGTGAGGCTTCCCTCCCAAAGAACACAGTGGCAACATTAAAAAATGGAGGCGGCTCGATGGTGTTTTAGGGTTGTTTTTGCATAAGGGAGAGTGGACAATTAATTACCGTAAGAGGAATAATGAAATCTGCTGGATGAAAATCTACAAGTACCAGCGCAAAATAAAATTATATATAAAAAGTCGGCGATTTACTTTCCAACAAGATAATGATCACAAACATACGTGTAAATCAATGACTGTGTTGCTTCAGAAAATGAAGATTACAGTTTTGTCGTGGCCTTCAATGAGGCATGACTTGAATCCTATTGAAAATCTATGGCAAGAGTTGAAAGTTCGAGTAAATCGTCGTTCACCAATAAACCTTCAGGAATTAGAACGTGTAACTATTGAAGAATGGAAGAAAATCCTCAAAAATACTTGTTCAAATCTCAATATAAACTTTAGAAGGCGATTGCAGCAAGTTATAAAAATGAGAGGCCATGTTATTGTCTAGTAATATTGTGAAAATTATTCATTTTTTTCTATTTCTCATTCAGTACGGAAAATTTTGTCTTTTTCTATTTTGAGTAATTAGCCCATCAAATTTTTTGTATTTAACCTTTTGTACTGAAAATTGAGTTTTTTATTCGTTTTTGTGCTTATTAACGTATAAAAACCTGCCATCATACTGGCATTAGATTCTGAATAAAAATATCCCAAATTGATGGGTGTGCAAATAATTTCGTCGTTGACTGTATATATATATATATATATATATATAAAGAGGAAGGATAACTTGGAGAGTTTAATCCTCACAAGGTACATCGGGGAAGAGAGAGGTAGGGGAAGGAAGCGAACCATCTGCCTGACGTGTTTCTGTGTAATGAATGGCGCGACAGGGTGGGTGAGGGCTTGAGCAAAGGGACACAAAATTGCTAAGTACCACAGGGGTTAGGATGCTTTGGAGAGCCATGATCACGCACGTTCTGAAGAGACGTGATATATAGGAAAAAAATATCAGCATATAGGCAAAGGGGCTCGGGTATAATGATTTCGCGCCAATCTTTCAGAAGCCGAAAGTTTACAAGCCTTGAAAATCAATATTCCGAAACGAACAACTAGAAGAATCTACAAAACAATCAAAAAAAGGGGGGGGGAAAAGAAAGAAAAAAAAAACGAACAAAACTTAGGTATTGTGCCAGAATAGCTTTGCCTCAAGTTCACGCTGGGCCTCGGGGATGCCGCGTGCACCAGACAGTTAAACTGAGGTCAGTTCCAGACATGAAATTCAAAAGTAACTTCACACCTGCAGCTTGTATTCTCAAAGTGAGAACCAGAGATGTGTATGGGAGAATAGGATATACAAAATTTTATATATCAGTACAATGTTAGGTATTGTATTTTGTTGCTTATAGGACGCATTTTCTTTCGATAAAATACTGTTAAAAATAAACGCCCCGCATCCTTTAAATCAAAGGTTGGTGACGGGAATTGTAAGTTTCGCGTTTAGTTTGAACGGCGGCTCCCCAGTTACACACGATTCTGAGTTCTTGAAGGTCCAGTGTTTCAAAATTAAACGTTTTCGGAGAAGCAGTCGGGATACTGGGATACTGACAAGAAACGAAATTGCTGCTACAGTAACGACTGCTTATGTAACCTTCTTCCTTCCTTATTTCGTTAACTACTGGTCAGAAAACAGTATCATTTAAGGCAGACAGTTTAAAAAATAATAGTAATAATGTATAGTTCACTTTCGTTAACAAATGCTGGGTATTTTCGCTTCTTCTCGGTGTTATATATGGGATGCTAAAACAAATATTTGTTCAAACTTCAGGTTAAGGCCAAAATTATATCAGTTTGTGTTTTAAAATAGCAAAGTTGCAGACAATGATCACTTGGAAGAAAAATAAAACCCAAAAAGCAAAAAATAAATAAATAAATAAATAAATAAATAAATAAATAAAAAAAATAAAATAAAAATAAAATAAAATAAAAATAAAATAAAACAAACACTACAAGAAATTCAAAAATAAGCGGTCTGAAGTATACCCTGATAACAATTTTATGTTGAAAATAACAAAAAAAAATTTGAATGAAATAGACCGACAAATGTATGCAATAATGAAACTAATGGCCGTGCTAGGAAAGAGAGAATATCTACAGTGTGTACTTCTCTATTATACACGTTATTAAATCGGTGTATACCAATGACTTAATACAGGAACAAAAAAGTATAGGTAAGAGAATGAAATAAAAAACGTATTATTCTCAAATATATATTTTCATACCGATATATAGACCACCTTTTACAACACTGAGAAATTATAACACATGCATACAACAAGCAGTATGAACGGTGCAAAAAGCAAGAAGGTCTTACTTGTAATATTCCTCCAAGAGAAAACGGACAAGCCGTGGTGTCCTCTATGTGCTTGTTGAGACCATATACTTTTCTTGGATAGTCATGTATTGCCTCTCCGCTTTCTGTATAGCAACAGGCATGAGCAGACTGGTTTTGTCTCTAGGCGCGCTAAATAGCAACACGCGTTTGTCGCACTACAAACTGGCGGGCACACCAGTTGTCACTTGAGCCTGAAAAATTCATCTTATCCAAACGGAGATAATCTCCCTTTGCACACCGACAAAAGAATTTCTTATGTAGAACATGAAATGGAAGTATGAATCAGTCGACTCGTATTAAATCTAGAGAGATGTAGGCGAAGATAGAAATAAATCAATGTAATAATAAAACAGCTTCATCTCAGGAACGCAAATTGGGCTCTCAAGGAATGGTTGTATTAAGTTAAATGTCCGAAAAAATACTAGAATAAAATATTTCATCGTTAAACTTCAGGAAATTCTCTCCGACTTTCGGTCAATAATTGCAATATTTCTGATATTAAGAACTTCTAATATTTCTCTTCCTATAAAAAAAATAAGAAAACAAAATACAAGAAATGAGAAATAATTTAAACAAAGAAAAATGCACATTACATTATTCGGACTATTGTCCTCATCTTTGTCGCCATATTTACTACAACGTTTCGGCCGTTGTACGCTCCGGCCTTCTTCAGGTAGTTGGAATGTCGAACTGAACCCTTTATTTCGCTCACTGGGGTAGACTGTTTTAGTTCCACGTGCCATGTTTAATGGATGTCAGTTATCAGTTATCTCCTGTTAATTTCCCTCTGAAAGTTCTCCACTGCCTTAACTGGGTATTGAACTCACACTCTTTCGGTCCTGTCACTGGATCTAACCAACGTCTTTATCCACTGTGCCATGTGTCAGAGGAAAATTAACTATAACGGATAACTGACATCCATTAAACATGGCACGTGGAACTAGAACAGTCTACCCCAGTGAGCGAAATAAAGGGTTCGGTTCGACGTTCCAACCACCTGAAGAAGGCCGGAGCGTAAAACGGCCGAAACGTTGTAGTAAATATGGCGACAAAGATGAGGACAATAGTCCGAGTAATGTAAATAATGTACATAAAACCTCATCTCAGAAATAGAGACAGATACTGAAAGAAAAATACCAACATTTTTTTTAAATTCAACAAAATATTCCTGGTTATTGGTCGTGAAGATAACAGAAGAAAAATGTACGTTTTTATTTATGGACTAATGTTACGTACATAGATATACATATACAAAGATATAATGTGTGAAAAATATTTAGTCGTGAAAGATGTTTCATGACCTTTATAGTTGACGCTAGAGGATATTTATTTAAATTTTTCTGGGAAAAAAGTGCCACTTGTATCGTTCTTCGAATGGAGCTAATATTAAAGAAGGAAGTCGGATAGCCTTGACAAAAAAAAAACAAAAGCAAGGAAAGAAAAACAAAGATCATGCTGCTGATAATGGCGGTCATGAAGACGGTGAATTTGGTAAATAAAAGAGAGTAACTTTGATTAGCCGCCGGAACTATACTGATATGTTAAAGCTTATTTTGAAACGAACTTATTTGTTTAAAGACACTGCACTTTAAAAACACGAAGCGTATAACTTCTTTTTTATCCCATGATGTACAGACATACACACACACGCACAAACACAGGCTTATATATATATATATATATATATATATATATATATATATATATATATATATATTACAGTTTGAAGTTATCCCCAGAATTAGCATTGGATGAAGAGTGAAAACTTTCTATCCTAAAAATAAAAAAAAGATTCATTGAAAAAAACTGGAATCAATTATCAATCTTATACTTTGAAAAACTTTTGAAATAAAAGCCAAAAACTTCTGCTGAAGTAATCAAGACTAAATGAGGATATTTTGACGAGAGCAAAATTTAATCATAAAAGACTTTTATACTTCTTTTTTTTTTTAAAATTCTAATATAAAATAATGTCTCATTTTTTAACCATGTATAATAATTTTCTCTTATTTAAAGACAACTAATTTGGGGGCTAATTTAAAAAAATCACCATGGGTGACCTCAAAACTTTGATCTATAGTATATATATGAGTGTGTGTGCGTGCGTCTGTGATGTTAATGAGACGAAGTGTAAAAGCTATAAATGACGTATTTCGCTGAAGAAAGTCAGATGCTTTCGTCTATTTTAGGATAGAAACCTAAAGAAGTCGAACACAGCAGACGTTCTCCGGTGAAACGCGTCCTTTATATTTTTCCACTTTCTATTCATATATACAAATATATATATATATATGCGTGTGCGAATGTGTGCGTATGCGTATGCGTATGAGTATGCGCGTATGAGTATGTGCGTGTGTGTGTGATAGGTTGTTGTTTATTACCAACTATATCTGCCTGATAGGGACATTAACTAATCCCTGTGGCAGACGCCCGCTGAGGCACATTTGACGCCCAAAGAGCCAGACTATTTTTTATATTGCGGCAATGAAGCATTCAGCAAATTAAACCATTAGACCGTCCAGAAGAGTTACACGAGATTCCCAAGTCGTCTGGAGGCTGTAGTTGAAGCCAATGGCGTTTTTATTGAATAAATTTACTCTTTAATATGTCCAGATATCTTTGTGTAATTTTGTTAAATATATCAGTTATAACGAGATGTCAGTATTATTTTAATTTTTGCGCAATTTAGACGACAATTTCTCCATTGATCTATCTATCTATCTCTCTCTCTCTCTATATATATATATATATATATATAAGTTTATCCATCCCACTATATATATATGTATATAAAAGTGGACATTGAAGTCAACACTTAGAAGCAACATGGTGGATGCAATCGTAGGACCAC